>OZ023328.1:20059133-20069133 GCA_964007535.1 Brachyptera risi
TGACCGGATATCCTGTGTTTGACCGCGATTGGTTATTATATGCAACCAATTACATTCTCAATTAGTTTGCGCATTCTTTGATAGCGGCCTCTTGTTGCTATTTCATTGTTGTTCACTGGCCTAGGGACTTGGCAAAGGAGCATCAAATCGACCTATTATTTCGGCTTGTTCCACTTGTACGTCTTAATCCCGTTGTATTCGAACTTTTACATTTCCGACCCAGCTTCTCTTTGAATCTAGTTCAAATACCACTATACTATGGGCCTACTTCCTGAACATTGTGTTAGTATCTTCGTCTCGAGAAACCCTCGTGTTTTATTTTTCCGAAGGTGACTTTGAGTCTGTCGATATAATTTACGTTTCCAATTGATCTCAGTTCCTAAGATATAGCCATTCAGCTATAATAGGGTGAAGTGAAATTATGAAATGGTGAAATGTGAGATGGCTGCATACATAAGCATATTTGTAGAGATTGAATCAAAAGCAAAAGTATGCCTTCTGTTACCTCTCAAATCTTATGCAATATCATAATTAAGGTTGAATGGTGTGAACGGGGAGAAGAAATACCTCTATTTTGGCTCAATCTGTATGAGAATACGCAATGAATTTCTGCTATTTCTTTCTACCGCTCTATTTTTTGTTTTGTTTTCTTGTTCGCTTGAATATATCTAGTTCGCAAAGATCGTCTACAATAGGCTCATCATTTCTACCACCCGTCTCATAAACAAATGCCATTTCATCAAGAGTTTAAGATATGTTTTGTTTTCTACACTCATTCATTGAAATTCATCACAGCAACCTGTAAATATGCAAAATGCTCGACTGAAAGTGGTAGCTTTTGGTGTCTGAGATTGGATTCGCCCGATTTGCACACCTGTTGTTGACAGCCGAGTTGGTTGGTTTTGTTTCCCCACGCAAATGTTGGAGGTAGACCTAATAACGTGGTGACGTTTGACAATTTAACTCACAAAGTTTCAAACAGTTTAGAATAAATCAATCCCTGTGTGTGTCAATCGGTCTTGCATGCCCAAACGTCCTATCGCGCATGTTTGAGTTCACTTTTGGTATGGGCTAGGTTGATCAAAGCTGGTTTGATCCGAAGTTTTCTCTGAAGACGGTGATCGCCTGTTTACCGAAACATTGCACTTTCATCATTTCAAATTCCGACTGAAACCTTGTCAATCATGTATCATTTGTTTTCTTCAAATTGAACATATATCATCATGACAAAACACTTGTCATTAACAGAATTATGAATAGTATCTAAAACTCATGGAAGATTATTCAATTATCACATTGACACTCGAATGAAATAAGAACAGTGAGTAGAAATAATGAAAAATAAAGTTGTAATAATGCGGATAAAATAAGTTGGTTATTTGATCTTTTGAAAAATAATAATACCCACATAAGCCGAATCTTGTGTGTGGGAAAGGAGAAAAAATATACATGAAATATGAATCGAACAACAATGACCTTGAATGGGTAGGTTTGATGGGAATATGTGATATGAGAATGCAAATATTGAGAACCGAAATAGTGAAGCGAAACAAAAAGATTGAGTACTTTTTCCAATTAGTGACAGAACAAACAAAATTGATGATAAACAAAGATACCAACATAACTAACATAAGAACCAAACTTATGCAGAATTTTCAGTAATTTATTGCGGTTTTTGCTCTATAATTTACTGGAAAATAATTTTGGTGTATCAGTTTGAATGAGATCATCATATCATATCATCGAATATCGACTATTCATTCACTAATCAAACTAACATATTGATCGATTAAATTTACCCATATCGTTATACTCAATATTACTGATGGGCTTCCTTAGAATGAGATCACGCATTGTTGTGACAAGTGGATAACGATGCCCTCCAAATTGTATTCTTATTCAATCTCATTTTTTTTTGTTCGTCCCCAACTTTTCTAGTTGCCATTGTAGCCTGGCCGTCATGTTATCTTCCTATAGATACAATAATATGTAAAAGTTGACCATCTCAACATAATAATCAGTGAATTATGAACATTCGGTTTTTATGTCTGCATTCTTTGTCTTGGTTATGAATTGAGCGCTATAAATCATGAATGCAATGTTTTAATTTTTGAATACACTACAGTAGGGCCTATATACTGAAACAAGGATTATTATGCCATTTTACTCCGTATTACCTGAAAAATTACGTATGATTGCTGTTAATCTACGATAATGTGTATGAGTAGATTTTGGTGGAGGTGCCACGATTTTTAGGATAAGAAACGGCACCTCCACTTGAGTAGAATTATTTTTTTCAATGCATTTTCTTCAGAATTTAACATTTATCCACTCTGATTGATCCTTGACTCCAAAGTGCATAGGATAACAATCAATATAAAATACATGGAAAAATGTGATGAAACCTAATCGAATTATTAAATTTCAAAATTAGATGAAATTATAACGATATTGTTATTATCAACGACAAGAAAAAGAAATAATTACACACATTATGTTACGTTTTGTATCATTAGATACATGAGTAGATTTTGGTGGAGGTGCCACGATTTTCAGGATCAAGACCGGCACCTTCAGCCTTTTCGAAGTATTATTTTTTCATGTGTTCTTTAAAAATTGAATATTATCTCTCTCCCAAACGTCATTGTTGATGATACTTCTTCATTAATAATGGTTGGTTGTACGAACTGATCAGCATTGTGAATTGAGCATCAATAAATAGCGAATCAGCTTACTCTCACCGTTAGCTATTTGTATTATTCTCGTACTTCGATTACTTATTATTTAATTAATACTTGGTTAGGATTCCGTGCGAATGGCCCCTAGTCTTTTTAAACCTGCAACGTGTTCATTCACAATTTTAATTCATTTCCTGTCTTAACGATACCATTAAAAATGTTATGTGGTCAAAGTATTTCCACCAATTTTCCGATTGGACAGTCTAAAGACTGGATGGTCAGATTGAATTATATGAGAATGTGAATCTCAAATGAACACTATCCCAATTCTTTTTGGAATCTGTTTGATGCTAACCGATAATGTATACAACGATAGTGAAGTAAATCTTTTTTCACTCATCACTACTATGTAATTATATATATATATATATATATATATATATATATATATATATATATATATATATATGTATATATATATATATATATTTATATATATATATATATATATATATATATATATATATATATATATATATATATATATATATTTATATTTATATATATATATATATATATATATACAATCCATAACCCACAATCGATTCGTCGATTTTGAAATATATATTGTTTGATGATAGTTTCAAGCTTCACAAGCTAGAAATCGTATACAATCAACTGCACATGATATGATGAAAAAAAAGACACATCACTATCTATTTATTATAGCTTTATATCATCGTTCATAGAAAGTATAGTTTTCTGTCGGTTATTCAATCTATATGATGAGATACTCCCAAGTGATGAGAAACTCGGAAACTTGACAACCGTTATTGGATCCCATATTTGTCGATAAATTCTATAGCATTTCCAGGTTGTAGTGTTTTGTTGTGCATTCAAAAATTGATTTTATTTCATGAGAGCAAATCGATTTGTCATTCTTTTCTTTTCAACTTCCCCAAACTATGGTTGTTCAAATTGGCAAAAATTACAATAACATTATATATCGATGAAAAATGTCAAGTACCGGTATTGCTTGTACAATTTGTAAATTTTATAGAATGTAAAAATGAATTGTATGTTCAAAAACAAACGCAATGTCGGTACTGGAGTTCCCATTCGATAATTGAAATAACTAACGCCAGTCAATGGTTGACCTTTCTGAAAAATTTCACACAATATATGTCATGAATAAATTATCATAATTTATTTATAGTGATATGTGATATGTGCTGTACAATTCTAAAATTCATTTGTGTAGACATCAGTTGTAGAATTTCTAGATGTTGAAAATATGCAGGCATTTTCCACAATTTTTGAGAGGAAAACAAAATCGGTTCAAGTACAGTACGGTTAAATGTACAAAATAAACTCTTCAGGTAGTACATGGAAATGCATCAGCTCCATCCCCCGTTCCATCCTCTTCCCTCTCACCCACGGGAACAGCGAGATATCATTTCATATTTAATTTACGATTCGCTAACTCTGAACTGTGTTCGTTAAACGTAGGGCATAGAGGCATCTGTTATAGTAATGAAACGTACTTTTCATTGCACGTGATGAGCCCGACACGCCTTGTTTTCCTGCTCTAAACTGCACACCATCTGGACTATTAGCCATTCATGGCACACACATACGATGCTTCACGCACGCACACAAACCCACATGACACAGGCCGCCTGTCCAAACCTGCATGTATATCACGTTCACGCACTGCACAGTGCAGCCATACAGTTATCTTGTATTTGTTATCTATTGCCAATCACATAATGTACAGCGATCCGTTCGCATCCGACATTTAACTATGCTGCTTCATTATTCTAACTAACTTGAATAAATAAACTCTCAATTGCGAACATATCAAATACTACAGTTTGATTGTGCTTAATTAACATTACATGCTACACTGAACTCCATGTGAATTATTATTAACCTGTTAACTTTGTGCATGAGGGACGATGATTATAGGAGTGTATGGATTATGACGTTAGAGAATAATGCTAGGTAAGGAATATATATATGTGTTTGGAAATGCATGGGTGATGTGAGGTTGTGCCCAAAGTAAAAGACAGTTTTCTGTTCACTGCTACGAATCAAATCTAGTAATATCACTAGGGGTTGATTTGTCTGATCAAGTAGGTCTTGGTATTGGTCTTGTCTTGATCAGGTTCTGTACTTTTGGTTCAAGCTGAACACTAATCAAATACTACTGTAACGTATATGATATTACTCATAAAGAACCTCTGTATACGAATCTATGCTAGAAAAACCTCGAAATGTGGTGCGAGATGAACTACGAGGTATGAAAAAATATGAGGACCAAGTGGACGAGGTGGTTGAGACAAACAAGATGGATGACATGAACAAGATGGATGAGATGAACAAGAAGATATAATAATAAAATCCCATTTAATTGGGAAAATGATTGTTTTTACAACTGGAAAATTATTGTTGGGATTCAAAATAAACATATTGACTCGCAATACCAACCGAATTTAATTTCTCATATATGTCATTTCCGCGTGTGATTTTGTAGAGTATATATATATGGCGGAAATAATGTTCGTCGATGGTTGAATTTTATTGGTTGATTTGTGAGAAAGCACGCGCAAAAAAAACAGCCATACAAAACGTACCCAATTATTGCGACCACAAAAAATATATTGAATACAAAAATTGCTTCACTGTACAGTGTACAGTAATTGTGAAAACAGACTAACTTAATGTTGACATTATTAAACACAATCACCCAAATTGATTGTTCTCTGCGCACTTTGATCCTCTGCATTATTGTAGCTTCATTTTCACATACATTCCGTACAAACTTGAAGTTTGTTGTGTTCGATGTTATATTTGATAGAAAAACATGGTTTCAGTTGACGATAAATACATAGTGAAGAGATTGGAAAATGAATGGGCCTATACAAAAGCCTGTTTCTATAGTCGACATTATTGGTGATGTATACATTCATTTCCGTCATTGTATTTTCCAGACTTATTGGATGAGCGAAGCGAAGACTCCCATTAGGCTGGAGATGTATCTTTCTCTGTTTTTTTTTGTCCGCGCTCCACAGGTCGGAACGTTTGATTGATTAATATGATTTTGATAGTGGACTTACATACTCAACCAACTTAGAACTGTATAGTTTTGAGGAGAAATCGGTTTTACCACTCTCGAAAAAATTGAATTTTTGAATGTTTCTAATACGAAAATGCGACAAAATGCACTTCACAGGTCGGATGGTTCGAACGATCAGTCTAATTTTTCTCGTGAATACACTGCGTCATACAAGTAAAATGTGCTCATTTTTTGGATCGGTTCGAACACTAAGAAAAAAAATTACTGAGAAAAAAATTATTTTCGAATAATCTCCCCAAAAAATGAGAACTTGAAATCTTCGGTTTCTTTAAAAATGCCTACCTAATGTTGCCACTAGGTTGATACACTGTATCACGATCTCTTACAATGATTTGAAATAGCGTTCAGAAAAAACCTAAAATATAGCTTTTCTTGAGAATTCTACCAAAAATTACTTTCATTATGCCACTGATTCGAATTTTCACTGTAACGTTTCCTATGAACTGAGTTACCCCCTGGGTTCTCCCATGGTTACGACGCAGACCTGACCTGACATCCTCCAACGTGGTCTAACCTAACTGCCTGGGTTAGGTTTTCATGGTTAGGGTTATCAAGGTACCAACTCGAGTCTGACCTGATCTCAACGTGGTCTAACCTAACTGTCTGGGTTGAGTTTTCATGGTTAGGGTTATTTAGGTCAGGTTAGTACCAACTCGAACTTGACCTCATCTAACTTGGTTTAACCCAACTGCCTGGGTTGAGCTTGCATGGTTAGGTTCAATGGCGTATACAGGAAGGGTGGGGGGTGGGGGGGGGCCTCCCCGCTTTCAAAACTCAACCAAAGCTGGACTGAAATTGTATCATTAGAATAAAAAGAATAAAGTTTGTGGTAAATGAAGTATTATATATTATTTTATGAAGTTGATAATCGGAATGCTTATGTGATAGTTATTGGGAGTGGATATTGAGGATAGCCTATTTTTTCCACAAGATTTCTTCCATTTCACACTCGAGTTTCGCCCCCCTCCCCCTGAAATATAATCGTGGCTTCACCACTGTTCGGCGTCATCAAGGTCAGGTTAGTACCGACTCGGACTTGACCTGACCATCTAACGTGGTCTAACCTAACCGCCTAGGCTAGGATTTTATGGTTAGGGTAATCAAGGTCAGGTTAGTACCGACTTGGATCTGACCTGACCTGATCCAACGTAGCCGAACCTTCTGCTGGGGTTGGGCTATCATGGTTAGGGTTATCATGGTCAGGTTAGTACCGACTCGGACCTGACCTGATCTAACGTAGCCGCACCATCTGCTTGGGTTGGGCTATCATGGTTAGGGTTATCATGGTCAGGTTAGTAAGGACTCGGACCTGACCTGATCTCATCCAACGTGGTCTAACACAACTAACCGCCTGGGCTGGAATTTCATGGTTAGGGTTATCAAGGTCCGGCTAGAACCGACTGGGACCTGACCTGATATAACTTGGCCTAACCTAACTGCCAGGGTTGGTTTATCATAGTTAGGGTTATTGAAGTCGGGTGACTTAACAGTATAGGGTATTTTGGTGAGGTACTGGTGTTAAATTCCTGATTACAATGATAAATATGGACAAACACGACTTGAATACACTGCATCGGTTATATTCAATGAAATGCCAGTAAATTTAAGAAATATGGCAAATATAAGGCAATTAAATCAGAAATTAGGAAGTGGTTATTTACCTCGGTTGTGAATTGTGTGGTATAAAACGTGTTCCATAGTGTTCGCAATATTCACTTATTGTTTATAATATTCATATTTATTATTCAATTTCACTGTTGTTCATTTTATAACATATTTGATTTAGTTGATAATTATTCGCCTTCTTATGTCACTTTTTCTTCAACCATCGCATTACACAACATTCTTGCTATTATTTTCCTGCATTTAATCCACAGTCAAGCTCTCTATAGGGCTTTGTGGACATCACGTGACTGTTCATTTATTTATATGTATGTCTATGTTCTTTTTTGTCAATACAAAAAAATGAAAATAAGAAAAATTTCTCAGCTCATCCTTCAACGCGAGGGAAGCACGTATAGCGTTTGCCTAGTTTATATTTACGGTGGAATAATATTGTGTAGAATAGGCTTGGAGATGACATCGTGGTGTGATGAACATGTGAATATCTTGTAATCACGAGAGGAGGAGTTCGTATACCGACCGAACAGCTGTGAGAACTTCGGTAACAGAACTCTCGCGTTGCAACGTGAAGGATTTGAAAGATGCAGTTGCGTTTTGTATTTTCTCATTATGATGCCCTGAGATAACCACAGCTATGCGATTACAACGCGGGGTCATATTTGTGTTCGCTCTGTTGGTAGAAGTACTTTTGTCACAAAATATTCGAAAATGGGAATATTCTCTCCAAATGATTCGACTGAGATACATTTTCCCGTTTGAGAACAACCCAGATGTACTCACTTTGTGTATATATATATATATATATATATATATATATATATATATATATATATATATATATATGTATATATATATATATACATACATATATATATATATGTATATATGTATATATGTATATATGTATATATATATATATATATATATATATATATATATATATATATATATATATATATATATATATGTATATATATATATATATATATATATATATATATATATATATATATATATATATATATATATATATATATATATATATATGTATATATGTATACATGTATATATATATATATACATATATATATATATATATATATTTATAAATATATATATATATATATATATATATATATATATATATATATATATATATATATATTTAATTTCACGCAAATATTTGAATTTAACGTTGAATCAAGGTATTGAATTTCTTCTCAGTTGATTATTCTCACCTCTCACACCTGTAACGGACAAGTCCTCATAAACGCGTGCATCCAATTTGAAACCTTTCACTCAAAACGTGCCATTTGAACTTCCTGTGTATCCACATTCTGTTTGAAACTTCAC
Source organism: Brachyptera risi (assembly GCA_964007535.1). Lineage (NCBI taxonomy): Eukaryota > Metazoa > Arthropoda > Insecta > Plecoptera > Taeniopterygidae > Brachyptera > Brachyptera risi. The sequence goes on from OZ023328.1 coordinate 20,067,927, forward strand.
CCCTTGTTTAGACTTATTTAAAATTCTGTGTCATGCCTTCTCTTTTACTTGTATGAAACGATGTCTCTGCTACATAAGCTAGGTGGACGAGGTGGCAGGAGATGGTAGGGGCGAGAGGGGGTTGGGGGAGGGGGCAGAGAGGGAGGTAATGTAGACGCTAGCGCCAGTATTTAACAAAGTTGATCGTGAATGAAGTCTTCTCAACTATGCCTTACTCAATTAACATCAGCTTAATGTAATTGCATCACAAACACTCCCCGAGTACTGGTTGTTATAATAGAGCTTCTTATGGTGTAAGCAAAAACCACACACGATTTCCAACTCTATTAAAAATAGTTCGGGAAATTAACATTAGGAATGTGTACGATAAATAAGTTTGTGATTTGATGTGACGTACGCAGATGTGGAACTGATGCTAATTGTTATGAGTGAAGTATTTAAGAATCTAAAAACGCAGCACAGAATTACGAATATTTTTTGTTGGAATGATACTGGGGGGTGTTGACGTGTGTATATCATCATATCATTTTGGAAGTGGGGCTCTTAATTATTCAATACTTATGTTCATTGCTTGAATCATACAAAAACAATAGTGTTTCTGATTAGATTTAATCAATACAGTTTTGGTACGAATGGCATAAATATTGTACCGGTATCAAAAATATGTTCTAATAATCCGTTATGATTTGTCTTACTCGTAAGACATATATATATATATATATATATATATATATATATATATATATATATATATATATATATATATATATATATATATATATATATAATGCATCATTCACGAATTTGTATTCTTCCTGTTAACCCATTGATATTGTTGAATCAGACACAATCCAACATTTTTGTATGAAGAAGTAGAGACTTTTGGAAATGAATCCCGGTTTTGAAATGTGAATAATGAGAATAAATGAACTTTCAATGTTTGTTTTGTTGAAAACCTAATTTTATTCATTTCAGGTTGAGACATTCCGAAGAGCAAAAAACAAAACAGAAACACGGAAAATGTGGAATGTCATTGCGGGTTACATATTGAACTTTTTATTGCGAAGCTTTAACGGGCAAGCAGTTTTTTTTCAATTATGTTTGTGTGATGAGGACCCATTGAATCCGCAGTAGATTAAGAAAATGCATTCCAGAGACAATCCTGTCAGATTATTCATCAGTCACTTTAAAATATTTAACATGATTC
>OZ023328.1:20074133-20121633 GCA_964007535.1 Brachyptera risi
ATTTCTGGATCGCACAGGCAGATGTGCCTCCGTAGGCCAATTCTGATCACCGCCTAGTGGAGCGTAATCAAATGAGACTTTCAGATATTTGATAACGACAAAATGTGCGTCGACAGAATAACAAGTGGAATTTTGAATTTAACGAATATAACGAAGCTTTTACGTGTTACATCAACTTTCCCCCAAAAAATCCTCGTTGAATTTTCAAAAATCCCTGACGCATGACAGAATTTCCAGTCAAAACAAGTTACACAGAAGTTATACAGTTTTCATTTAGGAGATGCTTTACGTAATACCGAATCAGTAGATCCACGAGTAAGGAGGTTAGCTGATTACTTTGAATACTATATCGGGAAGCCCTACAATTAATATCCAAGGCAGTGAATGATAAAATGTGGGTACTGATCAATTGATCACATATATTTGATGATAATTTTGACGATCAGGAAATAACCATTTAGCGAACTTTCATCATCATTTGAACTGAGAATATCAATCATTCAATCAACTAATAAATATGATACATATCCATTCGTATGGGAAATTATTTCCTATTTCTCTCTTCATATTTACTATGTTCACCTTCCGCTTGATAAATTACATTAATTAACAATTATTTGACATCAGATTCACTATCCAATGCATAGTAATCACTCCGTGAATCCACTTGTATACCATGAACATATTATCGTGGGTGGAATGCAATCAATATTCTCGTCATCGTTATGCTGCTATGCATTTTTAATGTATTGATGATACTCTGTAAAGTACATTTCAACACCAGATTGATCAATGGACATCGGATTGGATGTGTATATAAGCAAGAATCATATAAACCATTGCAGACGAATCCGATGCGCATTATTCATATGTCTGTTCCATATGAAGATAGAATCGGCAGTTGCTAGCTTTAAAACGTTTTGTCGCATGATTCGATCCATAAGTGTCGTTTGTATCGTCAGTCATCGTCCAAAATGTACAGAATATGGCTGTTATTCAATTTAACGTGATCGTAATTGGAAGTGAATGGAGAAAAATATTGATTGACTTTGTCATAGCAATAGGATGTTTTCTCATATTAGTTCTCAAGTTATCACATAGACCATATCATTTATACAGTCCAAAAAATTCCCGACGTACTTTGGGATGGAAAACAAATTCCATCCACACATTTTCTATTTTTTATTTATATTTCATGCAAAGAAGGGGATGAACAAAATGTGAATATGATTGATAAATTGAGTGACAATCATGAATGTAAAAATAACAGATATGATACAAACTACTGACGAAAGATAGAAAACATAAATGACAAAATAAACTTGAAATTATCGCAGATTATGAATAAATCAGAAAAATTTGAATTTGAAAAATTAATTGATGATCGGAGCGAAGTCTCCATCCCACTCTTATAGGGCTTTGTCTGTGTGTGTGTGTGTTTTTTTTGTAAGCACTCCACAGGTCGCATGGTTTGACTGATCGACATGAAACTTTTTTTCTACACGCAAACTCATCCAACTTAGAACTGTATAGTTTTTGGAATGAATCGGTCGGACTGATTTTGAGAAATATCTCAAAGTTTCTAAAAACCCCATAAGATTTGGCTGGGGGGAAAATGTTGAAAAATAAAATCTCTCCAAATGAGATGAAATTTTCTCTGAATATGAACACATGGATTTTACACATTATCACAATTTTGTGTGCAATTCTAATCAGCCGTTTTTAAAAAAAAAATCAAAACAACTGTTTTTTTTCATCAAATATATCATGAAAATAATGACAGAATTAGGTTGCCGAGATTCACTGCCTTCTAGATTCAATATTTGCTTAAATTTAAAGTAACAATACAGTATACAAATAAACAACAAAGTATTAACAATAAAGTATTTGTATATGCATCAAGGTATGTAGAATACCAGAGTCGATAATGTAGCAAGGGTAGAACTACTTCAACGACTTTTATACCTTATTCAGGTATCTCGCTCATCTTACAACGCATATTTCGCGTTTGACTAGTAACAATCAATATGAGCGCTGAGTTGACTCGACTGGCTCATCAGAGAGAGGGATAAATATGAATATATGTGGTGGATGACATAATAATGATATTGCATGCATGAACAAAATCGTGAAGAATATCATCAATGTTTTAAGTCTCACAATGATGCAATAATATGAACAATGTCAATTGAGATGAAGTAATAGACAAACGGAAGATACAATGTGTATATACAATATATACAATAGATCTGCATTACAATTATTATATATATATATATATATATATATATATATATATATATATATATATTTGATATCGATGTATATATATATATATATATATATATATATATATATATATATATATATTTGATATCGATATATATATATATATATATATATTTATATATATATATATACATATATATATATATTTATATATATATATATATATATATATATATATATATATATATATATTAAATATATATATATATATATATATATATATATATATATATATATATATATATATATATATATATATGTGAAAGATACAATATACGAAATGACAACCGATGGATTCAACCTTTGGGATTACGAGATCAATACATACTGAATCATTTGATTGATCAACTATGTAGGCCTATTGATTCCATAATCAATTACATTGTTATGAGAATTGGAATCACATAAATTTGCAATAGTGAAATATTGTGAAAGTGTAATTCTATTATAGCAATTCCACATGATTAGGCGTTATTCACGTCATCATGCTGATTTGGAGTTTGATAATTTGTTGTGAATGTGAGTTCAAAGCGTCACCCCAAGCTAAAATACCATATGAAATTGAAAATCCAGCTGAAACTGAATGAACGGTGCAAAACAATAATTGAACAGGTAAAATGAACTCGAGTACCTACGTATAATTTGGATGCACAAGATCAGACTTTTTTTACACAAAATATTTATATGAGGTTTCCATGTACCCATCATGAAAATATCATACATTCATATTTTCTCGTTACCGAATGCTTGTTATCTCCATCCAATAGAAACTCACTAAATTCACACGACGTATTTCTGCTCGAATTCATCTCTTTAAAAGCACATACCTTTAACAGTTTATTTTACATATACTATTACCCATAAGCAAGCACTCCCATAAATCTCTCAACGTAATTATTCAAATGCTGTAAATATGCATAGCCCTAAATATTACGGATATAATTCACCAGCTTTGCATGCTTATAAATGACGTGTTTACTTCCTGAAACTCATTTCACTACTTGACTCGAACGTTATCTAACTTAATCCATACATTACAACGTACTTTAATGTTAAGTACTTTTTAAACTTGCCTTCTTTTAACAAGTAGTTAACTAAGCGTGTACACCACCTGCTTGTGATAATATGTGTACAGTAGGTAATGGGAAATTCCGTAACGTGTTAAATGAGTTTAAGCCCTTGTTGACTCCCCGTGTAGTCTTTGCAATGATCTACGATACAGCTTGCCACGGAGACGCGTAACAATTTGTGCGTTATACGGGTGTTGAAATGGATCTCCATCTTCAACAAGGCCGGGTGGGAGAAAGGATGGGGTGTGCGGGGATGAGGGGTGGTTTCCAGGATGGGTATAGGAAGGTGGTAATCATTCCCACGAATGAATGTGAGTTAAGGGTTGAAGGAAGTGTGAGAGGGTCAGGTGAAATCTAGTGGAAGGAAGTGGAACCATCCGACCTTTCAACTCATCTTTGCATCGTTTTTCCACCATGTGGATGCTACATCTATGGAAGAGCCAGATTTGAGGGTTATTAAATCTCAATTAACTATCTAAATAGGATTATTTACAAAAAGTTTGCCCATACCTTCATCCATGGTTTACATACCAAGGGAACTAATAACGTGAACGTTGGGGTCATGTTTTTAATTAAATGAGGGTGTGAGATCGTGGGGTGGACCAGATGAAGTACTTTCCAAGTATTTGCTTTAATAATAGAAAATTGCTTGATTGTGGAGTCACGTGGCTAAATAGAAAGGGTAATAATGTGAATTTAAAAGCCTTTATCTGCATTTTAAAGCAATTAATTTTTCTATTTGTTTTCAAATGAGAGCGAATTCGTAGACAATTTAACTACACACGCTCTACAAAAGAAGAAACATTAAAAATACAGGAATTTCGTATTGAGTAATGTTTGAAACTGAATTGAGAGTTGTTGGAGTTCTGTATTTGCCGAAACTTCAAACGATCGTAGAAATGGTCCAATGGGGATCCTGGCATAATCGAATCGTGAATTCGATAATGTCGTTCTCTATTTGGTTTACCTCCCACCTCCTAAGGGTACTGTCCACTGCTCCCCAAAATCTACCCCAAATGTAACATATGCGGACATGAAACATTTCATTATTTTTGAAATCTACATGCAAATGACTGTAGGTGGTTTAACTCCCTCCACTCCCTCTCCTTCCGACTTCAAATACGAAACGTGTATTGCATAACAAAACCATTTGCATAATTCATATTAATTTTAAGTCGGACAAAAAAAACTCTCGAATTTATACACAATGCCACTGTTTAAAATGAATATTTTTCCACATACATTACGGAGCATTGTGTATTGCCACTGCAAAAACAAACACAATACAATTTCAATAGAATACTGCACTAACGTGAAATAGAGTAAAAGCACCACATTTCTGTCGCGTAGGACCAGAATACTCGGTTTCAAATACGATGAATTTTGTTATTTATTATTCATTTTGTTAATGCAATGGCAGCTTTCATTGATTTCCGATTGCTATGTCTCAGGTTCGTAAGTGTTTTGGGACGTTTGCGATGGGATTTCGATGTACTTAAACACCGTTATCATAAACAAGCCACGATCTTTGTCGAATGCTTTCTTTAAGCTTCTCTTTTGCTCGGAATCCGTTGCTCGATGAAAACTGCACTCACGGCGTGTCTTGGCTATTGTTGACGACTCTTTCCCTTCCACCCAACTTGGTTTCATACACCACCCTCTCACCCTCTGACGTCATCATCTGGATGCACGCCAACAACTATGTGTGCAGAGAATTCTTTCATCTGAAATGGCTTTAGCGCGGAATTCCTCCGCGAGTGGTTTTTGTGCTGTGCTGTGTTCTGTGCATGATCCCGGCCGGCTGGCTATATATAGGCGTTGGGCGAAGCCTACCAACCATGCGGCTAAAGAGGACGACTCGACATCCGCGGGGATGTATTACACCCTCAGCGCCTCTTCCTTTCTACCCTATTGCTTCCTAATTCACAATTGATTTCCTTAACTCCCGTTCCATTTAACCTCTCCACACATACAGATTTTTTCAAGCATGCATTTTCACCCATTCATCTTCAAATTTCGGATTCACGTTTCATTTGTATACGATGATTGTCGCCTTGTGTTGAACATTTCTTTTTCCGACTGTTATTTTCTCTATCTACATATAGCCAAAAGACATTGAACTATGATATCGATTCACAGGTTGACATGTTGGAATGAGAATTTTTCATGCGTTATGACACAATATCTCAAAAGGAAAGTAATTAGGCATATTCTTTTGAGTTCAATTTATCATGATCTCATCTATATTAATCAATTCGATCGTTATATGAAATGAGTCTGCTCTTGAGAGTGGAAATAATTGCCTCGATAGCCAAATGCCGTTGAACCGTAGGCCTATATATACTGGTAATTCTATTCTCCTAACGTATCACTGACGTTTGAGTTCAGCACAGCACAGTTTATTCGTTCTTGCTTTTTCGAAGGAAAATCGACTTTTCGAATTGTTTTCATTTTCTTGTGTGGACTTTTTTTCAAGAGTCGAGTTGAATATGACAGAAGTATCAGGGTTCGAACCCAGCTTGTGAGTTTTGTGAATGATTGCCACGGGGCTCTATGAGGATTTCTCGATTTGACTAGTATCAGCTAGACAAACAGGACAAAGAACATGATGAAGGAAGTCAAAGGAACACATTTCAAACAAAATGTGAAACAAAACGTCATTCATGAAATGTTGTCTTCTCTTTGTTGGATTTTCTGGAATTGAAGTTGTACACACGCTGATGTGCTTCAGTCAAGAATAAATAGTATTAAATAATATATCTGTTGGTTATATGAAATATTGTCGAAAAGCAGTACCATCTATATCGATTACTGAAGAAAAGATTTGTGTTATTGTGGTGTACTGTCATCACATTCATAGCCATACAAAATCAGTAATGATGATTATACATAATCATGTTGAGGAATGAATGTATGTTATCTTATTCTGATGTTTTTTATGGAAAACTCGTCGTAAATTCATCATTTGCGTATCATTTGTCTGTAACAAATATCAACTCTCGACAATCGCATATTGATAGTAAAACCGCCATGCATAATCATTTATAATTGATTATAATCTCTTGAATGACAGATTCAATTATTTGTTCGCGTTTTTATAATGTGTATATAAAATAGAAATGAACAGAACAGACAACGGTTATTATTGTTTGTCTGATTATCTCATCCCACCAAATGTATTTTTATTGTCGAAAGCTTGACAAATGATTTTGCGGCATCAACTTGACATTTAGAGTGATCGGGTGGTTAGACTTAAAGACCCGACTATCATTTGTCATGTGCTGGGACTACCCCCGCCTCCTTCCGACACATCTCCCATCCCCTTTTCACTCACTGCACAATTACTCCCAAAATGTTTGTTTAATGAGCCTATAATTATCTTGCTTGGCCTCCGGTAATTCATGCATTCCAGCACTGCACAATTCATGACCCTCAGCAACCAAATAATAGGCCTACAGTAGCGTAGTGAGATGAAAATTGTGAATTTGAATAGTCAACTGTATAATGACTAATGGTGGAATAGTGCTCAAGACCCAAGAACCTGTGGTAACGTACAATCGTTCCACTGCTATATAACATCTGAACCTTCTGTAGAGCTAGTCCCATGTAGTGCCGTCAGTCTGAGAACAGTCAAGTCGTAGCTCGGTTGAGAAAGCATTTGAACCCGGTCGAGACGAAACTTTTATGACTTGAATATTCCATCCCGAATATTCCGATATTGGGATCGCTTCAAAGAGATGTATGTTTGTTTGGCTTAAAGCATAACAGACAGTAAAAGCATGTGTCTGTCATTCGATACCTGTTGAATCCTATGCAATATAACATGGTCGACTGGTTTGACCACATAGTAAAAAGACTTTCACTTATGCTTCAAGCTATATATATATATATATATATATATATATATATATATATATATATATAAATATATATATTTATAGATATATATTTATATATATATATATATATATATATATATATATATATATATATATATATTTATATTCATAAATATATATATTCATATATATATATATATATATATATATATATATATATATATATATTCATATATATATATATATATATATATATACATAAATATATATATATTTATATATATATATATATATATATATATATATATATATATATATATATATATATATATATCCATAAATATATATATATATTTATATATATATATATATATATATATATATATATATTTATAAATATATATATATATATATATATATATATATATATATATATATATATATATATATATATATATATATATATACACACATATATTGCTGTTTACAATTCAATCCAATTCTAAAACAAGTGAACTATACAGATAGGGCAAATAATGCTTCAATTCTTCGTGACAAAGATTTTTATAGTTGTCGAGCATTACCATTATAGAGTAAGTGAAGAAGGTCTTTTGTTCCAGTTCTAGTCGGTGTACGAAGTCATTCCCATATTTCGTGTGCTTTTTTATAAACTGCAGACGCTTTTCGCTCGTTCAGATTTACGACTTGCTTCAAGAAAAAATAGAGAGAAACATTAGTCTTGGGAAACTGTGATTGTGACTAACGCTTATGTGACCTTATGCGTGCATGAGTGTTGTTCTTTCGTGGTGGTAATTACATACTTGAAGAGCACATTGCACGTTATAATGATAGTGATGAACATGTGGTTGTGGCGTCGTTTTACTGCCATCCACTTGTAATGATCAGCACACTGTAGGCTGGCTATGAGACATGTTCTAATATCTGCTTGGTTTCACATATTTTAACGTATCATTTTACGAAAGCCGCTTGAAGACTTGTAATTAAAATCTGGTTGTAATTAGGAGGAGCTTCAAGAAAAGCAAGCTTTTCCCTTTCATCTTTCAGCTTGCTTCTTCGCGATTTATCCTGTTTGGTTTACTGCGTGTCACAAGCACGTCTGAAAAACGATTTTTAACAATCTATAGACATTTTTGATGATGATTTGATCGGAAAACTTGAGAAAAAATTAAGATTGAATTCTAAAAATGTCAAGATAATAAGTCAGCGTCAAAATTCATTAAATAGGTTACTCTTGACATGAATGATATGTTTAAACTTGTCGAAAAACTGAATACTTTCAAACTCAAATCCTACAAAATCACGTTTGATCATGACGTGAACATATTGTTGATGTTAATATAGTGAAACGTGAATTCAAGTCGTTCAAGTTCTCTAAATAGACCATCTGAACATATTATCCATCAGAGACGGAAATGTGTTCCATATTATGAGAACCACCATGCGTGTGAAAATCTGAAAATTCGTATTTATAAAATATATCATGAACCATCATCACGTTTTCTTAGTATACAATTCATCACACTTTTTCTTATATAATCGTTGGTTCCAAAACGATGAAAGGTTTTTTATCAGCTCGACAAGTGACTTCTTTCCCTATCCATTTATCTTTCCTCTTTCCTGTAACTCACTACCGGGTGTGTTGTGTTTTTCTCTAGCACAGTTGACGCGGATTATTGGTTTCCCATTCCATTTCAACTCGACAAGATTTTCGTTTATTATTAGTAATATCGTATTTTATTGCCGTATGGTTTTGTGCTCTAATGGAAGTAATAATCTTAAATTGTTCACGATAACACATTTGTGTGTACACCACTATTAAGATACTCTCGGAACACCCCCGTTTTTGTTGGTCCCGCTTCGATTATTTAAGAGCCAAAGAACGTTCTGTGTCTAGTAGTTAGTATATATTCTAGGCCTCTGCAAATTAGCGTCACACTTGGCTGGTATTTCGGTTTTGTCACTGCGTTAAATAAGAGTATTAGCATTAGTTCACAGAGGCGTTAATCTTACATTTAAGAGAAAGAGCTATGTGGAAAGACAAATCCTGTATTGATTTCTTCAATCTTGGTAGAAAGTTTTAAATGTATTTCTCTTCACTCTATATTTTCATTCGGTCGGTTTGATATCTTTGAATCGAAAGTTATTAAAGTTGTGTTTGATTTCTTCTTGAACTTACAACTTGAATTTTTCGTTTCCGCTAGGGCGAACAATTCGTTGGTAATTACAGGGCTGGAACAAGTTTCATCACTTTCGAAGACGATATACATTTGAGAGAATTTTAATTGTGTTCTGTATAGTATTATTTGAATAGATTTGAAATTTCCATCGTAACCACGCAAAGCTTCGATCAGAATGAAATGTATTCATGTTTCAATTACCAACTGTTTGAAATGTAAGACGCGTCACATTTATCGCACTAACAATAATCATACTGGATATTTTCTGTTTGTTTCAGGATTGGAGAGGTGTGTCTACTGCGCATTCTCACGATGTGGGAAGATAACTCCTCTTCATCGTGAATATCATTTTATTCCGCTTCAAGAAACCAACTTTCGAATAAGTATTATTGTTAATCCAAAACTATTCAACTGGTGTGCTTGATTCTAATATTCTATTATCATACCCTTTATAGTGTTTAGTTCCACTCGGAATGTTACAAGTGTTTTTATCTATGTCATTATGAAACCACGAAGACGAAAAATACCAACACGAATTCTAGTTATTGTACCATAACGTTACTGGAAAACACTAAATACTCGTACAGTTTGTGTCTATGTGTGTTTAGCTAATTATGTGGCGGATGTTATTCTATATCTATGTGCTCCTCCACATTTGGTGTATCCAGTGCGTACAAGCACAAGTGCAAAATCAAGTGCATTGCGGCGGTGAATTAGTAAACAGTCGTGGTGTTATACAGACTCCCGGTTTCCCTCGAGAATTTCCCGTACCTATAAGATGCCAATGGATAATAAACGCCAGTCATTATAATCCTGATAACGTCACTATAATAGTGTACCTCACGCAATTATACGTCACAACCGGGCTTACCTTCACCGAATATGCCGACGTATCATTCGACATGGGAAGTCGTCTTATACACAGTGTGACGGAGAAAAATGTCACCGTGTCGAGTTGGGTGTTGACGCCGATGCAGTACCTCAAGATTGACTTTGTCCTGGATAGATTGGAAGGGAATCAACTGCGGGTCCTGGAGGATTTGATTGACGTCTACGGCTTCAATCTAACGTACGAGATCAGAGGGAAAGACGCTCTTGGTAGAGCAGACGCTTGTACAACGACATCGTGCTCTTTCGCGGGCAATTGCTTCGCTAACAAAGATTATACGTAAGTCAAAGTTTTATTTTTTGTTTTTCACTCTCAGATGAAATACAAAGAAACGCATAGGACAAGCAAGAAGAACAGTGTGATCAAAGTTGTTTTTGAGGCATGTTACTGGTTTTCATTTTCAGGCAATATGGCTGTTCTTGCTTCAAAGGATTTTCTGGACTGAATTGCGGCAAAGGACCGCTTTGCCAATCTGAGCGACCTCTTTGCCAAAACGGCGCTGAATGCAGGTATGATAAAATTCAAAATTGCTTCTGTTTCACTATTTAATTCCATTTGTTGCTATATATGAGTATAAACACACACACACACACACATATATATATATATTTTTTTCATTCATATATATATATATATATATATATATATATATATATATATATATATACATACATATATATATACATATATATATATATATATATATATATATATATATATATATATATATATATATATATATATATATATATATATATATATATATATATATATATATATATATATATATATATATTCTTTCTCTCACTCGCGATTGCTGAACTCAGAATTCAAATCGATTGATCAAAATATAGAAATGAACAATGATAAAATAACGATAGATCGAGAAATGGAAAATAAGTCAGTCAAATATAGGAATGGTTGACGGATCAAGATGAGATAATATTTCCAACTCCAAATTTCGAAATGAAAAGAATCAATGATGGGTATAATGTGTGATTGGGAGAACTCAAGAAAAAGGGATCGATAGAATATTAATGAATAACAACAAAGAAGAATAGTATGCGATTGTATGAAATTGAGAAAACCAATACTGAGGGCTAGAAAGGTGATGCCTTCTAATTCGTAGATTCTAATTCATATGTGTAACTTTCATGAATGAAGAGCTTTTCTCTAGCCCATGGGCCGATTAAAAAAAAAGTTCATAACTTTTATCCGGCTCAAAGTTACGACAATATCTAGAGACAATACCATATTTGTATGTATTATTCTAAATGTTTAAATTTAAATTTTTGAATAAATGTATTATTATTATCCATCTATTATCATTATTATCTTAGTGACAGTATCAGAGTTGGTCGGTAATATCTTTGTGGCAACTTTGATCGGGATTAGAGTTGATCTCGATCAAAGCTATGACCTTTTGTGAATTTGGCCCCATGTATTTTATTATCATATTAACCAACTCTTCATGCTGATATTTCAACTGTGATGTGATTACGGTCATACAATTATGATACTTTGAATCATATATATGTAATTCAATTGTTGAACAAATTTTACTAATTTTAAAATATCCACAACTGACATATTTCAATACTCGTACAGATTTATTCTATGAAAATATGCACATGCGTGATTGTTTAATCAACAATTATGGACAGAACAAAAAAAAAACCTTCGAAGGGCGAGCGAAACAGAATTAAATATATATATTATAGTTATAATATATAACTATATATAGGGATAACTATATAGGGATATTATAGTTATGTCGAAAAAGAAACGCCTCGATACGTATCGAAGATACGATCTCGATGAGATACGGTCCCGGGCTCAAATCCCGGTCGAAGCGTATCTTTTTCGACATAACTATAATATCCCAAATATCTCGATATTGGATCGTATCCAAGAAGTATAATTATCATATATATATTTATATATATTTATATATATATATATATATATATATATATATATATATATATATATATATATATATATATATATATATATATCCGTTGTTGGGTCCGAAGTTTTCACACAACTGTACGAATATATTGTGAAACGTGCCTCGAGCACCCACCTTCAACCCTTTCACTTCCATCTCCTCCAGATGGTAGGTTTTCATGAAGTTAGATATATGATATGCTCTCATATTTTTTTTTGCATCGACTTCTTTGGCTTGACCAGCATCTGTCTCAAAGCGCTTAGTTGAGTCCGGTATCCAACCTTTTTCAGTGATTCCATTAATGGCAATGATGTCGATGCGTCGGAAGCGGCCATTCTATGACGTCGTACAACTTCCTAGTACATTTCTGAACATTCCTCCTTCAACTCATCGGTGATTATACTCCGTATAATGGGATGGCGGGTGTCATGTAAGAGCTTATTATAGTTACAGGTGCTAAGGATGTATTCGCATTCATATCTGATGAATCTACTAGATATACGTTATTTTCCTCTTCAACAGCTTCTAACAGTGGGAATCTCGTTGATCCATTTAGATGACGAGGCATTTGGCTACCTTAAGCGACCTTAACTTGTTCAAACACATATTTTATCCAATTAAGGCCAACTTTTGTTCATATATAGGCCTATGGGTGATTGGACTTCTTCAATACTAAGAAGGCACGAGGCATTTGCAATGCCACCATTGGCATGTTCCAACGCTGCCGTGTGAATTGACAAAACATTGACATTTTTGGGCTAAAAACTTTTAGAGCTTGGTTCTAAAATCTGGCAATGGAACCCCAGCTTTTCGGTTGCACTGCAATGCCACCGTTGGCATGTTAGCCTTCCAATGCTGCCGTGTGAATTGAGAAAACATCAACATTGGTGGGCTGAAAACGTTTATAGCTTGGTTCTAAAACCTGGCATTGGAACCACAGCCTTCCAACGGTGACATTGTGACCTCGACATTGTGGCCATTACACTCCCTAGCAGTTTGAATCATGCTGTCAGGTGTATCACGTGGTAACTGCAGAATTTTCTTGATGACGCTGCGAACTAGGTTATCTAGGTTTTCAAGGTGAGCCATTGTCATTTTTTTCAGGGGAGCATTTTGCAATGATATATCAATAATTGACCGAATGTACTAATTGGGTATTTCAATTTTCTGATCAGACGTCGAAAGTGGAGTTGGGATAAGAATTTCTGGTTCGGATTTTAAATTGTTTATAATTTTTCAAAAATCAGTTCCCTCAGTAGAATCAGACTCCTAGATACCGGATGTATTCCGTTAGTTTAATGGGACTAATCTCCGTATCTTGATTTCTGGAGACATTTCTTCAAATTCATTTTCTGTGTGAATGACAACATCAACCGACTCGCGTTAGTCAAGTCAATAAAAGTTCCAAGAGTGGAGCCTCTATCATACGAACCAGTTTTAACCTAAAACTACGGTATCATCAGCGGAGCCATCAATAAAGACTGTATCAAGAGAATCAGGTCACTCATCATTTTGTAGTCGTTCATATAGAATATTTATTTTCCGACAGGTCTCTCAAAATGTGATATGTGGCCATTTATTTATTTATTATGAATCTCTACAAATTGTACTCTGTACAGGTGGTAGGTTATATATATTTACTCTCCAATTCTTCAAGTTCTTTCACTAATGTTTTTTTTCCATCTCATTCCACTCCACTCCTGTCCTCTTCAAAAAAGAGAACTTTCCAACCTCCTTCTTCGCCATTTTCACTGAAACATTCCACTCATGCCCACCTCTGAAATCATACCCCTCTCATCGAATTTGCTCTTCTCTCTCATCTCTTTCCATCCTCCTCTCCCTCTCAATGCCCTAAAAATGTTGATGAACGGTAATTTTTTTCCACAATGATAGTGATAATGAAGCACCTTGCATGACTCATCAATTCACTAGAATCAGCTTCATATCATCATTGTTTTCTTCGATGTATGTTTTGTTTCCTGGCTGCAATTGAATAATGAAGTTATGTGGATTAGACGGCATCGATGAAGCTCGAATAGTTGATCATGCGCAATGTTGTCAAATGCCTTCGAGATGTCGAGGAACATTGTAGTAGCACCTTCTTTCATCTCTTTTCCCTTTTCTCGTATCGCACTCGTATCGTTTCTCTTTCACCCCACCACACTATACGATATAAACATCAAAGTGAGATCCTGGTGCTCTCTTGACACCATTCTGATGTTAACTGAATGAAACATAAACTCTCAGAATATCATCCAAAGATCGTTCTTTAACTCTTCTAAAAACAGAAAATATTGTTATAGGTTATTATCTGGGTCACTCACATGCCCATTCTTGAATATGAGTATTGTCCCTGCTTTCTTGAAAATGATAGGAACTCGGGTTTTCTGAAGCAAGTTGGTGGCAATTAGTGACAGAATTCAATTCTTTAATTTTTTTATCTCACTATTCTCATAAGGACCCTGCTAGGATCTGCGAGGGTCAGAGTAGTTCTCTTTCTTCATGGCTCAGAGCTATGTGTGTGTATGCAATTTGATCCCTCCATGAAGAAAAAAATGAAACTCATTTTGCTGTTATGTCCGAATCGGCGAATTGAATTGAAAAATGTATCATTCCAAACATTCAGCTTTCACCGGTACATTAATTTTCCCCTCAGTTTTATAACGTAGTGATTCAAGAGAGTGGCACGACTGAATGAAATCCTTGTAATGAAAAGCTATAAATATACAGGACTGGTTTTAATGTCAAACTGAGCCAATGTTACGAGAGAAACCGATTTTTTTTTTTTGGTGTAGGTTTGCTTTATTTATATATAGTAACTATATAGATCTTGGATTGCCTCCAATTGTGTTCTGAAATGCACGTCATTGTTGTTGCTTATTCAGTGTTCACAATAAAAGGGGGAGCAGAGTGCAGAATATTTTCTATAGATATCTTGATCTTGAGTAAAGCTGTGCTGTGTAAACAATATTTTCCATCTCTTTCAGTTTCTAGAAACACTCTAGATTCTTTTATGGAACAAAAAACTTCATTTTGTACAACATTCAAACCATGAAGTCTGTACAGGTCTCACATATACGTACAATCACACACACAGCTGCAAAAATGCTGTCGTGATTAATACATTTGAATGACTTCGTGAAATTACTAATTGGCGTAATGAACCGAGCGCGTATATGTGTTGGTCCGAATAATGGAATATTTAGATGATAATTCACCAAGCTTCATAGAAAAGCAAAGATATTCGTGGAAGTGCCATGAATTTGGCACCTCCACCAAATGTATTTCTAGCCTTAACGTGATTTAGCACCACTTTATTCAAGCTTAGGGGAGGGAGAAATGGCCATTTCATTTAGATTAATGACGTTTATAGTCTCTCTTATATATATCTACGCATACTTTTTTACTGTCAAATAAAATGTGCTTATATGGGTTAGGATACAAATTCATAGTTCTCATATATTTTATATTCAGCGTCGTAAAACTGAGATCATTCGATCCAAACTTACAGACATTTTATCTTGTTGAAATGAGCAACCGATCATACGGATTGGTTATAATAAACCTAGGATATTGGAAACAATTTACGGAACTCGTCCTGTGGTCATTCCTCGGTGGCATCCAGACGAGACGCTTAACTAGAATACCTTCTTCTCTTTCTCTCTCTCTCTCTCTCTCTCTCTCTCTCTCTCTCTCTCTCTCTCTCTCTCTCTCTCTCTCTCTTTTCCTCTCTTTCTCTTTCCCACTCACCATCTCTCGCTATCATTCTCTCTCAATATCGCTGTTTGTGATAAAATCTCGTCATTTATTGACGACGTTTTCTCTCACATTCCATAATTGTGACCAATAGTTGAACGCATTCCCCGCACGCCTGCCTTGTTTCCCAACTCTCGTTTGGGTCTACCGGTTTCGGTAGCTCTGCGAGAAAGAGACGTGGAATTGTCCCGAGATTGATTATCGATCACCAGGGGTTTCACCACGCAATTCGAATGTGCGTTCCATTGGGTCATGACATATCGCCCTCTCCCCGTCTGCACCACTCTTTCACCCCACCACACTGACCTCTTAAGAGTAGCCAAAGGGTCCACTGGGGGATAATGATAATAGACACTGTCCGCAAGGCTAGATGGTCATCACGTACTTTGAAACCGATGAGAAAACGCTCGTAGATGAGCTTTAATTAAGCTAGCTTTCCGAAAACATTCATTTAATTGAAAATGAACTCGTGTGGGTGAACTATTTACCAGAAGCTTGGCTATCGATCACGGTAACTTTAGTTCTACTAACCCATACTATTCCTGGAATAACTATAAACTTTCATCGAATTGCTAGGAAACTTGGCTCGAGTTAGGGTTGACATAGATACTGTTTTTCTGCGTGTGATGGTCAATATAATCGCCACAAACCTCTGAATTAGTCGATGTGACCCTCATAAATAATTATATGTGAAGAGATAAAGGTTACGGTATAATTTCACTTATGTAATACGTTAAACTGCATGACATCAGCTTATCAAGAGTTAAAATGAGCATGGCTTCATTTAATTTCTCACTTTCAAAGCTATAATTAATTATTCTCAACATCAAAGAACGACGGAACATAATTATACTCTTGGCTAAGGCATCATTACCAATATTGCCGACTGAACAAAACAAACTTGGTCTTTATTTACGACAAAGTGTTCCATTAAGTTGACGCAGTTCAACTGTCTCAAACTGTCATTGAAACTATAAAGTTTCAAGCTTTTGCCATCAGTAACGAGGACACCCCTCCATACCGCTTATCTCATTGATCGCCACAATGAAAAGTTCAATTCATTAGACACTAAATGGAACAATTTCAAGTTTCCAAACCGAATAATGCATCGTGTACAAGTTTCCACAACTGACCGAGAGGGCTTCTGTGTCGGAAGTTTAATAATTAAATTCGTGGTCCTTCCGATGCCTGTATATATAGTCTTGTATATATATCTGGGCTGTGTTGGCGCAAGTCTGTTGTGTGGGAACCTCGTAATGTCTTAGGAGACATTGAAAGCCTCTAATCTAACTTCAACCCTAAGCAACAACTTTGTTTCTCCTCATAACCTCATCGCCTCGTACTAGATGGGGTTTGCGCTCTAGCTCTGAACGACTCACACGTACAACTTCAACTTTCGATTGAACATTGACGAATGTTGTGATGGATAATATGCCAGTGCTTTAAGCGATTTCACTTCTAATATGTAGTTAGTGCAAATGACGTTATGGAATAGATAAGCTTGTATGGATTATTTCAGTTCACCCCTTCGTTGTTCGCCGCCTTACTGTCTCAGTCAGAGGGTATCAAGTTAGAAAGTACATACGATTTGGGCGTGGGTTTGAGTCCCGCATGAGGCATTGGCTTATGTAAACATCATTCACCTATCGTTCGTACCTTCATATAGTCGAGAGCGCTTGCTAAGCAAATAGGCCTACCAATTATTTCATGTTGTTTAGTTTTGTAGATTGCCACATATAACTGAGCTCCATTCAGGCTAATTTTTGTGATTACTACTCATCAAATTACTGTGTTATTTGTAATTTTGGCGTCGAATCAGTTCATACCGATTAACTATAATTAAAATTGGTGAATGAAAAGCTATTAGTTATATCCAACTTGAATCAGTATTGAATTCATGTACATTTTTAATTCGTATCACCGAGTAGTGTAGATGATATAGGCGGCTTAGGTCCGGTGTTATCTATTCTATTTTATTTCATATTGGGTTTAACGACGCACCACAATGGTAACTGAGATCTATTGGCGTCGAATGAATTTTTAATGAGATGATGGGATGATAAGATGAATGTTTCTTTGATATTGGGAAGGATAGTGGGACTACAAAGGTGAAAAACGAAAAAAATCCTGTAAAGATGAACGGCGGCTGGGATTGAATCAGGTCCGATATACCCCCTCACCTCCCGGATCAAATGAAGCGAGCGCGTTAACCACTGCGCTGCATGTGCCGGTCCGTTGTTATTAAATC
The DNA here is from genome assembly GCA_964007535.1 of Brachyptera risi. NCBI lineage: Eukaryota > Metazoa > Arthropoda > Insecta > Plecoptera > Taeniopterygidae > Brachyptera > Brachyptera risi. Next base: position 20,092,374 of record OZ023328.1, read on the forward strand.
CAATTGGTCCATATCTGAGATTTTGTGAAGACCAATAGCATGGATAACCATGGTGATAAAATGCCAGTTATATCTTCTCACCGGCACAGGTAGCTGAGTGGTTAACGCACTTGCTCCATGTGACCCGGGAGGTAGTGGGCATGTCGGACCCGGTTCGATCTCCGCTACCGTCCATCTTTACAGGGGTTTTTCGTAGTTTCCTCTGTAGTTTCCTCTAGGCTAATGCCGGTATGGTTCCCACAATATAGGCCACGACCGCTTCCTTCCCACCATCCTTCCCATTACCCTTAAAAACCTTCATCTCATCATCCCATCATCTCATTAATCATCCAACCGACGCCAATAGATCTTGGTCATCATTACAGTCTAGCCATTTAGTAGTTAAACTTCATCGATTTCAGAGATACTTACATTTCGGTAATGTAACCATTCAATGTCAATATACCGAAATAATATTGTTCACATGATCAGAAATGCATGTGGGCCTAATAGAGTAATAAAGAAAGAAAGAAAAGTCCACAGTGCTTTCACTCGACATATTTATTCGATACTGTACTAAACTGGAAAGCGTAAAACAATAGTACAATCAAAGTTTCGTGCTTAGGCCTATGTCAAAGATTCGAGACCAAATAGATTTCATGATGTGAGTGAGTTTGTAATCCGATCTCACTTTCAATTTGAAATGGGTGACTTGAAATCATGAAATGTTTGAGTAAATATGAAAATTGAGAAAAAAATAATGAAAATTGCTTTAATCAAATTCGTTCGGATGTTTGATAGGCCCTGTGCGAACTAATTTCCTCAACAGACAGTTGACGTCCAGGTAAAACAATCTGACCACATCTGAACGAATCAGAACAATCGGCAACAATTCAGGCCCAATTAGTGTTGAGTTGATCATTTCTTGATGTAAAAAAAATTGTTTTGAACCCGATTTCAAACCGATTTCAACCGTACAAAATGTGGTATTGAAATATATTTCTCGTTGATGTTCAATTTTCACTTTTTGATCCATTTACATCTTGTTTTTCAAATTTTATTAATCTGAAACGATTATCCACGAACATCTCAACAAAATCACGTGACATTTCAGAATTACGTTGTACATGTACAGTTTTACGTCAAAGTAGCTTTTATTCATCCCTCACAAAGGTCATGTATAATAGCAGATAAACACTCCATAAACTGTCGGTCGCAATCAGTGAATCTCTGACTGAATAATCGTGTTATCTATTACCGACTTGACTCTGTCTAATAAGATGAGTTTGAGATAATTGTATTACCGCTCATTATCGAGCACGCTCGTACCGCCGTAGCGGTACAGGCCTGTACTATAGATCATCAAAAGCTGAGCACTGAGTAAAACGCTGCGGCGACGCGAGGCGTCGTTGACGTCGAAACAGCCAAGGCGTCTCACACTGGCAGCGAGAGAGAAGATAATGTGTCGACTACCAAGGAGTAGACAGGATGGAAAATAGAAAATGAAGACAATGTAAATAGATTATCTTGTTTGATGGTATAAAACGACCGTTGACAACAAAGATTGTATCCATCCTTATCCCCCCTTCCCGTTCTACCCTTCGGGAGGAAACCATTTACAATGCGAAGAGTTTTCAGCGGGGCGAACCTGAGCTCGTCATTAGACATTAATCAAATGCACCGACATTCGAAATAGCCGAGACTAAGACCATTATAAAATCCCTTGCTGAAGATTAAAATGCTACTCTGCATTCTTATCAAATCTTCCTTGTGGTAACTTATAAAAACGTCCGTGCAGTTTTTATAATACGTTCTTGGAATATGGCCACAGTTTTTAATTGAACAATTTTTGTCTCCCCTCGACTTTTCTCTCCGATACATTTACTTCATGTTCATCCATCTTGATATCTCTCTCTACTATTACATTGTGTCAATATCTTATCCTCTTTCCCCTGTGCTTTTTTCAGAGCTGATTTATTGCGATTTCCCGGAGCTTCATGCTGATACCAGTCGTCTCTATATTCTTCTCGTTTCTCGAGATTTTCTCTTCGATCGTTCACAGTCTTTGATACTTTCTACAGTTCAATGATCATTTGATCGAATCCAAATAAACAAACATCGAATTGATTGTTCACCCTGGTCATGTCAAGTGGAATTTTATATGTCCATTTATGATCCGTATGTTTTTTTTCCGTATCCAAGTCGCTTTTCAAAGAACACAATATTTTTTCTATGAGCTTTTTTACACAGTCGAGTAACTTTAAGTTATTGATTATACGTGTCGTAAATATTGGCCACATGAAGAAGACTGCAATCCGATAAAGTCGTGTGATTCTGTTTTCAGAGTGCTTGGTGGCGGCGGTCACGTGTGCTTGTGCCCCAAAGGTGTAACAGGTCCTAAATGCGAGCACGCAGCACCCGATCCACGAGATCTAGGTAAGTGAATGCAATAGTTGCAAAGCTTTCCATAAATTCTCTCTTTATATATTTATATAGTCAGCTTATTAGAGTAATCAAGCTACAAACGTTTCAGTTTTGCGTTTGAAGTGGTTTACGCTGAACATCACACTGATTGTAATGGTGTAACTGTGAACTATTTCATACAGAATGCGTATTGTTTGTATTGTTTTGTGTCTTCTCATCCTATTGTGAGAGCTCTCTTCTTGCACACAATAAGATACAACAATGCCTGTTGTGTTTCTCCTTCATCTCAACAACTTGAGATATCTTAATTTTGTCACCACGAAAGCACTGTCGCTGTAAAAACATATAATCCTATTAACTAAAAACCGCATCGCAAGAAATGTTATAAATGTCTCCATGCATTGTTTCAGAGTGAATTTAGGAGATAACAAATTCAATCTAATTTCATTTCAGTGCTATTAATAGAATGGATATTTGAAGTAAAAAGTTTGAATGATAGAATTAAATTGTATGCATGAATATTCATCGAGTACACCTCGTATAAAATATTGTTGATTGATATTTTGTCAACGGTTGAACAATATTTATCAGGTGGGCGATCCCATCGATCGCTATCAATTTTTGATAAACAGCCGTTAAAGTCATAATTGAACGATTTTCATTCTTCTGTAGTATATACATGTAATCAGAGCTGCGAGTTTCTTTCCCCTCAATTTTTCAGGTCATATTTGTTAATAGAAGTAAGGGTTATGTTTCAAGGAAATGAAAAGTTTTACATATTGTTCACGTTTGTTCAACCCCTAGGGTACTACAAAACAGCCACTGTAAAAAGTGGTTTAATGCTACTTCAAACGTTCTATTGTATGAAGTATAACAAAGGTTTATTTCAAAGCAATACTTGGTTACTGGATTAAAAATGACGTTTCATTCATAATCATTATGATAACGTAATTAGATAGATTACGTTACAGAAGTATTATAATCTGGTGAAACCAATAGCAGCCTTTTTGCATTGTATATTTATTTGAGTACTCCCAGCAAGGATGTAAAGTTTTCATGAATTTGATGTGGCAAATTACTCATTGGGTGTATGTTTCTGTTACTTCATGGAAATACCATCTTTCAGGATCGAAAATCAGATGATTGAGCTTGAGATCCAGATCAAACAATGAGTTATAAAATAGGATTTCAAATTTCAAAATGTCTGACATTTCTTCATTTTCCATTAACAGTGATCTCGTAACTATTCATTTGATTTTTGTAACTACACGACATATGTATATGTGAATCATAGTCGCACGAGCTTTGATTCCAGGAATCACAGAACGGTTATCAATACAATTTTCACAATTTGTCTGTGATATTCTGGCATTACATATTGCCATCGTTTAGAGGCCATCCAGGGGTCACACTTCTATGGAACCAATTGACCAGCAAATAAAAGTTACTAGTTTTCCTTGTTACTTGGACCTGGACCATATTTAGAGTAGATTATCAAGCTCTATCGAATTCTATGAATCTATCAATCTATCAATTGAAAAAATTTGATTGGTAATTATACATTTATTACATATTGAAATATATCACATACCATGTGAAAGCATGCACTTAATTACCTTCTGCATCAGCAGGAAAATGAGACTAAACTCCACTGTGGAAAACCAATTGAATAATTTTTATTTTTTTCAGGATAGTTGTCCTTAAGGTGTTGATAAAATATAATTCGATTCAATTCAACATAATAATCGAGCACCTAGGAATTGTCACGAAGTTCATCAATTTCTACGAATATTAACGAATATTTGATATTATACATTATTGAATATATTAGAGTAGCGTCTTGTCATCGGTTGTAGACTCATTCCTGAACTGAAAATGAGAAGCTGGCGTTCCAAATATCATTTTGTTGAATGAGATGATGTTTCAAAATCGAGTATTTGTACGAAGCAAATTTTTAAAGTAAACAGTGCCTGAGAGATTTATTTCACTTGGGCAGCAAGTGACTAACACGCATCCACATGACAAAAAGATGATGACGTTCTTACAATGACAACAATTTCATCATAATAGCTCTGAATCAAGTTCTTGAAATTCATTTTATTCTCATCATTTTCGTGAACCAATTCGAAGTTTATATTTGCTATGTTCAATGATCCATAATGTCCAGCTATGATCAATACTACGCCTAATCTGATGCAAAATTAATCCCTGTTTTCATGATAATTCGTCTGAATCAATTATATTCCTGAGCCAGCCATGAAGCGAATCACTTCAAGTATATCCCAATAAGATTATTCTTCATTAAAACTAGATCACATTATTCTGTAGCACATCTACATTTTCGACATTACTTTTCAAAAGACGCAGACAACGCGCTAATGAAAAAACTTGCCGACTGAACCCGTATCACACTTCTCATGCCTGCCGCTCGTGAGGCGATCACCAACTGATAACAAGCTTTAACTCTTTAATAACAGAACACGAGTTTGCGTTTTAAACGAGACGCTAAGGCTCATTGTGGTTAAGGCTGAATCATAACTTCTCTAGTTCATTCCGATCCTTATTGAGTTGAGAACCTTGGGGGTAACGTCGAAAGTTTTGACTGTCTTAAGACTTCACCATGTTATCACTGTTATAATATTGTGGTTTGCCTTCAATGAACTTCCCAGCGATAAATATTAACAGCTGGGAAATGATTATTGTGTCTAGATTTCTCTCTACGTCTTCGCTCGATAACTTCTAATATAGCCATCGTCTCGGTAGCTCTTCTCGTAAATACATATTTTATGAGCACTGTTCTCTGCTCGCTTGTTATATTCTCTTTCATCTGAGGAGTCTTATCTCACATGAGTATACTGACGACTGCGAATGATATGAAAGACTGGTACCGTGCTATAGGCATGTACTAATGTTCGCTATAGCCTGTTATTTATAAGCCAACCTATACGGCTGTACGCATGGCATTATTCATGTACAAGGTTTAGAATGCTTTACTCACTTCGAGACACGGGAAAGGGATATGCAGTGCCGTGTATTAGCATACTCTACTGGAAACTTGGAACGCTTTCAAAGTGAAGTACAGTAGAATTATTTCTGTGCATTGTAGAGTGATATATTTTAAATTAGTAGAACTATTAATGATATTTGTGAGTGTTTTTGTTGCACTGAGACTTTTGAAATATCATAGGGATATTATTTGATGACATTGAATCGGTCAATGAGTGTCACTCGAATTTTGGTAGCAAAAACACGTGGACACCATTTTCCCACTACTTCCTGTTCATCGGCGACTATTAGAAACAGTTTATTTATCTATGGTGAAATTATCTGTCTCATGCGGTCAAAAATATTCTGACGTTAACCTTGAACTGACCTTGAACTCGCATTACTCAGTAACAACATGACGGTCTTTCCGAAATGTCCTGTTACTCTTATCGTGTGTTGATTATGACATTTATCATATTTTGAAGAGACAAAATAATGTGATTATTTTACTAAATCCGGACAGAAGAGATGCACTTTTGACTTCCTACGGGTCGTCAAATGAGCGTAGCGAAGATTCGATTTCGCGTACTGGAAAAATAGTTTTTTTTTGTGTGTGCATGTAAAATACATGTTGAATCAAGTAACTAATGGACTCTTTCTGGACTTTGGTGTAATATCAGTATATGTGTGTATTGTTTTTGAGAAAAATTTTTACGGAAACTTCTTCGTGAAATAGTGGGCCCTCTATTGAAAGTTTGAGATTCATATTGTGTGAGATTTTACATTCCTCAATTGTATATCATCAAAATGGCATTTTAAGTTCATGTTCATATTTTTCCAAGCCATGGGTACCAGGTTCAAAGAAATTTTGTTCGGTCGTGTGTTTAATATGACACGAATAGAAATATATTGGAATAAAGAGAAATATCGTGCTCGAAATTTATTAGGTATGCTCATCAGATTGAACTGTGAAGTAGTTTCAACATCAAATCGTGCGTATAAATTCCAAATACATTCCATATGCGCATCTCGCTCATCTTACAGTGCATATGCTGTGTTTTTATTATTATTATCACAATGTAATACTGAACAATTGATATATACATTTTGGTGGGAAGTGAATAAATAATTCGGACAATCGAATCAAAATCAATTATTCACTCAGAAGATCTTTCCATTCAAGTTGTGTATTAATCAACAACATATTTTAACTGCACATTGCGTGGATATACTCCTGAACGCAACCCGCAGAACATCGGTCGCGACAGCCTTGGCAGGCGTGTCCTCACCATTTACTCTTCACCAATTTCTACCAGTCTGCGGCTTTATGAAATTTCCATACGTCCAAATCATGAAAATTATATTTTTCATGCAATATAGAATATAATCATCACTCATAACAATGTCATGAGCGAATACGAATACTCTCATGAAGCCTTAATTTTTGCTTCACATGTATGTCTAAAGTCACTCGTGTATGCTATTCAATGTCCTTCATCATCTATTACCCCTCATTCATTTTTATCATTTTATAATTATCTGATATTTTTATATGTTACACTACACATTCTATACAATGTATATTGTTCCCTGAATATAGATTATTATTATTATTCGGTTGAGATGAAATTCTCGAAGTATGCTATTATTGTTCTGATATAGATTCATGCCAAATTCAAGAGATCTAGTTATGTCGTTTCGAATAGAATAGATGTGTCATGTCTTAAAAATAAGCTGAATGAAGTGACTCAGGTTTATTAGGGATGAGCAACAAGTTGGCTGCTAAATGAAGGTAGAGAACTATATTTGACCGTCTCAAAATCAATGTGTCTGTATACAGCTTTTGAGTACATTTCATATAAATATGTCACCAATCTTACAACGCATATGTAGCGTTTTCTTAGGTATACAAACCAGTAACGTATCTTTCCTACTATAACAAGAATTCACTGATATCGAACATGAATACGGAATACGTAAGTTGTATATTTATTTGTTGCAGTCGAACCTTCTCTAGAGCATGGTAAATTATTCGTTCAATTTCTAAATAATGGTGCGACTTTCAACGAGCTAAGTGAATTCAATAGTTGTCAAATAAAACCGTGGAATTGTCTCAATTTTCTCTCGATAAACGTTTCATATACCGTTTATCTACCGTAACTTTCCACAAGTCAACTGTTACATTATATAAACGGTTTCAGCTCTCTATAGCCAACATGATTGATTTATGTTCGGAATAATTTTCATTGGCCATAAAATGTGACATAAAGGCTTTAGTGCTCAACTAAAATACATTTGGTACGGATTATAACGTGTAATTTCTTCCAGTATGCGATATTTCAATTTAGTCGGGCAAACAGCTGCCATCGGTTCACGCGGTAACCTCATCGATGCAATCCAATTTCACATGTATTCACATCTCTGGCTGAGAGTCTACTTCGATTTTATTGATTATTGGTATCATTTACAAGATGATTGGATGTGAGTACTCGAAATAACTTTGATTCATCAGCCAATCATGATATAACGTTATTCTCACTCTCGTTTTCAGGTGAACAAGTGATTGAATCATGGAGTAAAGTAGTCTTTGTTGAAGATGATTTGACGGTTCACCAACATAACTAGTATTTTAACACATTTCTACTGTACTTTTTCAACATATCAACTTGATGTTGAATCGAGTAAAATACCCATAATAGTACACACATTTATAATACCAACAATTAGAATACTCCAGTTATAGATATTTTTGGGCGTATTATAGAAAGAATCATTTGTTGAAATGGCATAATCGGCTGTTCAGTATAATGATCTAAATCGGATACCAATCATAGTCTTATCTCCTAGAAAACTGACATGAAATTTCTTTCACTCTATTTTTCATTTTCAAAATTATAGATTGTGGATAATCATCATTTTGTGACCGACACTTGAAAAGGAATGAAAATAATGCTGACTAGTAAATTCAAAAAGTTCACATCTACATAACGTAAGTTCTGACGTCTGGTAGTTCAGTATAGTTCTTGTGTTTGAGGTTGGTGAAAACTTGGCTTATAAATATGGACATCGTAGTGAAAGACAGTGGTGACACTTCTACTTCCGAATATACGACTCTGGTGAGAGGAAGATATACATTCATGAAGATTTCGTTGCTTGACGGACATCACAACCATGAAACTAGATTTCAATAAACTGGGAAAACGCCATATATGCGTTGTTAGACGAGCGTATTGTAATAGTATGGCGACTTTTTTGCCAAACTTTTGCCTACATCCGCCAATTGGGTGACATTTAAATGGGTAAAAAATGCTTCGAACGATACCAATTTAGCACATTTTATGTTTTTTCTTCAAAATGGCTCACTAGATCAAGCTGAGAATTTCCAGAAATGTGTATCAAAATGTAATTCAACTTCACGCAAAATTTCATTTTTTTTGAAAAATAAAAATATTCACTTTTTTTCCCGCTGTGTTATTCTAATGGGTATTTTTGAAATTTCTAAAATTCATAAGAATACAAGTTACCCCCGATAATGCCACAAAACTATACAGATCTAAGTTAGCTAAGGAACAATAATGAAAAAAAGTTTCAAGTTGATAGCTGTAGTCGTTTGACCTGCGGAGAACCGACAAAAAACATGAAAAAAAAACGAACACCAATTTTATTCAGTATGTCAAATTGAATCCTCGCTAAAGCTCGTCTAATGATGAGGATTAAATTTTCTCTCTTCTATAGAAAATTAGAAATCGTCATCTCAATTTCAGTCATTTCAATTAGTTGTCTTCTTATTCTCAGACCATGAAGTAAGTATTTTCAATTCTGTATGAAAACATGAACAGAATTGAGTAATGTGTAAGTCACGACTCAGGAACAGGACTGGGTTCTGGAGGACTACGAAATTATCCATGATTTCGAAAATTGAGCAGACGATTTCTAGGTTTCATCAACATCGAATATCGTCATCATTCGTTATATCCAGTTTCAGAGTTGTGATGTCCTTGAAATTTATACCCAACTACATATAATGACAATTTCTCAAACTTCGGCGCTTCGCAACATCAATGATTTGAAGATAATTAGAACATAAGTAGCGGCTTTTAAAAATCTGTGTTGCCACAACCAAACAAATAACGTTGTCTAATCTATCGGGGATAAATGAGACTGTTCCAATCGAAATTTCTCGAAAATTCGAGTCGAATTTGCGTTGTATGATGAGCGATATATTCATACAAGGAATTAATGAAGATCCATACGCCTTGATCTCGGAGAAAAAGTATCCTAAAAATTTGAATCATCAATTTCTCAAAATCTACCTGACTGATTGTTACTAAAATTCAGCTTTAGGAGAGTTGAAAGTTAGAAGGTGAGTACAATGCTGTTTCAAATGTATGACTTCGCTATCGTTCGTTCAATTCTAATTTAGTATTAACTGATGCGTCTTTCTTTAATTTTCCAACTTCATGTAGTGTATCTATATTATTTCTGAAAAACTTCTAACCAAAGCGAGTTGGTCGTGGCCTGATAGCAGGGAACTATTCCAGTATATTCACTTCAATGGCTTCATTAGTTTTCTTCTCTAAATAAGAATATTGAAAAGTTAGTAAAAACGTTGATGAAAAATTATTCCAATAATTTGTCGACATTTTGCCAGCCATGAAAGCGTTACGACGTAAACCCACTCAAATAGTTTCTCGGTTTGGTAAGAGACAGCTCTTTGGGAAGAGACAGATTGACTATTTTTTGAGAGACAATTTGAAATGAAATGCATAATGTGGAAAAACAGAACGCTGTGGGATAAAAGTTGAATGAGAGGAGTCTGTGGAAGAAGATGGTCCCTTTTGAGAATGTCTCCTTACGAGTTACGAGACTGCAACATAAAACAACGGTTTTATCGACGATATTTTGTCCATTTGTTTCTAAATTATTAAAATGCCTAAAACTGCAGAAACAATGAAAACACAGCTCTGGCAGCCTTTTTCGGAAGGAGTGAAACATATAGAAGACACACAATCATTGTTCATGTGATAGAACAAAGTTTTAGGAAAGCTGAATTCGCCTGGTCAAGAATGCTGGAGTGAAGTAAATGCATATTTTATGATCCTTTTGAATCAAACGTTCGCTTTTTTACGAATACTACCACATTTTAGAAAATCGTTTCGAGCTTCTTCTGTTTCCATCTATCAACGATCAACACAAACATAATGCCAGAGCATAATATAACATCCCCTATGTTTCGAATTCCAGTTTGATTCGTACATAAAATAAGTTTATAGATCGAAACAGTGAATATAACTCAACGTTCTATTGTGTATTAGACCTGATGATAACACGATTTTCAGCTTGGTCTTTCGCTTGGATCTCTATTGGCACTGTATGAATAGTCGCGTACAGAGGAATCAATTATACCAATCAAATAGGCCCTAATAAAGTGTAATAATACATCATGTTTTTATCGGTATTTCAATCCAACTCAATATTTCTGTTTCAATTTCCCCTGTGGCACTAAACTTGTTGAATTGAAACGATGGTCGAGTTAATTACTACATAATTTTGTGCCACTGAACGTATTTTAATTAATGAAGACTAATGAAAATCGATTGATTTAATGTTTCCAATCGCTTTTTAGGTGAAATTAATGTTGTACTCATCATCAGTTCAGATTCAAGCTAGGCATTTTATACTTTTAACCACGAGAAGGGCGTTTATCATCTGAATAATTGGCAAGATCTTGTTAATTTCGTATAACCTTGCTCCAGCGTCAAGTATAGGCCTATAACGCTTTATATGAGATGTAGCTACGTTTCCTACAGTGAACCTCGCCCTGGAAAATCTTGAATCTTGATTTTGACGGAAATCTTGATCTGGAAGTCTTAAGCCAACCCTATAAATATTACATCTGTACAGTTGAAACGGCTAGAATTGTGCTTGTTATCATCTTCCTGTTATCATACAACTACACTCTAACTCGAAAATGATCGCTTTAGTCCGTAGGGAAATGTAATGAAAGAATGCAACCAGGTTTCAATACTGAGACGATTGATTGTTACTTACCATGATTATTATTGATTATTATCGATTATTCCAAAGTTATATTCACTGGTTTTCAGTAGAATCTTGAGTTCATTTCCATTCGTTTTTTTCTTATCAATTGGTGATGATATTTTTATTTTCATTCATTCTTGTGTTTACGAGCATTTTCGATCTTATACTCCAAGCAGAATCGAATTCATCAGATGCACGTATCTCATTGGATCCATGCATTGAGTAAACAATAGTAATTTTGATTAAATTACCCCATCATTACTTTCAAGGACTTGGAAATAATATGTCACAGATGGAGATTTGCTAGGTTTATTAATTTATTTATCTGCCAATGTTTTCTATAATCAGCATTGATGAATCATCAGGTATATACGATATTTATTTGAGTGATGATTGATTTCACGATGTCTGAACATTTCTTATGTCAGTACTTTTCTCTTTCAAGAAAGCCTACGCCATTACAGTCTTTATGGTAGACATCTATCAAAGTAATTACTGTATATATTCCCTTTACAGTTGCATTACTCCTATTTCCAACATACGCGTTTTATTTACTGGCGAAGAATATAAGATACAATCATCAATACAGAAAATTGGTCGATTATAAATAGATTAGTATTGGGAAAGTGATGCTGTATTATTTCACGAAGATAATGTATTTTGTATGGTTTAAAATGTAGGCTACAAATTCATACTTGAAGGTAACTTCAAATGTGAAATATCAGCAAATACCAGCAACACTATATGCACAATATGCGTATTTATGCACAAAACTCCAATTATTGATATTCAACCATCACAAAGAAATATAAATCAAGTAATATTAAATAGTTTTCCAATTGAGCAACGTTTTTTATTGTAAAGTAAATAATATATACCATATTTGTTCTATCAACATTCAGAAATGAACAAAAAGGCAAATAATATTGGTTTTCGAATACAATCAATCAGGTCATGATATGAATATATATTGAATAATTGAAAAAATCGACATATTGCCGTCTGTCATATAAAGTCTCATGACGTTTCTCCCGATGTGATTGTCTTTTTTCTTCTAGCTAAAAAAAACCCATGCAAATAGACTCACTTCCATTCTGCTTCGTTAAATACTTTGACTCATATACTTCTGCATTTGTGTTTGATTCCCGCCGGTCGCCCATTCTGATTGAGGTTTTCGTGTTTCCCTCAGTCGTTGGAGTGAATATACGGGAATGGTTCCCGGCTATCAGGCCACGACCGACTCATCCCACCGCTGCACGATAAGATCGCATAGACCTAGTGCATTCATTCACAGGTGAATGATCGTGGAACCATTTTCCAGAGAATCGATCACGCAAGAGACCGTCATCCACAAACTTGACAAACGCGAATGTCAATATCGTCATGACAGAAACCATCTCCAACGAAATGCTTCTGACTTCGTTTCTGTATTTTCCTGCGTACATTTTGTCCTGAGAATACATTGAGCGTCCCCAAAAATACCGTAGACTACAGGCTTACAAATATATAACGGTAATCAGGACTGTGTACGATCGAGTCACTGTGAGTGTAGAGGCAGCCGAGGGTGGTGGGGAAGAGTCAGGAGAAGGTGAAGTTACCTAGAAAAATCCTTAGGGATTTTTTGGTTCTGGATGTTTTTGTGATCATTTCACATGTATGTTACATTCATGTGGTTACCCGGACTCGGGAATACTCCTTCTGAATCAATCAATATTCTACCAGCAATGAATGAATTGTCCATGGTTGACTGATTCCCCATTTAATTGTTTATTGGTGTCATAATCATCGGACAAATAACGCTATGAAGTGACGCCTATTGTAATGTGCCGACCCAACAGCCATGCACGTATACCTGAAACTTGCCCCGAAGGTGATATTTGTTCAGGTGATGTTGGTAGCTGTTGATTACGTGTGACGCGGAGTGTTATCTTCGTGTTGCAGAATGCGGTGACGGGGGCTGCGTATCCCAGTGCCCATACATCAGCGGGCGTAACGCAGTGTGTAACTGCCCGCGAGGTGTCCGAATACCCACAGGTAAGCGACGCCAGATTTCATTGTGAATGAGTTTATGGAAATGTACGTGCCATGCGTGGTGGGATGAATATGTAATTCCAGTTAGCTTGTGAATTTGGTTCATCGAAAAAGTGAAAGTATTTTCATTGATTTTTTTTTTTTGTGAGAAACAGGAAATTTGGTTATTTTCAGAAATATACAGAATTTCTGCAGAATCTCAAGAAAGACGACGTGACATGACATATATTTTTTCACCTCTGATATATTCCGTTTTGACTCCAAAACAAGTTCAACTTGAGAACCCTACTTTCTCATTATTCAGCCCAATTGGTACACATCAATTTTGTGTCAGGCATTCGATGCTGACAAAATACACTTGAACTTGGTTTTGAATCCATATTTGTTCCCAAGTATTATTTAGTTAATTCAGACAAAAACTACTCAGCCAATCGAAGTTACATTGCACTCACTTGACTTGTAGAGTACTCATTCAAAACAACCTACGAACTTCCTATTTCATCCACTCGAGTGAGCATTTTCACATTTCCACGTATTGCCTATGGGAGATCAAGCATCAGGCATGATACGATTAAGCATGGTACAATATTGGAGATTTAAATTGAGAGAATTCGCACTACGTTGAACATCTGTGAATATGTTTGGTTATTCCAAACAAGATCATCACAAGAAGTTCCAAAATATCTTAGCGGTGAATCATTTTTTAAAATGCACATTCAAATTATAATATTTTGTATTCAACACAATTAGAACGGAAGTTTCATGGAATGTCAAAATGTATTCCAATAAAACCTGTGTCCACCAAGTTGGACGAAATTTGGTTCATATTCAAGAGAATGGATAAATGATATTGTTATATTGATTTTGAAAATTGAATACAGGTGCATGAAGATCAAAATTATTCAAAACATTTCAAAACATTTCAAAATCAGTAACAACGAATTTGAATTAGGGTAGAAGTTCATATTTTGAGATAAAACACCGCCAGAATTTTCAATACTCGAATGCAATCTCAAATAAATACTTTATGAGCATATATTCTGACATACGTTATGTGCACCACACCCCTTCTGCATTAAAAACTTCTTTTTTTTTTAATAACATCGAAACTTGATACAAAATCATTGTTCCCCGATTAAGGCTGAGGATGAAAGGTAGAATCGTTTGGACGAGGCACCACAAAGGCGATCTTACCACCCCATTTTAATTATTTCAAAAACTATATCCAAAAACTCAGCACGCGCGAATTCTTCCAATTGAATACCCTATTTGGGTCCGAGAAAACGTACCTGAAACGGTACATTTTGCATATAATTGTTTATTCAAGTACACGTTTAAAAGTTATAAATAACTTGAGCTGAAGTCCTTTTAGGAAGTTTCTTTTCTTGCTCCATCTCGTAGAACATCTATATAGATAGAGCATTATATCAGATTATAATACAGAGTTAGGGAAGTTTTCTTATCCACCTACGCACTTGTGTAATCGGGATGCAAGCGCGTTATACGTTATGTATACCACACCACACCCCTTCTACATTCAGTACGCCAATACCTTCGGGATCCGCTTTAACTTTGCGTATATAGGGACTAAAAAAAACAACATGAAACCTCGAGTTTGAACCACGAAGGTAAATCTTATTATTGGTAATCGAAATCCGCTTTGGGAATGAATATATTATGGTGTCGATAAACAACCGCTTATCGTTCTTACGTTTTGTCGTCATTGTACCGTTGCAGTTATTCACGGAATTCGACGAATAACGTCTCTGAGACTGAACTCGCCGACACTATTACTAGTTTCTTCAGCTCTTGGATAAGTATGAGTGTCGGAGAAGATTTTATTCATACCAGGGGAAAATATATCTGCTATTGAGCTTTCTCATTCAATCATGGCTCTTCATGTATTCTTTTAATCATCATTATTATCATTCTTATATATTTTTTTAATGATTCCATTCAGTTATTTAGTGCGTGCTTCAAGTGTGGAAGTGAGTGGCAATTTATTTATTTATTTTTTTATTTTCATTTTCGTCCAAGAGGATTACAATTAAAATGGAACATTTTTAAGCTCAATCATATGGACAGTCAAGGGTAATATACAAGATAATCTACCGTATCATACACAACAAATAAACAAGAAAATATACATGAATTGAAATGAATGGTAGATGCTATTTCTTATAAATACCTAGCAACTACCAAGTCAAATGCAGAATAAAAACAAGTATGAAATAAATTCACTATACAAAGTACACTAATATAAAAATTAGAAGGTTATAGTCTCAATTGAAAGCAAAAATTAAAAATTAAAAGTTAGAAGTTAAAAGTCAATTGGTCAATAAACTTGAAACAAGGTTTTCAAACCCAAATGAAAAATGTGTAATATTATCAGAAGCAGTTTGCTCCACTTTTGAGTAAGACTTGGATTGACATTCTGTAGAACCTCATGATGGCCCATCGAAATTCAATTATAAACAAAATCGTTCATTGTTTCCAAATTGTTGGTTCATTCGAAAACAATAATCACATTATTATTGAATTAAATTATTGAACTATTCGCATTATTGAATTCTTCACATTATTGAATTCACTCTATTGAATTATTCCTTAATCAACCCGACAATCCGTTTTTGATAAAAAAATAAACTGTCGCTTTTTTCGAATTTATTAGAAATGTTCAACATTTACGTCTTGGAACTATCAAAGTGAATGGATCTATTTTTCACTTGATATTCGTGTATTAGTAGATGATTCACCTATAAGGACATTTGAATAATATGTTGCGATTCAAATACACAGGAAGGTAGAGGTATTCAACATACGGACAGAACATTTGTACACATTTTTCAAAACTCCAAATGAATCTCACGCTCTTCTTGCGTGTGTATATACTCCCTCAACGACCAAAAACTTCACACATTATCACAACCAATTGTCAACCACTTCATTAATCAATTAATGAAAACCTTGTAAGAAAATCCAAACTTTCCTTATGACCATTCCGTGTGTAAAGTTTCAACAACGTTCCCCAGCATATGTGACCGTTCCAGAAGTTAAAAGTATGGCACTAAATGAAGAACAAAACTCACACTCTTAATGACCTTAGTTGTGCTAATAAGCTCCTGGCGTGATTTCCTTGGGGACACACTTTACTTATAGCTTTGGTATCAAACCGGAGGTGAAATGGCGCAGATCCTTGGAAATCTTTTCCATTATCAGCTTGACTCTTTTAACATTAATAGAGCCCTCTTTATACTCCACCTCAAAATGCGTATCGAGCGCGCAACCGTACGAGATCCCATAGCCTATCTCGGGATCATCAACTGTATAACACACAAGATGGATGAAATAACAATGCTTTTTTTACTAACCAATTTCGTATTCAAGTTTCAAGAATTCTGTATGGAAGATGGAATTTCATATATTATTAGTTATTCTCGTGATGTTGGCAAATGACATGTCGCCGGTATCCCTTTGGTCAATTGTATATTGTAGGCATTCCGGTGTTGGAATGGTCCACACTGGAAAAATTCGTACACTTTGATGTGTTTCCGTTATTTAAAGGGTGATAGACTCTTAGAATATCACTGCTTCACGATGAGTGATGTTCAAAAAGAGAAAATTGTTGTATCCGAAAATATTACAGGTACACGAATGCTGTGGTATGACCGCATACAATTGAATAGGACTGACCGACTGACTTCTAATATATATATATATATATATATATATATATATATATATATATATATATATATATATATATATATATATATATATATATATATCATCATTTTTTATCATTTTTTCTTGAACAATGTCAATCTCTTCTACTGGCCGAGCTTGGGAACTACTGTTCAAACATTTACCATGTCATTTCCCATCTGACACCTGCTAGTATTCAGTATTGACATTGTGCTGTGTTATTGTGCACTGTTTTATATTATAATTTTTTTGAGAATCAATCTTCATCGGAATATAATATTATATATATAATGTTATATTATGAAAGGTTATTTCATTAGATGCTTCGGATGGTGAGAAGGAGTTGGTCGTGGCCTGTTGTTAAGGGACCATCCCAGTATCAACCTGAATGACAGAGGGAAATCACGAGAAACCCCTGTCAGGATGGTCCGCCATGGCGGGAATCGAACCCCGGTCTCCCGAATGACGGTTCAGTGTGTTACCACTCGGCCACGCGTCCAGTATCAACCTGAACGACAGAGGGAAACCACAAAAAACCTCTGTCAGGACGATCGACCATGGCGAGAATCGAACCCCGGTCTCCCGAATGACGGTTCAGTGTGTTACCACTCGGCCACGACGCGTCTCTGTTATGAATGAATAAATAAATATAAATATATATATATATATATCATTTTTTATCATTTTTTCTTGAACAATGTCAATCTCTTCTACTGGCCGAGCTTGGGAACTACTGTTCAAACATTTACCATGTCATTTCCCATCTGACACCTGCTAGTATTCAGTATTGACATTGTGCTGTGTTATTGTGCACTGTTTTATATTATAATTTTTTTGAGAATCAATCTTCATCGGAATATAATATTATATATATAATGTTATATTATGAAAGGTTATTTCATTAGATGCTTCGGATGGTGGGAAGGAGTTGGTCGTGGCCTGTTGTTAAGGGACCATCCCAGTATCTACCTGAATGACAGAGGGAAATCACGAGAAACCCCTGTCAGGATGGTCGACCATGGCGGGAATCGAACCCCGGTCTCCCGAATGACGGTTCAGTGTGTTACCACTCGGCCACGCGTCCAGTATCAACCTGAACGACAGAGGGAAACCACAAAAAACCTCTGTCAGGACGATCGACCATGGCGAGAATCGAACCCCGGTCTCCCGAATGACGGTTCAGTGTGTTACCACTCGGCCACGACGCGTCTCTGTTATGAATGAATAAATAAATATAAATATATATATATATATATATATATATATATATATATATATATATATATATATATATATATATATATATATATAAATTGAAACTAGGATATGCTTGTATCCACGAAAGATCATGGTCGAAGATGGTCGTCTACCAACATTACAAACATAACTCTCTCCTCTGTATAAGCAAGAGCATGCTAGCCATCAATAGCCATCCTCAGAAATCACCCATATTATGGTCAACAGCGAAGGTCTCAATCTGATTTCTATAAAACAAAATCTCCTATGTTCATGAGTTTGTCAGATGTTTCATCGAGTCACTTGATTCGTTCATTAAATTCGTATTGTGTTTCAGATCACTTCTGTATAATGTGTGACTTATTCACCATGTAAGTATTGTAATTATTATCACGAATATCGATAATTCTACTTCACGATAATATTATTACTTTAGGATTATCATGAGAATGTTTTTTCTTATAATTGATCATTTGTTGCTTCCGTTGTTCGATTTGTTGTTGTCCAAGCGACAACCGTACTGTCAACATTCTGAGTGATACAAACCCATATCCAGCTCATATAGCTGTAGAAGTTTCAGGATATTATGATTTTTGAGAACGAGTCTCACGATGTGAAACACAACTGCGTATTTCTAAAGTGTTGAATGGTTGAAGCCGCAGAGAGATGATATAATTACCGAAGGTTTTTAATTCATTCAGTTTGTACACGACCTTCCTTTTCCGTGTATACAAGTATATGGGCGGCTCCGATATGGCAGTGGCCCACTAGTGCTAGCTACGAATACAGAAGTTCACATACAGAAGTCAAATCTTGTAGTTACACATGTTGTCAATTGAATAGTTGATATCGCGGTTATTTGGAAAAAAAATATCTTGTTGCCTTTGTCTTGACTTCCAGGGTATTGATGAAGCACTAAAATGGTGAGTCACTGCGTACATTTTCTTGACCTTGACAAAAAATGTCATAGCTTATTACCGTGACCTCATTTTTTTAAAGCATCGATTGGCGCTTATATAATACATAATAAAATATAGCTTTTCTCTCGATACTCCTTGAATGAGTGGGCCTCACATATTCTTCTATGATGTTGAAAATGTGTGTGTATGCTGGAGTGGGATCAACAGTTGGTAATCGGAATAAATCCGAATTAATCATGGTTCTACGGAAAGAATACACCGGCACAGTAGCTGAGTGGTTAGCTCACTTGCTTCGTGTGATCCGGGAGGTGAAGGGACATATCGGACCCGGTTCGATCCCCACCACCGTCCATCTTTACAGGGGTTTTTCGTGGTTTCCCTCTGTAGTCTGGGCTAATGCCGGGATGGTTCCCACAATATAGGCCACGACCGCTTCCTTCCCACTATCCTTCCCACTACCCATAAAAACCTTCATCTCATCATCCTATCATCTCATTAATCATTCATCCGACGCCAATAGATCTTAGTAATCATTACAGTGCGTCGTTAAAACCCAATATATATATAAAAAAAGAAAGAATACAATTTTTCATTTCTCTCGAATTCAGTACCGAAACAAAATTGTATTCCCTGATATCCAGCAATGTATTCTGTGGTTACACTTTCTCAGTATCGATATGATTTTATGAAACAGTAGAAAAGTTGAGAAATTGACTGAAGCATATAGCCTATATAAATGTATCCGCCGTTTTTTTATCCATTTTTTTCTGATAATGTCATTGTTTTTGGGGTAGAAAAAGTATTCCAGTATATACAATAATTCCTCCTTATTAAAATATATCTATATTTCCCAGATGAACAAATCCCTCTAGGAGAGGAGTGCATGCAAAAATGAAATGCACATTAACTTTTACGAGTTGGCCGCCCCATGCAGATACCACATGGTCTTACAGCTGGAAGTGCATGGGTCCGTAAAAATGTGAAATCTTCTATTGGTCTCCTCAACAAGAATATATAAATATATAAAAAATGTTTTTGAATCAATTTTCGTGTGCCACCCTCATTTAATTGTTTGTCATTCTTCAACTCTGTTATTATAATTCGTTGTTGATAATCAGACGTACACAACGTAAAATATACCCCCATGTGACTCCAATAAAACTCCATTTTCCTGTTCATCTGAAGGAAGGAAGGAAGGAAGGAAAGGGGGGGAGGGGGGGGGGATAGAAATGAGTGCACGCAGAACTGAAATAAAAGCTACAAAAGAAGATAAAACAAAATAAGAGAATGGCGCCTCACCGCATGATGTGCTTTTCATATTATGCGAGGTGAGGGAGGAAAGTTTATCAATTTTTTAGTAGCATTCTAAGGGAGGTTGTCCCGGCGGTGCGCGTGTTTTGGTTGGCAGAACTGGCTGGGGTTGAGCGACGTTAGCCAATTCAATGCTATAGTGCAAGTCACGCAGTTGTCATGTCAACTTCGCATACAAAATATATTGATGCTATAGTATAAATCACTTGGTTGCCACGCCAACTTTCCATCACGGAATCTTGATGCTATACTTTGCTTGTCATGCCAATTTTTCATCAGCAAATATAAGTTACGTCAACTGACCTCATGTTATCACGTTTTCCAGACTCGAGAAAATGCCAGGAACTACTGCATATACCTTCCATTCAGTAGATTCATGAATCGGAAATGACATTTTTCAAAACGAATATAGTTTACTTTGTTGTCTCCGTTCAACTGAATCAGTCTGTTTGATAGTAATGAAATCATTTGAGAATGGACACGTTTGGGTTTCACAATTGTTTTCAAATACCAAAGCCGTAAAGTAACTTATGTCGATATACTCACCATTGACATATTTCATTCTTCACATAAACATGAAATCACATTAATTCAAGCGTTTCATCCTTCACTCATCCATTTTTTATTGTGGTATCATTTGTTTAATATATATATTTTTTTGCAGTCAATTCGTAAATTATTTCGTAAATAATAGGTCTTTTTGATTGGCATTACTCATTTGTCCAGATTCATATAGCTCATGACGCAATACAGATGGAGCATTTGAATTACTTCAATCAAATTGTAGAAGTAGCAAAAATGTAGCGTTGAATACGTAATACTGATAGCACGCCTCCTTGGACGTTCCTGAATGATATATAAAGTCCTCATATCTCGCAGAAATGGGGGGCAGAGAGAGAGAATGAAGGTTTGGACCATATTAATAAAACCACTCAAACGTTTTATTCGGTTCCTCAACCTTTTATGAATGATGAACATATCTTATGTATATATGTATATGTATATTTGTATAATATGTATGTATACTGATATGTATACTGTATGTATTAATCATAGAATTATGGAAATTTATAAAAATCACTAATAACAAATTATTGTATAGACCACAGCCTTCTTTATTCAAATCATTCATTTCTTATAATCAGAGAAGAATGATCTGAATAAAGAAGGCTGTGGTATAGACCATATAATTAAATCATTGATATACTACTTACCATTGCGCCTGAAAACTTGGAACTAATCGTTCAATTTATGTAGAAAATCTGATGAATATATTTGAACCATGCAATATAATATTGATATAAAATATCAATAGGCAACCCTAGCAACCAACAAATATTATTTTAAAAGCGCCGCCAAGACGTAAATACGCCTACACCACTGGAAACAGTAGTAGCCAACACTCTCGAGATAGACAGACACGACACCTGTGAAGGGTTTCTATCGGAGCATCATTGATCAGAATGTCAATGTCGGTTCTAGACGGCAGTTGACAGGAAGGGTGGTGGAATATCTTGAAGATTTGCTCCTGGGATTTACACGGCGCTTAACACAGAATTCAGATCACAGCTGCGTTTAACTTTTACAGCGGACGCAGTGCCTTCAACACACTGTCCAGGGAGTAGACGAATCATCAGAATCATCATCTTCTTTCTTTATTATTTCTTGGTATCACGTTACATTCATTGGCATATATTCTGATTGAATCTGAGTAAAGATATTGATGAAGATAGATGAATATATTGATATTTTGGAAGTTGTGTGAAAAATACTTGAAATATATTATGAAAAAATGTTTGATTTTCAGACTTAGAATGATAGGGCATAGCATCCAATATACAGCTCACAAAATACGATGTAGCAAGTCTATTGTTCTTGTTTAAAGAGAAGAAGTTTTGATAATTCAAGTGAATATTCGGAAAAATAACAGTCGCACGAGATAACCAATAATATGAAGATCATATAACGAGATTAGGCCTACTCTTATTTCAGCTTTTTATATTGAATAAAATTTATAACATCGAAAATGCTCGAAAAATCACATAAGTTACTTATAATTTTTGATCTTTTGCCCAAATAGGGAAACAATGAATTTGTGTCAAGATTCCGATGTTAGTGACGGAGAAAATCATTCGTGACCAAATTTCTAAGCGAAAAAGTGACATTTAGTCACCGAATTTCAACGAAATGACTTCTTGTTGAAATTGTGACTAGTTTTGAGGCTTTGTGAAGCAGGTCGAACGGTACACAGATGAATCATGTGTAGATTCTTCGGGCATTTTGGATGTTCTAAATTCTATTCGATATCAAAAACCAAAATAATAGTGGCCTAATCTCATTATTGAATTGTTATAACATTATCATTGAATCGAACATTTTTCCATCATATATTCCAAGTATTTTTCACACAACTTCCCAAATATCAATATCTCTCCTCATCTTTATTCCAGAGTCAATCAAAATATATGCCTATAAATGTAGCGTGATACCTAGAAATAATTATGAAAAAAGTATCCGCTGATGATTCGTTTTCTAAACGTTCACTCCCTGTGTCGATCAGTTGATGCCGTTTTACACACATTTGTCTCATTATTGGTATACTAAGCTAATTGAGTCACTTTTCCCTTACCTTTTCGTTCACTTTGGTCATTTTTGCAACTATTTTGAATCATACCTCGAGTTGTTATAGGCTTGGAGTTATTTCACAGATCTATTTTAGATAAAAGTAATTACAAATTGTTGGAATATAATTTATCTTTGAGCTCGAACAGATTCACGGACAAGTTTTCCAAACTTGTTTTTAACGATATTATTTCTATCATTCGCAGTTTCGATTTCCAATCCATCATTTGCTGGTGAAGTGTTATAGCCCGATTTCAGTAAAATTTGGCTTCGATTATACGATTAAGTCCTGATTTATTTCTTCTACTTGAATTTATTTCCTCCTCCTGTTTTCATTGTCTAGCACCTCGACGGGTTTTTTTTCCTCACTGCCTTTTCTGTTTTTGTTTCAAGTAATGTATTGGATTTCACTATGAGTGGGTCTTGTTGAAATACCCACCAAAATATATGAAGCAACGTTATACGGGCTTTAATATTTTGACCGCAATTTCACTTTTAATCTCCATAATGCCATTCGCTATATTACAAGAACGAAAAAACTTTCTTCTGACAGTTTTTGCGAAATGAAAATCGAACATAACTTTTGTCGTTGTGTAGTTAGAGGGGGGCTCTTCACATAGACAAATCTTTTCTTACGGGTGAACGTCTTTGGAAATAAATCCTCTGTATAAGGCAGTCGGGACCCAAATAAATCACAGCGAACCCGCAGTGGAAAATGCACAACTAAACGGAAATACGGTTAGATGGATAGATAGGTGCGGAAAATGGTGTCGACTCGACATTTTACAAACATTTCGATATAAATCCAGCGCCAGATAAAGATGGACTGCTACATTTCAATGAAGTGGATATTTCATCGTGTCTCATATTCAGTGAGGCATATCTCAGTAAGTCCTTACATATTCTGTTTCTTCAATTCTTGTTCTTGTCAAACATAGCGTTGTTGAATCAAAGCGTACATATGCTTAAGTTCTTCTCAATCCGTTATTTGTTTCACTCTATCTTCTCTCTTCTCCATTTCACATTGCATATTGTATATCTATAACTTTTATTTCACTGTATCATTGATTACGATATCGAATTACTGAAAACTATTCATTTATACATATTTTTTCCTTGAAAGAGAACCAACAAACAGTCTATGTGTTTCATCGAATGTTGTAATGGTTGAATGAATGAATGAATGAATGAATGAATGATTGATTGATTGATTGATTGATTGATTAGATGAATGGATGAAAAAATGAATGAATGAACGAATGAATGAATTTATGAACCATTCTTGTTCGCTTCTATTGCAACACAATTTGTGTTTCAAGTAAGTGACCGTTATCAAAGTGTTTTGTGTGGAGACAAACAAGTTTCATGTGAGGTAATATTATTCGGTTGAACACATATCTTCTCATTTGTAACAAGTCAGTCAGTCAGTCAGTCAGAACACACCACACCTCGGAATCCCAATTCAGACGATTTCATCGTATCATTCTCCTTTCCTTACTTTCACTTTCTCTCTCTCTCTCTCTCGTTCTATCACTCTTTCTGTAATCATATTCATATCTCTTTCTATATTATTTCGTGCACCCTTCCATAAATACTTTCTCCCTCTACCAACCCCTGGAATTTATGAGCCGGACTTTAATTCGCCTTTATGTGAAATGGTTGGTTTCATTGAAAAGTTAAACGGTCGAAAAGTTAGATAAATAATTTCACCTGTATTCATTGTTTTGTTTCGCCTCTTGGCTATATTACGAACCAGGTCAAGCGAGTTAGCGAGTTTTCTATACATACACACACACACAGATACTCTTCCACAGAAACTGAGCTGAAACCATTTAATATCAACTACTGATATTTCACCACTTCAGTTTATTTGACTAAGCGACTTCATTATTATTCAAACACCAATTATTATTGTTATTCCACTAATTGGTTCGGTTTTGAAATCTCGCCCTCACATGGTATACATTATAGAATCTTCTATCGTCGGTATTTAATGATAATAAGCTCGATGATTAAGATTTTCATCGTCTATTCATCGCTTTTAAATGAGTTTAATCACCAATTTCCACCTTCAGTGTTCAGAGTTGCGATAAGAGAGGATGCATGTGAATCAAGGGTGGTATTGCAGTTGTATTTTAATGAGTTGAAGATAAGTATAATCAACTGGTAACTATTATTTTGCTTTGAGATGACATTATGGCAGTCTAAACCCAAGTAATGAGGAATGAGTGACAATAATCACAACATTTCGGTGAAAATTATCGAACATTGTACTCGATAATTGAACAATATACGGCTAGTAGCAAAAAGTAATTGGTTTTTGTGATTTTCTCATTCAATGCGCACTTGTATTCACACTTGTAATCATGATGAGTGAGCACCAAACAAATTCAATTCTTCATACTCAATTGAAAATAATTGAAATATAAATTGAATGGGAATCAAATTAATTTCTTGACGTCAAAACGACGTGTTTAATGACTGCAGTCAGTTCAACTCGAGAATGAAATAGTACCTATTTATTCTTTTTGTTAATAATACGAGCCTGCTATGTTCTCACAGGAAAACTTTTCTGACGTAACGACGTTCTACGCTGGATTTTTCCACCCCAATTAACGCCAACCCTTAATTTATCTCATTCTTCCAGAATTCAAACAACTTGATTCGTTTATTCAGAAAAAAAAACACCACAATATTGTCAGCACTGATGATCATTGTGAAATACGTTTGAAGTACGACAGACGGCAACATATCCCTATATAGCTGACGCTAGTCGCAGGGGTTTAGTGAAAAATCCAGAAATAACAATCCGGAGTTCTTTCTTAGTAACTCGGCAAACTTTAAGACCTGTTTCATTATACTTTTTATATAGCCTTAATTATATTCATTTCCTGCACCGCGCAATTTGTTGAAAGTCGTCGTTTGCACTTGGTCTCCACAGACGTGTACAAAACGAAGCCAAACGGAGCCAGACTGGATTGGTGCGAGTTATACATAAAGCCGGTGAAACGTTTTTAAGTTCTTGACGTGATGTCGTCTCGACTCGACTCGACTGCCGGAAGGAATTGAATCAATTAAAAACGAATTTAATTATAAGAGAATAGGGTTTAAATTCATGAGTCGAGAAAATTGTTCATGGAGAATTTATTCAAGTGAATGCCACATCCACCTCATACTCATACTTGCCTGTTCTATTTGGGAAAACTTTTTTCTTACTTTCGAAATTAGACCCAATTTCCGGCTATTGTTAGTGGTCCAATGGGAGTAGTAGAAAAACGGTTCCTTTTTCTTTCCTCCTATATGCCATCATGGTTTTACTCCATTTTGCTCTTTTCGTTTATTAGCTATATTCGGGCGTAATATTCTTGACTGGTTCCTTAACGATACGAGAAAAGTTGCACAATAAACACGGTTTCTGCTCTATGCATGACCCTCACCCGACTTCACCGATGCGTGTTATGAGCGACGTCTTAAGGTCTAACCACCCTCCAACTTGTGCTACATATTATACACAAGACTAACAAAATAAGAGACTCGAATGCTTTTCATTAAAACGTTACACAGAAGTTCGTGTATACCAAACGTGTCAAATCTTGCTCATCTCAAGTTGTATTACTCACAGTGTGTAATTATAGTCCTACTGCGTGTACTTCCTGACGCTAACATCTTACACTGGCTTGAACTGGCGTAACATATTCCGTCTCGTTCTTCTCCCTAACACTATATACTTCCTCAAATTGGTTTGTTAACTTTTTCTTTCCTTTCACACCAACCTCTCACTTGTTTTTATCTTTTTTTTTCACTAACCCATCTTTTATTTCCTTCGTCTATTTGTTCGTCTTGCCTTTTTTTTCTTTAATTACACCCACTTTAGAGGTGTTAATTCAAAGAATCTTTTCTGTTTCCTTTACTCAAGTCACTAATTTCTCTCCAGTAAGTTTCTCACGAGTTTCTTGCCACACAACAAGGGTGATCGCGTACTTGGTTCTGGTTGGTGCACCAGCTACCAGGCAGCGCCACTACTAATTATAGGGTAAAGAGTAGCCCCGGTGTGTTACTTATATACTGTCTCACCACAGGGTAGTGTGCTTATACCGAAACCACCTCAGACTTCCTGTATACTCCGAGGTGCAATTAAATAGAAGGAGAGGGAAAGACAGTTCCTATTGCACGGATGTGCCGAGAGTGCATGATGCATTTTTTATAACAGCTATGCTCTAAATGAGATATATTTTCCTCTGTTCAGTTTGAGAACAGACACTCTCTCGATATTATTTTCATGACATCTATTTGTCAAAACATTTTGTCTAAAATTAATTATCAGCATAGAATGTAAAAGTTTATATTCAGGCCTGCTAAGTTACATGATTTCAAATTGTGATAAGTTGATTATCGATTAGGCCTACTCCGTTTTTATAATTACTTCCAAAAGTTTGTGATCTGAAAAAAAAATTCAAAGCGAGGAGTTCATGCAACATATACAAGTACTTTGTAAATCTGTTCGTTTTAAGTGTTCAACGCTTTTTAACCCTCAAACTAATTTATGGATTAAAGGTTGAGTATACATGAAAGATGCAAACTCCCTTTAATCTTGTGTTTTATCACTTAACATTATTAGTTGTGCTTTCAGCATTTGATCCGATAATGTTTAATACGTAGATAGGTTACTGTAAAAGCTTATACTCTATATTCGCGTATCTCGTCGCGGATTTAATTCAGTTTCGTATATATGCAGCTCGATGTCGGCTGAGACCACAGAATACAACCGCCGAGCTGAAACCACACGAGGCTTGGCTGAGTGTTGGTTTTTCAACCACCGAGTGTCAATTCATGCAGGAATAGGGATGGGGCATCATTGGAGCGATCAAATTGGTGGGACCAACCGCAAACCTTTGACGCGACGCTATACGAACAGTTCACACGATAAATATATGGATGAATAGATGGAAAGATGGAATAAATGGAATTTTTTTAGATTACACTCATTTTTAATACAGTTCAGCCTGTTTCAGATGATGCTCAGATGCCAGAATCATTTCACTTATGAAATTGAAAATGACGCCAAAAACAATATTTGTAGCTGCAGGGCCGTTTCATGTCGTTTCAGCGCCTCGGGAAAGCACTCAATTGTGAGCCCCCAGAACCGAGAGACCATATCAAAGATGAATGTGAGGAGGGATCCATGCCCCGCAGGAAAATTTTTCGAAAATTCACTTCCTATAGTACGATTTTACGGCTTCCAGGAACCACACGAAATTCCTGGAATAGACTACATATATTTCAAAAAGACTAATTTTGAAAAAATGTCTGTTTCAAGCAAATAAAACGCTGAATCAATTTGAATATGAGAACATTAACTCTACTATATATAAATACATACACTATATGTATAGATAGCACCCCTTAAATTTAGCAACCAGGCAGCCACCCTCTTCGCTTACCCCTAGAAACGATCTTCGTCGTTATTGTCATCGTTATTTAGGAAAATCGTAATATGAAAGTAAATATATGAAATTTATATAATATATAAATATATTATATCGTAATATGAAATCGTATCGTAATGACAACCCGAAAGAAGCACTGTAGTATATGTTTGTTGATTCATGCTAACTCAACAACATAGACCTACTAGATCTGACATTTTGAAACAGCACGTAAAATTCTTTCTCAATACAATTATGTAAAATTTGAAACCTTGGCATACATGTCCTTATACGATATTCATTTCTTTCCTTCTCTCTTCCTATTTTCTTCCTTTCTTTCTCTCTTTCTAGCTACTTTTTTCGTCGTTTCCGATTCATGGGGGGCGATCGCCCCCATCCCCCCTCCTCCTGTATCCGCCACTCATGGATGGATGGATGGATGGATGGATGGATGGATGGATGGATGGATGGATGGATGGATGGATGGATGGATGGATGGATGGATGGATGGATGGATGGATGGATGGATGGATGGATGGATGGATGGATGGATGGATGGATGGATGGATGGATGGATGG
>OZ023328.1:20126633-20131633 GCA_964007535.1 Brachyptera risi
CAAAGAAAAATCCAACAGTTTACACTTTTCAATCGTAGAAGTGTCTTGAAACAAGAGCAAGAAAAAATTCAGAAAAATCAAGCATTTCAAGAAATGAAGAGCAAAAGAGAAGTTGAAGAGCAAAAAGATACTGTTCAATTCAAGACCAACAAACACCTCTTTTTATCCATCGTGACTTATTTTTTCCATGGTTTCCCCACAGTCCTCGAAGTAAATGCTCGGATGAAGTACCAATTGACCACAACTTTCAATTAATAGAGTGATACCAATTCCATACCAATCATACCAATTTAAATCTATCACTAATTTTGTTCTCATTGTATGATCATGAACTTCGTATCTGCTGTTAATCGACAGAAGAGAGCATTGCCTACTTGGTTCAAAGAATTGGTTCAAAGTGGAAGATATCAACATTCGTGTGTTTGGTAAACTCATATAAGGACCAATGCTGATAATCTCAGGATATATATCATGAAATCGAACTTATAATTACTAACACTCATAAAATGTTCCGAGAGAGAGAGAGAGAGCTTTTGAAAAATAAGAAACTTTCGCTGCGGGCTGAAAAGTAGTCACAATCCTGGTGCCAAAATGCATTGTTTTTTCATATGAAATTATTAATATGGGGTGACAGGATCGCTCTTGTGGTGCCTCGTTCGAACGATTCTTCTTTCATTCATTGCCTCAATTGGGAACAATGATCATGTATCAAGTTTACTTTTGAACGCTGAGTGGAACCGCAAAAAAATTATGTCTGGATGTCCACGAACCATTGCGGGAAGCGAACCTGGGTCTTTTGAATGACGGTCCAGTGCGCTACAGTCACTGATCCACCCGCTATACCGAGTACCTGACACCAAATAATTGTTTCTCAATTAGTCCAACTCCACGAGAGTTATAATTCATGTGTTATCAATGCAATGGTGTGATTTCCTTAACCTATAGCCCATAGATTAAAAAAAAAAAACGCTTCGACACAGTTTATAATCAAGTTTCGAATCAATTATTGTCAAAGTTGAAGAGCTCTTTTACAAATAGCGTGCTGTTTTTATCACATTCATATTTCGTTACAATTCTCATAATCAACTCAATCTCAAACAACCAAATTAACTCAATTAGCAGATAGAAAATACAAGATGAAATGAAATAAAATGCTTCTGGTTGTTTACAACATCGTTCACGCTGATCCTGAGTGTGTTTCGAATTACATGATAGTTTTCTTCGCCTGGTGAAAGGGTCTGAAGTTGCTTGAGTGAATCAAGAGTTTCGTTATTCAACTGAACTGTTCTCCTCCGTTGGAAGGGTTACCTTAACTTCCAATTAGCGTTAATGAACGCACAACAGTGAACTATATTCCCTGCAATCACTAGCTGAGATCGTGTTTGTTTTTCAACGCTGACGACAATTGTGGAGGCACTGTATTTCAATCTGGAGATGAACCGGTCGGGATTCGAGACCCGCTCCATGCGTACGGGTATAGGAACCTATCATATACTCATCTTTCCATCATCATCCTCTTGCTGTATATACATTAGCTGTGAGGTTATCATATGCACTATTCAGTACCTGCAGTAATTTTCGATACATTATCGAGAAAATTCGCGAAGACGATTTGATATCATCAGGAAGATGATATAATTTTCTAGCACCTCTGAAAATTGTAATGCACGTACACAAATAGTAAAAAGTGAAGACATTGCCGAGGGGTAAACAACTAGTTAATTTGGTGTACACCTGATTTCAGATTATGAGGGATTTCAGGGAGATTTTGAGAGATTCCACGGGATTTCAAGATTTCAAGGGATTTTAGGAAGAGTCCATGTTAAGTGTACACCAGATTTTAGGAGTTGTTAACCCCTCGGACATTGCTTTGTGTGTTATTCCATTCTTCCGAAGTACCCGAGACAAAATTAGTATTCTTTCAGAGTATCCACTATAGCGTTTTTCTCCAGTCGATATCAAGTCTAGTTAACTTGGATTAGGAAATCAGATCCACACTTTTCGATCCTTGGATGTGTTAATGTGATACTCAGACACTCAACGTTTTTATATCTCCTTTCTCGTTCATTTCCACGATCAGTTAATTTCATAACACTTCGCATGTATAATACCTGTTATGTTATCTCCTAAAAGCTCTCTCAGTCCCCTCACCAACTCCTGATGTTATCTCGACTGGTGAAACTTACTGTCCTCCGGAGACAAGGCGGGGTCGCGAGAGACTCACGCGTTTCATACATTAGGCCGGGCAACTCTTCTCTTGGGGAAATGTCGTGATATAACGTGGAAAACACTTCAACCTCTATGCTAAGACTATTTTTCTAATGCTCTATCGCTATTATTTCTCTCTCTCTCTCTCTCTCTCTCTCTCTCCTCTTCCTCTTTCTCTTTCTCTTTCTCTCTAACTTTCTATTTCTCTCTCTCTCTCTCTCTCTCTCTATCTCTCTCTCTCTCTCTCTCTCTCTCTCTCTCTTCTCTCTCCTCTCTCCATCTCTAACTCCAAACATTTGAGAACGACGGCGATTTGCAGCGGTCTGGTTATATTCTTGTGAACGCCCCAGAGACTCGAATTCTAGTGATCTCATACAGCAACAATACATTGTCACAGAAAAACAGTGTTATTTTGATTCATAGTCCAGTGAGGGAGAGGTTTGGGGAGTGTAGGCATAAATCAGCGAACGTTTACGATTTGCTTATAGATTAAATCCTGTACCGTTTAAAACTCAGAACTCACGTTTAGAGATAATATCATTGATTTGTAGCTCTCAAATGCATATGTGTATGTTTATGCTGACGATGTTTATAGACACTGAGACGAGTGGACCAGTGGCTCGGTGCACTGGACTCTCATTCAGGGGACCAGGGTTAGTTTTCCGCCTTGAACGACTATATCCTGACAGATATATTGCGCGGTTTGCAGCTTGCAATACATACTGAGATAGTAGTGAGTGCAGTTCAGGACACGACCGTTTCCTTGTCACTGTCTGAAAACACCTGATAAAATGAGCTCTTTCTTATCTTCACAATAGCATCTTATTCATCAATCACTGACACCAGTTTATCCAAGTCATCATTGGTTTGCGTCGTTTACTCCACTGTGATTCAAGTAAATATAGATGATCATGAAGAATGAATCAATATTTATTTGAACAAATATTAATGAAATCCTAATTTGATATTGAGATGAGTAACCATTGTTATTTGAAGAAAACTGTCAGTTGATAATTATTTCTTCACTGAATGTAAGTATGTATCTCTTCATTAATTCTGTTCTTTCAATTGGATTCGAATATTTCTTGAGAATCAAGTATAAAGACAGTGAAATAATGAATTACAATAACATAAATATTTGATATACAAGCTGTGAATAAACTTGAATCAGCTTTCAGTAGTCATCCTCATAATCTGTCATGTTCATGTTCTGTCATGTTCATGTTGATTATAGAGAACGTTTGATTGTTTCAGGGAAAAATTCCCATTCGTTTCAGGAATTTTTATGATAGCTTTAAGCGCATACCTATTTATATTTTGTGCTACCATAATAAGAGGTCATTTGGATTGGCCTCTCATCTCTTTTCTGTAGCCACTGACATAGATGTATACATACCTCGTAGTTAGGATATTTATCTCCGTCTTTCTAACGCGTCTCTTTCTCTCCACATGCAATTGCTTGTGTTTTTGTTAACTGAGCTGACCACACCGGTCATGCAGAAACTATTTCCACTCTAACCTTTTAGTTTACATGAGCCAAGTTGTACATTGCTGCTTGTAAACGTACTCAATGGGGATAATTGTTCCTTGCATGAATACACATTAGAGAGAATGAATACGTCATGATTTTTTTTTCACTTGATGTAGGAGTCTAGGAGATCGTGTTTACATTTATTTTGGTATTGTCTAGTAATGACCTGATATTTCCTCAACTGATAAAAATTCGTTATATCATAACATTACTATCGTTCTGGCATAGACATTATTTGTATCGTAATATTTGAATTAATTTTTCCCTTATATTTTAGCATTTATATTCTGTTCATTTTATCAACATATAAACGCCAACTGCTTCGATTGATTGCTGATATATTGCTAGTTATTTACCCATTTGCATTGTGTGCATTTACAAACATTTTTCAACTTTGAATCAATTCGACAATGGTAAATTGGAAACAATAATATGAACAATATATATTTTGTTATATGAACAATAGAAAACAAAACATTTAAAACAGTAGTTTTGAACCCTATTTACACACACAATATTGTTTTAGGATCGTAATGAGTCTGAAGAGAAGTAGTTGCAGAATTGAGCATTAATTAGTAATTAGTTTTATTATAATAATATTGATTCCAACTCTTCCATTTAAAAACAATATCCTTTGTAAGCCTACGTACATGAAACCGTTAGATACATGAAAACGTCATGAATTGAATTGTATGTGAAATAATAATGAATGCAATAAAATAAAGTACAATACATCACAAATTTGCCTGAGGGTTACTTCATATTACATTTATAATTGTGAGAGTAAAAAGTGATTATTTAATGTGTGATTACAAATTTACAATGGCGGTTTTGATAATTTATTTACTCATTCAATATTGATGCTTGATTCAAATCAATTCGTCACAGACATACAACTGAATTGGTCACTTGAAAAATGATAATGATAATAATAATATAATAATGATAATTCAATGAAGCAATATCCACATAAGCTGGAGCCTGTGTGTGGGAAAGGAAGAAAAGAAATTTACCGTTATAAAAGTATTCGAGAGAGGGAGAACTACAGAAATAATTAATCAGAATGAAAGAAATGACGAAAAATAGATGCAAACAACAACAGTGATGGTTAAATATGATGCGGTTATTAAAGCAGTGAGTTCAAATGACACAAGAAAATGAATGATAATGATGATAACTTGATAATAATGGTTTTACTATCGAGCTGCTATCTAGTCGAGTTCTTGGCGAACCATCAGGTAACTCTTCGTGTATGAAAAAA
>OZ023328.1:20136633-20214133 GCA_964007535.1 Brachyptera risi
TTACCAACCATCGCATGTTATATAAGCTCTAGTGATGCTTGGGGGTAGATGGTTAAGGTTTGTGTCGAATGAAATTTCTGAAGGGCAGCAGTCAAACCTCCTACTTCAACTTCTCAAAAAGTTAAAGTTCTGGTCAGTTGGTTTTTACTATCGTAGGTTTTTGGGTCAGTTAGTTTTCAGTACAGTTGATTTTTATGACAGTCGGTTTCCAGTACATATGGTTTATCTTGATATACCGATATTTTCTTTTATATTGGGTTTTAACGACGCACTATAATGGTAACTAATATCTATTGGCGTCAAATGAATGATTGATGAGATGAGGGGATGATGAGATGAAGATGTCTTATGTATTGGGAAAGCGGTCGTGAACTATATTGTAGGAACCATCCCGGCATAAGCCTAGACTACAGAGGAGAAACCACAAAAAAAAACCTATAAAGATGGACGGTGGCGGGGATCGAACCGGGTCCGATATTCCCCTTCACCTCCCGGATCACATGAAGCGAGTGCGTTATACCACTCAACTACATGTGCCGGTTCCGATATCTCATGCCGTTCAAAAGATACCACTCAAAAAAATGATATTACGTTAAAAACAGCTGACCTCACTCACTCTTGTATTAGACAGATATTTTTGTGTGTACTTCACTGTGTGTATGATTGAGACAGACATTTTCCATCTCTTTTCCAGAACGGAAAATGTTGCGTTTGAGATGGGAGATCTCTTTTATTAGAACCAATGATTTGTCATCGAAGCAATTGAAAGCTTTCTGATCAAATGTTCCTGACACCGACCGATCTCAGATCATTGATTGGCTATAGTACTAACATTTGATATGTCACACAGGTCTATTCGTGAAGAAACTATTGAAAAGAAGAGTTGTGGAGACATGTATTATTCGAGTAAGAATAAGATTCACTGTAGAAATTTATCTCGTTACACCAAGTATCAATCACGAACCACGTCCAGAATTTCATCTTTGCAGTTTAGGTCTACTGTCGGCAAACCGCATTCAAAAGTAATAAAATTGTGGTAATTAGGGCAATGTTTTGACTAATTAACGTGCAAAAACGTTTTGTTTACGAAGGTTCATAATTAATTGGTTAATTTAATAATTTATCCCGATGAGACCGTGAAACTGTATTCGTAAAATCGGAACTCAG
Organism: Brachyptera risi; assembly: GCA_964007535.1. Classification (NCBI taxonomy): domain Eukaryota; kingdom Metazoa; phylum Arthropoda; class Insecta; order Plecoptera; family Taeniopterygidae; genus Brachyptera; species Brachyptera risi. The sequence goes on from OZ023328.1 coordinate 20,137,801, forward strand.
TAGTGTAACTCATCTGTTTGGGAGAATCTATCAAATGTTTGAAAGAACTAGGCCTACATTTGAATGAAATCAAGTTAGAATATAATATAAAAACATACTTGTGAGGCAAATCTCAGCCAACATCTCACGATATACTTCCATTATACAATCAAAACAAATAGGTTGGAATTGGTCATTTCTTGCGATGTGTGGTGTGAAAAAAACTTGAATCTAGAGAACCTAATTTTTGAAATTGTCCTCATATTAGACTGTATGAAGATGGATTATTTCAGAAAAATGAGGAATAATTTGTATTATTCATTTTTCAAGCTTCATACAAAATTAAAATTTGCGAAAGATTCACATCCATGATTCATTTGGTAAACGCGTTAGACTTAGAGGTAAGTAGATCCCGACAGATTTGGTTATGGAATGGAATCAACAGCAATTGATATTTTTCGTTCTCATCTACGTGGGCCTACATGTCAACGTACATTCACGCATTCGACTTACAGTCAGTGTGTGGAAAATTTTTTAGAAAAGTATGCGTATCCCATTCCAATTCAAATTTTGGAAAAGTACATTTCATGTGACCACAAGTTGACCTTTCATTTTCCCTCAAGGGGTCTGATGTCAAACAATAAATTATAAACTTATAGCTTATTTATGATTATTTCAATGAACATTATATGACTTGACTGTTGGTGCGAACCGTTGCGGCTTGTGTCGACTACTATATATATAACTAGCTGGGTAGATAGTTTCCAGGATATGCCTCCATACATTCTATTGTGATTAATACGTATTTGAATAATGTAATATTGTTGATTAATTAGGCAGATTATCTTCGTTGAACTTGGCCTCAACTACTCAAAACTATGAAGTTGGAATTCCAAATTCTGTACCAATCAAGCTAATAGGCATGTAACCTGGAATTAACATGAATCCAGACTTAATTTCTAACTAACGAGCCACGTTTTGGAAAGCTTCAATTAGACGAAGTTTAATTAGTTGCGTATTGAAATCGTCTAATGAGCCTTGTTAAGTTAAATTACCAAAAATATACTATCAATTCACTCGAGTTTCAATCAATTCACTTGAGTTTTTCTTATTTGTTACAATGAAATTTGATCGTATGATAAATTCGAACTCGTGCCTCAATGCTTTAATCTTGACACATTGGTGAAGGAACCCAGTTTGATAAAATAGGTGAGAACGATAATTTCCGAATCTACACTGAATCATTTCAAATTAATGTATGGTGAATATATATCTTATGTCTCAATCATGAGAATTTTGATCTTGGCTGAATTTTCGAACCTTCAATTTGCCCTCTCGAAAATACGAGAGTCACTTGATTATCAAATTTATTATCAACATCGAATTTCTACAGAAGTCATTGTTTCCCATTGCAGATTATGGATAAAAAGATACGACCGTTTGCACGGCGTCCCACACGGACCTAAAACTACTGGTGAACAGATATCCATGTTATATTCGTATCATTTCATTAGTATGATATTTGTATAGGTTTATTTTTGTGGTCATTTAATTTGATATTGAAATGTTTGGTTTATAAGAAACACAGCTCCTTTAAATTCTTGGATATGGAGCGAGAGCATCTCAAAATCGAAATATTCACCATCATTCAGTTGGTAGAAGACTTTCTGTTGTGAATACTATAAGTATATGAAGATTTAGGTATACACGTAAAGCTATACAATAGTTTACACCAAAAAAATACACACCTAATTACAATAAAGTGAACCTAATAATTAATAAATCAATTAGTAAGAGATTTAGAAATTGAAATCAGATAACACTTTTTATTACGTTTTGTATTACTCTTGTTGCTCATACACCGTTTGAAGAAGACCACAACAGAAGAGAAAAAAAACGCCCTATTTTAGCCCAGTATGAACATTTCACTCATTCGCATCGTAATAGTGTCCCGTCTGATTCTGTCAAGCTTTCATTCTTTCAATTGAATCATTCACTACTTTTCTTTCGGATGGATGCTGAGATGGAATGTTTTCTGGCAAAACAGGATGCTCAATTATGAACCGAGTATTTGTGTTGTTGAAATGATGAGATTTTCTCTCGTCTTCTCGAGAGTCTTTGAGTGTTTCCAGCAAGTTCTAGCAAATTGTTTCTTGTATAAACGTTAACTTCAACGGGTTATCCATTCCGTCCATTAGCTTGCATAATGCTTGAAACTAGCGTTTATACTGCTGTAATCTTCTTTGGTGTGTAAGCAGTGTTTAGCTCAGAGTAATTGAAGTTTTATTGGTATCAGGAATTTACATTATTATTATTATAAGTTTGTTGGGTGAGCTTTAGCAGACACCTCCATACGACTTTCATGAGAATGTCTCAATTTGTTATTCGCTAAATAAGTTGAATGATTAGATTGATCATCACGCACATTTTGTGGGTATTAGGAATTAACCAACCATTAACAATTAACTAAGTAATAACCTACTTGAAATAGTGTTTGTGAAAATTTTTGAGGAATGCCATTACGAAATTTTGTACAACCCCATTTGTGTCATCCATTTGTGTAACCTCGAGATGAATCCAAAAAAGAAAAATCGAAGAAACTAATGTTTCGTTTTTTTCATCTTCACTGAATTCAGTCATGATGATGATGATACGCTTCATTAAAATTCAGAGCTGCATAAAAACGACTGATGTTGTGAAGCTTTGAAAATCAAGGTGTATATATTTCGATTACATTTTATATGAATATTCTCCAACGCATATTATTCGTTTTCGTTACATAAACAGAAGTGTTTTCAAACTTAGACGCCGTATACATTTGTATCAACTTATTACTATCGGTTACGTTGTCTAAAAAATCTGCATATATATGAATTATTATTAGTGAGAGATTTTATTCCAATACAGCCATTTATGAGAAAAATATACACATTTTTGAATACATTATAGATGGTAATAGGTCCTCATTAATCTATCATATTTTAAGAACAATTGATCAGAACAAATTTAAATTAAAAAATTAGAAATTAAAAATTAGAACAAATTGTTTAGAACAATTTAATTTCATAATTTTCATTTAATGGTGGAGGTGCCGGGTATTGTATTCTGAATATAGCGATATTTCCTTGTATTTTATATATTATTGATGAGCGTAGCGAAGTCTCCATCCCACTCTTATAGGGCTTTGTCTGTGTGTTTTTTTTTTGTTTTGTTTGTAAGCACTCCACAGGTCGCAAGGGTTGACTGATCAACATCAAACTTTTTTTGTACACGCAAACTCATCCAACTTAGAACTGTATAGTTTTTGGGATGAATCGGTCGGACCAATTTTGAGAATCATCATCTCAAAGTTTCTAAAAACCCCATAAGATTTGGCTGGGCGGAAAATGTTGAAAAATAAAATCTCTCCAAATGGGATGAAATTCTCTCTAAACGTGTATACATGGATTTTACACATTATTACGATTTTTTAAGCAATTCTGATCAGTCGTTTTGGAGAAAAAAAATAAAATGACTGATAATATTCATAAAATATATCATAAAAATTATGACAGAATTAAGTTGTCGAGATTCACTGCTTTCTAGATTCAAGAGTTGACCAACAATGAAGTATTTTTTATATGCGTCAAGGTGTGTAGAATACCAGAGTCAATGAAGTGGCAAGAGTAGAACTTCTTTAACGACTTTTATAGCTTATTCAGATATCAAGGTGTGTAGAATACCAAAGTCGATAAAGTAGCAAGGGTAAAACTATTTCAAGGACTTTTATACCTTATTGAGATATCTCGCTCATCTTACAACGCATATTTCGCGTTTTACTAGTCCAACACTATTATGGTTTCTGAGAAATTGATATCGATCTCATAGCTCCATTGATATTCATTGTTTCGTCATGAAAACCAGATACTTTGTCGGAACGGTGGGTGATTGAACATTTTGTGACAAATATAACGAAATCGTATTTTTTTCGAATTCCCACTATTATGTGGATATGAAATATAAAAAACTCATATGGATCGACCATAGTCTTATCTCATGTCGGAAGGTATATATTTGTGTACAAAAAAACAACATACCTACTTGTATTGCCGAAAGAAGACTGCGAGAACCATGTATAATGCTGTGTGATAGGGGGACGGTTGATCGTAATCTACTTCTCCGCGTATATGTATATAGTGTATGTTATTTATACTTCATGTACATATGCTTTTATAGTATCTTGTCATTTTGCACTTTGCTGTTCAGCTTGTGAGTCCGTGCAGCTCTGATATTCAAAACTAATTTTGAGGAAAATAATATCATCCTTGATAATTGAAACGTATCTCGTTCTTCATGAAATATTCCATTTAGTATTTTCAGACAAAAATACAGGTTTCAATTATTATTCGCAACAGATTTCAAGATCGTCCACTGATCGAATAATTGAACAAAATTCGTGATTTGATAATCTCACTGAAGGTTCAAGAATCTTAACGATTTTGAGAAAAGTGTTACGTTTCTCATCGCAAACCCTGGAAATCTTCATATCCTACAATATGCCTCAGCCAAACAAATAATATGGTGATTTTTGTGACTGCTTTGTTGGTAGATGACTTCCGTCCATCAGTACAAGTAGGCCTACATCAGCGATTACAACGTTAACTTCAAAATGCTGTAACATTTTGTAACACGTTTGTTTTGTTCTTAAATTCCAATGTTATTTCGTAGAGATTACCAAAAGCATCATATCGTATCATGGTTTTTGAACTTGTGATTTCTCTTGACATATTACGAAAACGTGTATTGACCACGTTTCTTCTCCTTTCATGCGTTAACCAAGTTTATTTTGATTTTCTTCTCTGAATGTTGTTTTGTTTTCTGTCGACAGATCGGTCTCGCTATGAAGGAACGGTTCGTTTGGCCAACGTCACAGCTCTCCGTGATGGCATAGCAACTAGTGGTCACCCGACATGGTCCTTAGAAGCTACACTTCATAAACAGGTGCTTGTTACAGATTTCATAGTTTTTCTATTGATTGATTGATTATTGTTTGCTCAACGATCCCACCAATAGCTAGGTTATTCGGGGGTACGAGTGAGCAGGTGATTATACAATTATAAAGTGATGATTAGTGAAAGGAATTTCACGAAAACCCGGACTTGAACCCACGCCCAACAGTGACTTCAGTTTCTGGAGCGATGTCTCAGCTGACCGAGCTACCGAGGGCGGCAGTTTTTCTCTTAGTGCTCAACAATCCCATCATCAACTAGGTTGTATGAGAAGTAAGAATTGGTGGGTGATAATGAAACTATGAAGTCATGATAACTGAAAGAATCCGTAAAAAATGCATGCTCTACGCGTGATTTGGACCCACGCCTAACTCGACTTCACTTTCTAAAGCAGTGCCTTAGCTGGATGAGCTTTGAAAAGCATACGTTCGCATATGCAATAATCAGTCACATTAGAATACTTAAATGGAATAATTGTTTGCTACATTCTATTGTGTGATCGGATTAATTATGACAATTTTCTTATCGATTCTCACTTATAAACCATCAACGAATTTCCATTTTCTCTTTGTTTTTGCACTGTTTTTCAGTTGATAAAATAACTTTCCATAGGAGAACAGATGTATGTAGGCAGGGGTTATATTAGTGCGCAGTTGACCCTAATATGCGCAGTTCTGTACTTGAAAAATGCAGCTTTTAATTTCAATTTGCGAAGTTGTAAAATAACGAATATTGTTGAATAATGAACGTTATCGAAGAAGAATTCGTCATTGAATTTCCGCGCATTAAATTAATGGGCAAAATCAACACCATATGGTTATGATGCGCGTGAGGGGGGGGGGTGAATTCAATAGCTTTGTCCCTTGAAGCATTGTTGCTATTTTTAATTGATCAAGTTTGATTCCCTCCCAAATAGTATTCCAATAGTATCACTATTCCCAAATAGTAACAAGATACTTTGAAAAACAAAGTTTTTCAAAAAATTCCCTACGGGGCTGTAATAGGGGGGAGGCCTCTCTCCCCCCCCCCCCCTCCCGCAGTATCCGTGCGGAACCTATCTCTTGATTTAATTAATTTTTTCATATGCGCAGTTCTAAATTTTCACTAATATAACCACTGTATGTAGGTATATATAAAGTAGGATATAAGTTGGTTATATCACTTATGTGTAAAACTATAGATATCTGCCATCCCCTTGAGTTATTCAAATTTATCTATTGATATTTGAATGTTTTCAAAACCGGTACAATGTCACTTTGTTTGATGGAAAGTAATAAAGAAAAGCGCATACATTTGTTTTTATGATAATGTAATTCGCTCTGGATGCTGAATTTCGTGAAGTCATTCATTGATAGACGCGATGACGTTTATATGTTCAGTGACTGAGACAGTCTTGTGCAACTCAATTGAAAGGCCTAATAATTAATGTGTGAAAAGAATTACTCATTTTTCAGTCGGGTCTTTCGCTTCGTCGACTTTATAACTTCGCTGTGGAGAAACATTAATCAAATTCATAATTAATTTCAACACACTTCATCATATTTCTCTCTCCGATAAAAAAAACTAAAATCTCTATGAAGTCTTTTCCATTTCAGAACGTTTACGGCAGTAAGTTGCACCGTTTAAAAAAATAGAATGGATTGAACACTCATATATTGAGCGTAATACCTCACAAAATCGTGCCAGCGAAAATCGCGATTGCAGATATGATCACATTCTGTAATTGAGACTGCAATGTATCTCTTCATTTGGAGGGTAGAAAAACCACATCGGGATCATATTCTCAATTGTTAGCTTTTTTAGCCCACATTCTGAGTACATTCAACTATAAAAAGATGTGATGTGGTTCTCGTGATTGTGGTGTGCTTTGCTACTTAGAACATGGAAGCCTGACTTTTACTGTCGAATTTACATCTTCGAAAATAATTGCATATGGTTCATTAGCTTTAATCAGTTGCCCTAAGAAAGTGAGATGGTATTCACGTTTGAGTACGAGTTAACTGCATTGAAATAAGTAATAGAATATTAGAGTACCATTTCATGTTATTTTCGAGTCTGTTTTTCAAGAGAAAATGAAAACTTGAAACATACTAAAAAATCCGTCGGCGAGAGCTTCGTCGATCTCAAAGTACAGACTTTGATGGGCTATTTTTTATTATAACTCTTCGAGGCTTTTATGTCTAGCGGTAACATTATTTTCGTACGAAAAATCGAAAAGAGAACTATCGATGTAATAAAGAGCTTACAGAAATCCATCGTGTTTACTTAAGCATCAAGTGTCAAAATGATAGGTCAGTTTAAACGCCAGATATTTTTCCATAACTTACAATCATCTTCTTATCTCTTATTCTTCCTCGAAAGAGCATTTGTCAGCCGGTACGTGTTATTACCAACAATAAAGATGGGGATCACAACGAACGCTTTGTAAGAATGCTAACATGAGATTCTTTCAGAACAAGACGCGTATCTTTATTCACCAATTACCTGTGTTTATTATATACCATGCTACAAATAACAGTCTGTTAGAGTGTGCGTATACGTCAACGCCACTTTCGTTCGTAGTGCGTATAAGCTCATCGTTTTTATTTGCACACTCAAGTACAGTGTTGTGAATGGAAACTATAAAAACAGACGTCGGTAATAAAGCGACGCTCGGCGCCGCGACGTTTGGTTCAAATGCGTCGCGACGCACGGGTGGTGTCATGTCACAAATTGACGGGGAAGGGTGGGGAAGGGGCAGCATTAATTTGTAATGTGTTCATTAGATTCATTGTTGTTTGACCCCACGCCTCGCAGATAATTGCAAATTACCCGACGTTCTGCATCAATTATTTACGAATAATTGGTACGTTTGACAGATTTGAATTTTAAACTTGTTGGTAGGTGGAAACCAATCATTAGGTTAGAATTAGCTGTCCTCTATACGCTCGAGTGGATGATACAGGGTCAGAAGTTTGTCGCTACTCGCTATCAACAATAATCAAGCATACCTTCATGTAAATAACCTTGCTGGAATACTCATTTATTTCATTTCACTTCGTTTCTTTCTATTATTTTTCCCTTTAGAAGGCTTTTACAATCGATGTAGCATGCATGGTCAAAAATGAAAAAAACAAACATATGTGATGAAAATAAATACTGCTGTGAAAAACATTGTCACTTGGATTAAAATCATAACATTCACATTATATACACTAATATGGAAATTGTCATCCATGAAATCAGTAAATGGTTAATAGGAACAATCACACATGTGTTTACAACCTTTTTTGAATTTATCTGAACTATATAAGCATTTCTTGACCTTTTTTCATCATCTTCTCGATAAATTGAAATTCGATATTCTCTTCATACATTCTGCATGGTAAGACCTGGTACATCTATCTGGGATATATTGTTACTTCGCCAACGACGTAGCTCAATATTATTCCTTGATATAATTTTTGTGAAGAGATAATAGATGAAGGTCTGCTGAATATTCAATCCAAAGTTAATATTGGCAACCGAAGCCAATATTTGTTTGGTGATTATTCACTTGCGAACACTACTCTTGCGAATCAATTGCTCGAGCGAAAAACGATTCGACACTAAAATGATATTTTTTACTTCGGGCTGCATGGGCAGTTTGTTTAGAACCACCTTTACGGTCTATAAAATAGGATGATTTTGACTGTAGGCCTATTATAAGAATAGGAAACGAATTTCTGTAGGAAATGTTTCTCCATTGTAATTCGTTTCTGTGATATGGACAAATTTTTTATTCTTGTTTTGTTTTTGTTGTATCGAAATCTTGGTATAGATTTCCCGATGAGTCATCAAGTTTTTGGAGCACCGTTTTGGAGCACCGTTTTGGAGCAGAACCTCTCTCTTGTTTCAAGACTTCGAGGTGGTCTTGTCATCAATATGTCCATTTATAGTAGCATTTTCAAATTTGTATGATGAACCGCTATCTAGAGAAATTATCTTATGAAATATATTAATGTATTATCATGTATCATCACCATTTGAAAATAGAAATGAACAGCGGTGTAATCTTTAACAAGACTCATAGATTCACCTGATTGTACAAAATAATACTGGTTGATGCGAAATTGCAATTCATGTCACATGACATATTTCATATTTTGAACAAATTCAACGTTGAAATTGAGATGTAATACACATTATAGATAATTTTATGCTAAGATTGAATTGTTTATAATTTTTAATTTGATTATTGAAATTTCTCATTTTTTCCAACAATGTCTCATGTAAATTCAATATACGAACGATAAAGAAGACATCCATTCGTACCGAATCCGGCAGTTTTTTTTCATTCTTCCGATTGAATTTGGTTTTCTTTTTTGTAGCGCTTCACAGGTCGTATAAGACAGACAAAACCGATCACGTCGAGTCTTTTCGAAACATTCCAACTTCCAACTTGGAACTTCATAGTTTCAAGTAATCGATCCAGTAAATCATGAGGAATAGATCATGGACAATTTGAAAATCCTGGAAAAGTGATTTTTCAATCAAATTGTTAAAAAATCATATATTGTGAAAACAACAATGAGGGACACTTTTGATTCGATGAATTGTAAATAGCCATCAAGTTGTGTAGGTATTTTGTTCATATAAATATCTCGCTCGACTCTTATAACCATATCTTGGGTTCTCAAGTTAATAGTTCACTCCTGGATCACGTTCTTACTTCAAACTGAGAGCTGGTTTTACTTATTCGTAGTTTTTAAATCAATATCAATCAGCATCAATATTATTAAGAAGTATCAATCAGCTAACTGAACGAATGAATGTCGGGTTCTGAAAGTGCGTCGACAACGAAGCCTGATTAATCAAGATGAGAAAATAACATACGTAACCAGGAATGATGAAGAATTAATCCGATAACTATATCGCCTAATCCACTATCAGTTCGAATAAATACGAACCAAAGTACGCTTCTATTTTTTTGTTTTTGTTTTCAGGAGTAATTTTACAAGACTTTGAATTCAGTATTTCATCTGAATTCTCTATTCTCCTCGAAATATGTTCCTCCAAAATCTATTTTTCCAATACATCTTTGTTTTCATATATTCCGTGTCTCTTGAAACTTTTTGTAATGTCACATCTCTTTCTGCCGCAGGCATAATAATAACATGAACGCAGTATTGTACCAGGAGTCTTGCATAGAGAGAGGGAGAGTAGTAATTCTTTTGAAGAGAACAAGTAAATTATTACCACAGTGTATGGGGCTCTACCCCACACAACATCAATCTCTTGGCTACATCACATTTCGGTTGGTTCCTGGAGAAGCCAACTGACAGCAGCACTCGCGCTACTTAGGCCTGCGTGTCCATTTTAAAGGTTCGAACAGTGTTGACTCTGTTCTTTCAGCATTTCACTCTGCTATTCTATGTCGGTTGCAAAACACGGGGCATTGTTAGAAACGGTATCAAATGAGAGATATACTTCCATTTTTATTGTATCCGTAGTAAAGCAGTAAAGCACAACTGCACAGTACGATGATAGGTCGGCTATAATGAATGACATCAAGTTGCAAATCAGAATACCGAAATACAAGCATGACTGAGAAACGTTGAGATAAAAGACTCCTGAATAAAATACAGTAGTTGTGTTTTGTAGAATAAACTGAACATTGCCAACAATACACGCATTGACGGCATCTCGTTTCAACATATGAGTAAATGAATTGAATATTGATTATATAATAATAATGATGTTTTTTTATTATCGGAGACTGTACAAAGAGTATGATATACGTCATAAATGATTGAATGGATTATTATGAAAATATGAAATGAATTTAATGAATGAATATTAATTGTTGAACGACCCCACCAGAAGTTATATTTCTTGGGAGTCCGAGTGAATCAACTATATTCCGATTGAATATAGCACATTCGTATATTCTTGGAATACAATTCTTAAAAACATATATTTTGAAAATTGAATGAAAAAATTAGTGAAATACTTTTAGTTTGCGTTTTTTCTCTCTGTCATTTAAAAGCGTGATGCATAGTTTATTCATTTTGGTATCGTGATGAAATTATTTCAACTATGGAATTAGAACAGTCCAATATTGATAGTTCCGAAGTGAATTGTCAACTCGTTCAAATATAGGCGTATACTCACCATTGATATACCAGTTTACACAATACTAATTTATTTGTACGATTACGACCTCATAAGTCGAGCATTTGTACGCATTTAGCTCTATTCATATAGGCCCATGTTATATAATATATTTTGTCTCTAGCAGATTGCGTTTTCCCTTCACTGATAGGTATATGGCCCATATATTCGACTATATGGAAACACACATTCACAACACAGCTTAAACTGAAATTCACTACCAATTGTATTGCCAAGCAAACTTCGTTTTCACACCATAGTTTATAATATCCATACAAAAGACCATTTGTACCGGGTTTAGGAGATATATTATTTCACTATTATCCACATGGGTGCCATTTCACGTGAACTTGAATGCAGATATTCCCCACCATGTCTAGTGCGTGTATATGTATGATATATATATATATATATATATATATATATATATAAATATATATATATATATATATATATATATATATATATATATTTATATATATATATTTATATATATATATATATATATATATATATATATATATATATATATATATATATATATATATATATATATATTCGTATTATATCAAATATTATATGTAATACATGTATATATATATTTGCCTACTGTATATCTGTATGTGTGAGTGTGTACGCAGATTCTTGAAAATGTGTCATTTCGTATGAGTTCTTGTCCCTCGGGGACTGGGACGTATATATTGGAAGACGTGACACGATTCCTGATTCAAGATGTATATGTGTGAGATATGGTATAACCGTGAGGTGATGAAATAATAAACAAGTTGCATCGACGATATGGGAATGTCTTATAATGCCTTTTGAAATCTATCTTATTCCGTTCTAATATGAATACGTTTTTATATTTCGTACTGCTTGTTTGTTTTTAGTTCAGATATCCGTGATAACATCCAGATATTTTGTGAATGTGTTCTATATTTCTATAACTAGTTGAATCTAAATAGAATGGTTCACGTGGAATATCGAGAAGAATATTATAGTTTTGTTTTAAAAAGGAATTGAATGTAACAACCACTCAACCAGCAACGTCAATAATGTGTGTTGTCCTGGTGCTTAGCGAGGAGTGTTCCAGATTTTGTGTTTCATGTCTGGAGATTGATTGTTGTTTGCTTACGACCCCACCAACAGCCATAGTTGAACGGGGGTACGAATGATCAGGTGATAATGAAACTATGAATTAATGATAACGACGTGGAAGGACGTTCACAAAAACTCGTACCTTTTGCGTGACTTGAACCGACGCCCAACTATGACATCAGTTTGTAAAGCGGTGTCTTAGCTGACTGAGCAACGGTGAACAGCAAAATGTATCGGCTCTTCTCGTGATTTTACGCAGGAAAATACTGATATTGATATACTTTTTTCCTTGCTATTTTGGTTGGCCAATTTCGCAAAATATCAATTAGTGGATTACGGGATGATCAACTGATCTACTTGTCACAACCCCTGGTTACCTCTGCTGTTGTACTCGAATTCCTAATCAGCTTGATCAACCATTTTGTTCTCATCAAAGCGGTCATGTGATGGATACTGACCAGTTTTTCACTGACCCAATACAAATAAGTTCAAATACCAATTTTGTTGCTGTATCATCTATCTCATTTCCGAGCAAATTATCATCAGAACTGAAATCATATTTTATTATTGATATTGAAAATATCCTTGCAGAATCAATGCGCATTGGAACGCAAAATAAGAGAGATGACACAGATTTATGTATTACACATTTCAACATTTCAACATCCTGTATAATTATTAGATATTTCAACGATATCTTCATCACAAGAATCTCACATAAGGTTTATATTATTTATTGTATTCCTTTTTATTTCGAACATTTCGCTCCATTTATTATATTAGGGAACTGGAGCACACTACGATAAGATTGGACTTAATAATATTCACTACTAATCATTTTTATGGCACAGCAATTGGCCATACACTGGAACTGCTATCAGCTCTTCTATTTTAGTTTCACGTTTAAATTTCAAAACGAACGTTCTCTTTAATATGCATATACGTTTCAAAAACAGTCTATTCTAGTTTCGTCCTTTTTCAAGTGACTTTATTTATATTCTGCTTTCAGTTTCCTTATGAATAGAAAACTCACATTGGCTGCAAAGCTTATCTTCTCTAGTGAAACTTGCACGACACTCGCGCACCGCGTTGCTGTATTCCAGTTCGGCCGTTTGTCTTTCCCTCTGAATTACTACATTCAGCTTCCTTCCTGCTTCCCTACTTGCTGTACATTCTCGTCCAGTCCATTCTCTCAGTTGCGCTATTTAATTCATTCACTCCACTCGACGTTTCTTGTTATTTCGATTATTCATTGTTCTTTTATTTTCTCGATTGTCCATTCCGATTCAATTCCTATCTGTCACATCACCGGGTGGCTTATTTATATTGGATTCGACTCTTTCAGTTTCACTTTTAACAGACAAAACGCGTATTTGTGATACAAGAAATAAATGAGAATTTAGCGACCCTTTCATCTTCCCGATCATCTTGACATTTTCCCGCTGTCGATCAATTCGATGTACAATAACATCCCTCCTAAGCTGCGCGATTAAGCTTTATGCGCCATTTATTCCACTTTGTATGATACAAAACCCACTCTTCAAACGAGTAATGAAAAATATTCGATTCCTCCACCGATCTTCACGTATTTCTCAACTTATCTGGTAATCTGAAAAAAATGTATTAGTGAGGTTCAAAAAGACAGGTTGCCGCAATGAGATTTTCCAGACGTGGTGTGACAGGATGGAGGGTATGTCGAGGTCGCATGCAAACCACACGCACGCTCTTGAGAAGTACGGGGACTAATATGAGAGATGCGCGCTCAAAGACTACGAATTCCTTATACCACATCTATGTGGGAGACGCTTTCTTATGGAATTTAAGCGATTTGAATTACCTGCTAACATCTATTCGAGTGGAAAACATATTAACCTAGTTTTCCATCTTATATAACTTTGAAGTAAAACTCATCAAAATATTTGCATTTTTTTGCACTGAAAACCGTTGAAAACTGTTATGCTCTTCTTTCTCGTTCCTTTTAGATTGCAAGATTTTTGAGGAGTTCCAATCTCACAAGAATGGAAGAGTTGCGAGTGCTCGAAATAACGTAAGTTATCTTTATCTGTATACGCTCCAGTTCTATCTTCTCTCAAACATATTTGTGATTGTATTATAGATATGAGTCATATTTCTACAACGTATGGAGACGAGCTCGAATTTAATCGATCGATTGCACTTCGGTGAAATGTTTCAACAAAAAAGTGCCTTTCCAGTTTCAACTTTGATCTCAGTTTTGTGTGCCGAGACCTTAAATCATTTTCGCATGTTTATGATCGCTGATGAAACTTCTATAATAAAAAAAAAACTCACGAATCAGTTTCACCTTTAGCTTAATCTTCCTTCCATTTTCGGTACGTGTTCTTCTACTTGAGCCAAGTGTTTTCACTGATAAGGAAAACGGTGTTTGGGTAACTATGCAAATCTATCACTTGTTTGATTTAGTCCTGGGGCGGAGGTGACGTTTCACTTCTTCAGCGGCAAGAAGGATGGAATCAGGGTGCGAGACGCGCTAAACAGATTGGTAGAACGAGGACGGCTTGGCAACGTCTCATTGGTTACCACCCACTTAGCGTTCAAACAGGAACCCACGCTCCTTTTGCAGGTTAGTTCTGCCAAGATCAACTTGGTTTCACGAGTTTCAGAAAACTTGGAGACATTTTCAAATAGCCCGCAGCTTTTAATTTGTCAATTTGGTCTTGAAAGCTGTGAAACATAATATTGAAGTATGCCGTGCTATTTCACTCATGACGACGGTTGTATATGAGGAATTAAAATTTCACATCGACAGTGTCAATTAATCTAATATTAATTCGAAATCTTTAAATACTTTCGGCCAACATTACGAATTGTGTACATTGTGTTTATGTTGTTTGACTCTATTGTAATGCTAACGCAAAGTGTTATACGTATACGTGAGTACAATTTAATGTGTTCGCTGTGTTTTGAATGTTGAGCTCTGAATATGAAATTCTGTTATACTCTTCTACCGAGTCCGTTGCAAGGTCCAAGTATAAATGTAATTGAAACCAAACCATTTGCTTCATCTAATCGCTTCGAGCAATCTGCTCGTCACAATTCAGCAAGGTTTTACTTTCTCAATTATCACTTTATTCAATTCAATTAGTGACTTCAAAGATGGAATTTATATTTCAATTAAAAAATGTGTACGTTCGATAGGAAAAGATGAGAATGAACAGCGTTGTTTTATTTTGTCAGTTATGTATGTGTTTACGGTATGTAAAGTGTGTATTTACTATTTATGTATCATGGACTCTTCCAATCTCAATTGTACAAGTGAGGAAAAGTATGTCATGTGAAATTGGTGACATATAATACGGGGAGAATTATCTCACGAGGGATTGGCATAGTGTTAAGTGGAGTTTCTCATTGACGATCACCAGTGTCCACTAATTGGTATCAACCAATCACAATCTTTGATGGTTCCTAAGTTTGCTATATTGGTATGATAAATTGATAACGAATGTTATAATAATTTGTTTCTTGATAGAAATCTACAGTGTGATAGCACGTTTGTCAAGGAACCATAATAGAAACTGATAACGTTGTGATGCAAACAAACAACCAAATGACGACAAATTGAGAAACATCAAATGTCCCACCTATTACAATAACAGATGCCTCAAAATATGCCTATCATACGTAATTGGAGCTCCATCTTCGTGTCATCTGAATCCAATCTTTCACATGCATTACAATTTTTTTACATTAGAGTTTAGTGATTGCAGATGCTTCGTAATCAACGATTCACGTGATCAATCTTTTGTTCTTCTCTTCTCGATTTCAGAGCGTGCGTGTGAACCAAGAACAGAAAGTTGTCCGAGAGGACGATGAGTTCATACTGTCATGTGTTGCCCAGGGCTCATCCTACATGACGTTTCAATGGTACAAAGATGGCGTTCTAATCAATGAAACCAAAGCACTCAGGTAAAACTCAAGTTTTTTTATACTGGCCGATACTGTTGTTATTGGGGAAACTTCTTCTAACTGTATCTCGATGCGTTCAACTTGGATGCGTGAGGAAGATGCCGAAATTCAGTTTGCATTATTCTTAGTTATTTATAAAAATTAATATATAATCGAATAAACATGAATATGATTATATCAAATTTAAATACTTGAATAGAAACTTCGTCAATTTGTGGGTATGAAGATAGAATATGAGGAGATCTCATCAATCAAAAAGCTTTATTGTAGTGAAATGCAATGTATAATATTTTATCAGATGCGTTTCAATTGCTTAAATCTTCATCTTCAATTCCATTATTTAATATATAGTCCCTAAAACTATGGGATCATATAATGTTTCTTAGATGTATTGAAAATACTCGAACGGCGAAAAAAACTTGACGATACTAAAAAAGTGTCCTTGATAAACAATGATAATAATGATAATCCTAACATCAATACGATTATTGACCTTTGGAGCGACATTACTTTCCATTATTACTTTTTTTATGGTGATTACCGGCCAGGTCCAATAAGGGTACGAATTAGCGGGAGATAATTAAACTATTCAAAGTTGAATAGTGAAAGGGTGTTAACAAAAAAAAAACTTATGCCTTCAGCTGGAGTCGAACCCTCGCTCGTCCGGTTCCAGATTTCAAAGCAACTCTATTGTCTTTGTCAAACTTTTCCTGCCAATATTTTGTTTTCTCTCCTGTAATTTTATTCATTTGCATCCAAATTGAGAGTCGGTTTTGTAATCGGGTGAGTGGTACTCACGCTATTGACATTCAAATGTTGAAACTTTTCTTTTACCCCACTTGCTACTTCCTTCCAAACCGTCAGCTAAACCCATTATTTATATTATTATCCTTCCAATTTCCCTTCCTAGCATTTTACATTTGACTCGTCACAGTTTACATTCCCTCCTGTTATCGCGCTGACTCGGAGGATCCGAATCCACGTCTACACAATATCCCGTTCGTATGCAATCGGTGCTATTGGATTTTTAAACATATCTGTATAACCAACTTTATTTTCTTATTGCTGGTACGTTTTTGTCACATATTATTTTATATGTTTGTCAACGACCACTCTGCATGCATTTACGTTAGTCTATACATTGATAAAAAGTGAATTTATGGTGAATAATATTAACATTGTCTTCAATTTTTTGAAAAGAGATATTTATAAAAAAAGCTTTTTGATACAAGCAAATATGAATATGAAACATTTATGAAAAGTAAAATGTTGTAATATTTTACTTTAATAACGTATAGGCCCAATATTAATGAAATATCATTTTTGTATCGGAATCTTGATTTGACAATTCAAATATAATTATGTTCATTGATTCAGACTGAGATCTTAGGATTTAAACGCAGGACATTCCGATTGTAGCACGACAAAATATAATGGATAAAACAATCTTGAATTAATATTCTATTAGTAAATACTTTGTGATTAGAGTA
Source organism: Brachyptera risi (assembly GCA_964007535.1). NCBI lineage: Eukaryota > Metazoa > Arthropoda > Insecta > Plecoptera > Taeniopterygidae > Brachyptera > Brachyptera risi. Next base: position 20,155,433 of record OZ023328.1, read on the forward strand.
TCTTTGTTTTTATAACATCAAAACTTGATGCAAAATCATTGTTTCCCAATTAAGGCTATGGATGAAAGATTGGATCGTTTGAACGGGGCACTACAAGGGCGATCTTACCACCCCATTCTGATTATATGAAAGTGTTTCAGTTTCTGAAAGTTCGGAACACATTACGACCGTTTCTGTGATATATATATATATATATATATATATATATATATATATATATATATATATATATATATATATATATATATATATATATATATATATATATATATATATATATATATATATCCAGACATCTACAGCATTGGTATTAGGAGTAAACAAAACACACGAATGTTGATATCTTCCACTTTGAACTAAGTCTCTTGGGCTATGCTCGCTTCTTCCCATTAACAGCAGATGTAAAGTTTATCATTAAACAAAATGGAAAAAATTGAGTGATAGGCCTATAATGTTTTAATTAGGCCTATCACTCTACTAATTAAAGGCCTTGGCCAATCAGTACTCCATCCGAGCATTTGCTTCGAGGACAAATATATATTTATAATTTAAATATATAAATTTGCTTCGAGTAATTATTCTACTTATAATTAGACTAATAGTAGTAATAATGCATCACAATTTATGTAGTAATGATTGTAGTGATTATAAATACTTTGAGAAATTACCACTAGGTATTCCGTGATTTGCTTGTATTTCAGTAGTCTATAAGCTATCATATATATGATCTCTCATTTCTTGATATTTGTGTTCTTAATCTGTTGTTCTGTACGTTATTGTTCTCTTCCACAGAGTTGTGAAAGCAGGGTTTTACTTTGTCTGCCCTTGGGACATATTTACAAACTATATGTTCAAACAAGTTGATTGAAATTTAATGATCAGTATATAACCCGCACAATATAATATGCATATAGTGTATTATAATTGTGATATGAATAATAATACCGGTATATATATAGTATGGAAAACAGACAAATACAAAGTGAATTCATGAATAATTTTTTCACCATTATCACAGATAATAAGTGCAGTATCACAGTAAATGAGATGTACAATGAATCATCATTGTTTCGATGTGCAAACTGAATTAATACAGAATCTATTCAATTCTTCAGTCGTATAAATCCTGTTGTGAATTTTTTATACTGTGAATGGATGCAATACTTACTCGGAGATGAATTTTCTTCCTGCAGATAGATTTTGAACGTTTACAGAATCAAACTTACCTACCATAGTGCAAAACAAACTCATGAAAATGTAACAATCTCACATTGTGTATCATGAACAAATTATAATCCCATGAGGGAACTCTTTGCCAGAACATCTCTTGCAGGATTCTCGTATAGATACATTCAAAAAGAAAAACAATATCAAAACGAAATACGAGACATATTTTGTTAGTGAACAAAATCATCGCGTAATCCAAACAAAAATCCAGTCTAAATCTTCTGCTGTGCAAGATGTGTACACATCCTCTTATTTCCTTCCAAACAACATCCACATATTTTTTTAAAACAATCTGCATTTTATTGAGCTTGATAATATTCTCATAAGCCAACGACTACTTCTCTCTCCTGCTTCCCTAATCGGCTATATTTCATTACCCTGGCTAATGTGAGTTGTTTGTTTGTACAGGAGCATGTGGACTGACTTGCTGCCCATGAACTCGCAGGACCAGTACACAGCTGTTTTGGGTATCAGCCATGCCTCCAGACTAGACGAAGGCGTCTACACTTGTCAAGTCGTGGATTGGGGCATGCAACAGTGCAAATCTTTGCGCCTGGACGTTTGGACGCAACCCGCAGTGGCCGTGTCGCCGAGAAGTATTACGTTAGAGAGGGTAATTATTTTCAAGGCCTTTAGCTTTGTCTGGGTCTGATTGATCCTGAAAACGAAAACGCTTCATTTGGTGATGTTTTGGGGAGTGTGATTTGTATAGGTTTGGTTTCGTAATGGCTTACAAGTATAAAATTGAGAATATAATCGTTTCATAAGTTTTCGGTACTCACTACGCATATAACTATTCAATAATTCATTCTGTGGTGAACAGGGGGAAGTTCAACCCACGTCGTAGAAGAGTCGCCATTTGGACATAGTATATAAAAAAAACCAAATTGTGAAACAATAAATTTACATTAGAAGAATTAACTCTATTGAAGATTGTAGAAGAAGAGAATAATCTTCCAAAAATGTGTGTCATTAAATAAGTACATCCCTGAAAAAAAGGTGAGAACATTTTGTGAATTGTTCACAAACAAAAACAAATATTACTTTATTACTAAATCACTATATATGCAAATAATAATATTCATAATACTGAATGTGTTCAAGGCCTATTTGTTTTGGGGCAATTTTGGACTGTTTCATTCCAAAACATAAATTTCACAACATAAAGGTTTTGAGGCCCTTCTGGGTGGATATGAATCCTTCTAGGTCTAGCAAACTACTTTATCGGTTAGTATTGAAATAGTTCATAATTCAGGCACCAGATGTCACTACATGATTGAAAAGAAGAATAGTACTTCATTTCTAGATCACTAAATCTTTTCTTGCGTTATAATGCTATTTGACTCTATTTTTCATAACCGTTTTGCACAGGTTCTAGGGATGCACTCAATCAATAGAATATTTCGAACTGTTAGTTTAGGCCTGCATGAGAATAATAATGGAACAAAAATCAAAGTAAGGGGTACATAACATTGATCATAATCATCACATTGAAAAAATAGTTCTGATAATCATAAACAAAAATAATACCATATATCAAATCAAAATTAAAATCAAATATATTCATTTTCAAGTGGACAAATGAATTAAATCATTCAAATTGAATAATTACAATATTACATCATCATCTTCATCATTATTATCATTTTAAATAATTATAAGGTTGATCATTATTCCAAATTAGTTTCAAAAATGAGTAAAAAGTACTGTAATGGTACCCCATCCCTGATTCCCATAAAGATTCCTATGAAGATTCCTATAACTTCAACACATTTTGCATTGTATGTGTTCTTGTATTAGGTTAATTGATTATTGTTTACTAAAGGACTCCACCATCAGCCAGATTATTCGGGGATACGAATGAGCGGGTGATATGTAGATGATATTTACAATAACTCTTGCCTTATGCAATACTTATGCGAATGCCTAAACCCTAGCCCAACTTGTCCACAGTTTCTTACGCAGAGCGTTAGCTCAAATATGTTTTGATATATAAAATAAATGAATGAAATCACATAATAACTATTGAATAATACAGGTGGAATTATGTAACTTGTACTGTTGACATTATTTTCTCAAGATTTTTCTAAATGACTGTAGAATAACCGATAAGACATTTATATAAGCGTTCCTACTCCAGTTTGTGTATTTCATCAATATTCTGTATTTTGACATAAACCAGCTAATTAATGCTCTGAAAACTATGTTAACTATGTTAACTTATGTTAACTATGAATTAACGTTGAATTTTCATTGTGGCACTTCAATGAAGCAATGTGAAAGCAAATCGATTGCCGCTTTGAAGATATTATCATGACATTCTTTCTGATTTCATAGGGAAGAGATGTGTACATCAAATGTATGTCGGCTAAAGACGGGCGACACGAGAAACTTGGCTACAACTGGACAAAGAATAAGGCATTATTCAAGATGGTGCCTGGCAAAGAAGTTTGGGAAGACCTTTATCCAAGTGGAAGCATTTTGAAGATATACAATGCACAAGTGAGAAGTTATTATATTTATCACGTTGTGTAACTTGAGGATGGGTATCAAAATATTTTACGGACCCTATCCAGAATACAAATTTATAAATGTAATCTGAATCTGATTTCAATTCCACATTGAACAAATTCAAGTTACGATTCTTATTGCAGCTGTGAAGTTTTTCAATCTTGATAACAACTTAATTTCTTGAATAGAAAAATATAATTCCATTCCCTTTCTTAATCTAAGTGGAAATAATGATATTATTCATTGAAGTATGATCAGTTTATAATCGAGAATAAAATCTAGGCTAGAAAAAAAGGATATAGAAGCTGTAGCGTAAGCTCACCTGTTGATTGTGTTTTTGGTCACATTTAAGTAGAACAATAAATAGAAATAAGATGTAGGGCCTACACCTAAACTCTGATTTTGAGAGATATATCAAATTTCTATAAACAAACAGTATTTGAGTATCACCAACCAAATACAGTTTATCATTCAGCTAGGAGACGGGTGCTGCCGATTATCAAGTATTCAATAGATTATTATGTATCTCTATCAGACATTGGACCACTGAACAATTAGCATCAGCCAGTAATCAAATACCAATTGATATTGATTTATTTGATTCAAATCAATTTTTAAGATTTCCACTCGACAGTTTGCACTCTGCTACTGAGAGGAGTAGTTCAGGGCTAATTATAGAGCACAGCTAAGCACGTAGGAGCCTACAATTTTTTCAACCCATTTGTTCGAAAAAATATTGTGAATGATGCTAATTTTGTTGTTGGTATTTCTCTCTATTTTTCTTCGATTATTCTGACTGAAGGCACTGACACTCTTTGACAATTAGCCACTTCAATATAGTTCCATTCATATAACATTCACTTGACTTCAAAATGTATTTTATCTGTACAGAAATCAGCAGTGTACACGTGTCTGGTACACGGTAGTCTTGCCACAAAGACCTTGGACGTTCACGTGGAGGTAATCAATCGAACCGTGATTCCGGTCTGTCCCCAAGACTACCAGCTCGGCATCCGCTGGCCGGAGACTGCACCGGCTATTCAGGCTGTCGAGATGTGTCCCTTGGGATACAAGGGATATACTCAGAGACGTTGTACCTTACATGAGACTGGCCTTGCTGTTTGGACTTCAGCGGACTTCTCGGCGTGTACCTCGAATAGGCTTCAGGATATATTGAATAATGTAAGAATATTACTAGGCGCGGCTCGTGAACGTTTTGAGGAATGAGACCCCGAATGGAAAAACAACATGTATAGTGCCACAATCGCAAGGAGATCAAGCCCATGTAGACTCTATCACAGTTTTGTTATGACATATGACTCACATTGGATAATCATCAGGAAAATGCAGCATATGCTTTGTAAGATGAGATGAATTTTCATGAATCAGATGAAGTTGGATGCCTGTACCTTGATTTTGGAAATATTAACAACTTTATTCTGTGGTTTCAACCTACAAGTACAGTGGAACCTCTTTAGTACGATGGGATCAGAAAATGAAACTTGGGGCCTATTACGGGAAAAAATATACTAAAGAGAAACCCACTCAAGAGGTTCTACTGTATATTCAAAAGCAGAGCAACCAAAACTTATTTCCCAAATGCTGAATAATCAGAAAATCAGTTTCGGTTCGACACCTTTGTTTTGGTTATGGTTCTGTTGTTTCATCAAAATATATTTTCTGTGTGTACTGAAACAATTCTGATCACCTCAAAATATTCAATTTTAATCAGTTTGAATTGAAAAAATGAACTTTCACCTGAAGATAACCCTATGCCTATTATAACGGAGATTTTCCTAACTATACAATTCATGTTACGTAAGAATCAAGAGAAGGATTTTGCTCAGAAACAAGAGAAATCTTATCTGGTATGACAGCAAAGTACAGAAAAAAGTGTAATTTGTGTCCTTACAATTGTGGTCTGTGTGACGCGAAAACAAACCCCAATATTATTTGACATGAAGTGTAAATCTTTGTTGCGGTCATTATTGTTGCGCTCATTCAGTTATTTGGAACAAATATCTTGTTGAAAGATACTCCATTTCATTACAGTAATAAATGTTACCGACCCTAGGAGCATTTAACCTTGATTGTTTCACTGGCTACTGTGATCCACAATGATGTTCAAAGAATAAACGTTGGAGATAATAGGTAGAGAGTGGTATCAGGCTTGCCAACCAAATAGACCATTTTCATAATTCAATGTGCAGGCGCGTCACGCCTCCTAGCAGCCGAGATCGCTAGTATTGCATTCTGGGACTTTTAGTACTGTTCAAAAAGTTGGCCCCCTTATCCACAGGTTTGAATGCAAAACACCAAGATATTCAACTTGCATTATCTCTCATCTCACTCACTCTGACAGTGTGTAAATCTCTCAGTATAGTAAACATATGAATTTTGAAACTACTATCATATTATAACTCAATACGTTCACTGTAACGCACAATAATATGAATCAAACGTGCTAAATAGTATTGGCAGCATACGACTTTCGAGCTCGGGTAATAACATCCCGTTCTAGTACAAACGATTGCCGCTAGATGGCTCATTCTTTTCAAAAATGGTCTATTGGGACAGATTGTAACAGATTTTGTGAAACCAGAATCCCCAAGCAAATTGTAATGTCTACATGCAGAAATTCTGATAAATACTTACTTACAAGTCCTCATTGATGAAATATTATATTTTTATGTTAATAAAGTGATTCTTCTCTTGATGATTGAGTTGGTGTTGCAATTGCAGACCTCTACTATTGTCAAGGCCTGAGTAGGATTTCCTGTTAACACTTTGTGTCAGTTCCACCCTGCATATAAATAACAAGCACTATCACTGATACGATTGTGAGTCGTTGAGATGCTAAGTTGTGTGAGACGCAGTAACAACATCATTGTCTCCTAGAATATCCTATGATGATCATCATATGAAATGCATATGAATATGAAATATATAAAGGAAATACAACAATACAGCATGTCTGAATTATTTGATGTTTTTATTTTGTTTGGTCATTTCATGAGTAGGTCTGATATGAGTACATATTTATGATAAATATTCATTGAACTTTCAACAAGTGTATGATGTTGATGTCAAACCACATGAATTATTATTATTCCAGGAGACAATGATGTTTTTGATCTGGATATCAAAAAATGTATAAGCAATATTGTGAGCAAAATCATTTTATGCCAATTTAAACGGCCTTGCATGTTCTGAGAGCAGATCGTTCATGGGATCACCTGCTCTTTCTGTCTTTTCAAAACAAGGTGACAATAGATATGTTTCTTTCAAATCAGATGAAGTGAATTGACCCGTTCTCAAGTCACATGATTTACTGGTAGGCTGAAGGTTGTGGTAGGTATGTTGACTGATACATAAAAAAATGCGCTTAATGACCTCGCTGTTGATGCGCCTTAAAACATTCATATAATATTCATTCAAAACAAATAACGAATACATTTTATGTAACTAATGAATACCATAGACTATTGCAATACTCTCACGATATTCTCGTATTGCTCTCATTCTGTAGAAGAAAAATAATGAAACTATTGTTTGGAGTGACTGTGTGATACGGTTATATTTTCTGCATTCTGACTGGACGCTCGGACTTGATGTCCATAACAGAAAAGTGTTTGACCGGGACTACCTAGTTACAGTTGATATCAGTAGAATATGACGTATCTTACATATTTTGTGTCTCGACTATTTTCAGTTTCTTAGTTTGACTCTCGGCTACCAGAGTACGTCCGGTACCGAAACTCTAGCCGAATGTCTCCGCTACCTCAGCACTCCACGTAGACTTTATCCGGGCGAAGGTGAATCAGCATTAACACTGATCAAAGAAGTTCAGTCATATATGACACATTGGAGGAACAGGGAAGAAATTGTCAACGCAACTAAACCTTTTTATCAAATCATCAACACACTATTGGAAAACAAGGGTTCGATAATGAATGAGGCAAAAGTGATTGAATTACAGCAATTGGTCAAGATAGAAGCTGCGGAATGGGGAGCTGTGTTGACCAATCCCAATTCAGACCATCTGGACCTCAGTTCTTTAATTCTGGATGTGGCATTGTTGGAAAGTTCGCAAGCTTACAAACTACATTATCCTCTGCGCACTATCAGGTATTCATGTGATTACATTCCAGTAAATAATTCGTGTATACATTTGATTTACAATAACAAGTGTTTGAGAATCTTGAGAGATCATAGGTCTACATATGCAAATGAAATCTATATTAGTGCAAAGATTTTCTCTTTTGTGAGACTAATTGTCAGTATTCAACCAGGCAGTATAATCAGTACAGTATTCAATTGAAATTGTTGAAGTTCCTATCATTTCTATTTTGATTATCGATCAAGTTTTGGTAACTATGGTCAAAAGTTTGCCCTGTGCAGAACAGAATTGGTAGTGGTTAGTGGAGGCCTTATTTTCATGTTGAATTGTACGTGATTGTTTGGAAATACATTGTGAATGATATTCATCTATTCCAGTATTCATGTCTTATTTATATATCAGCAAATCATATAATCAAAATTGATTCATTATTTATTAGTTCTGAAATGATTCATCATCGATCGATATATTATCATTATAGAACCAATAATTCAGTTTCATTTTTTAGATTGAATGCCATCTGTGAAAAATCATATCAATATTTTTTTAACAAATACCTTACTCATCAGTATGGCTATGTCTCTGATACTTGCAACAAATAACTACACCCTAACATGAAGAATTGAATTCCCAAATCTGTTTATTTCATGTATAACAATAGGCCTACCAATCTGTTGATTGTTCTAGTTTATACTTTACATATATAGGCCTACCTTTTATTACATAATATGTCCAAGTGTAGTGGCCTATATGTTTTAGTTGCACAGTTAAGATATCATGAGCAACTTATTATGAATATACACTGTAAAGAATAGTCATATAGATTACTTATATTCACATTTCATTATTTTTTTTTAAAAATTTATATTGGGTTTTAACGACGCACTATGAACGATCTACGATCTATTGGCGTCGGTGGATGATGAATGAGATGATAGGATGATGAGATGATGAGATGATAGGTTATTTTATTAGGTGTTGTGGATGGTGGGAAGGAGTCGGTCGTAGCCTGTTGTTAAGGAACCATCCCAGTATCCATAGTATATTATTATTATTATTATTATTATCAACCTGAACGACAGAGGGAAATCACGAAAAACCCCTATCAGGATGGTCGACCGTGGAGGGAATCGAACCCCGGTCTCCCGAATGATGGTTCAGTGTGTTACCACTCAGCCACGCGTCTCGGTCATTTCATTTTTATATTGAATACATGAGTGGCAGTAGAACAATGAACATTAAACCTATCAACCAACTGTTCTTTTATCTTTACAGCTATCCAACTTGGTTTACGGAAAATGTAGATATTTACATCAATGGCACAACTGACGAGAATTTCGGAAATAAAAGTTTCAATATTGCTATGGTTACCTACAAGAATCTTTCACAGTTCTTACCCTTGCGATATGTAGCGAAACTCATCGATGGCAACGAAATGGAATACGAAATCAACTCGAAATTGATCTCAATTGAATTGACACGCAACACAATCGCAATTAATCCAAAGGAAGGTAACTTTTGGATCGACATTGAACTTGAAAACATTGTAAAAAACTATAGCTCTAAAATGTGGTCAGTGACGTGTGGTTTTGCTAACATCGCAACGTTTACACATTCGTGGGATTTTAATTGGTGCCACGTTATTAAAAATTACGGATTCAATGCAACAGTTTGCCGATGCTACAAGCCTGGGACCTATGCTCTGTTATTGACTTCGAACACTACTCCGCCTGTAGCTGAAGCTATTCAACATAATATGGTAGTGTTAATTGGCTGTGCATGTTGTCTTGTACAGACAATAATTACATTGTTCCTTTTGCTACCTTATTGGTGGCATCATCGGAGCTGTCTCATATTCCTCAAGATGCAATGCTGTACAGCGACATCAGGTGCAATGGGCGTTTTCATCTATGCGGTGCGTGGTACTGTTCCTAAGTCGACGTTTCCTTACGTCACAACCAGTCTCGAAGCTTTTTTACTCATCGGAATGTCGTCACATCTGAGTAAACTATTGATTGTTTACACAGAAGTTGTACAGATACCAAGGGTGAAGCATCTCAAACAGACTGTCATAAGTCTTATAACAAGTGAGTTTGAAAATTGTATATTAAAAACTGCACAAGATAGTGTGAGTGTGCTGCAGTGGAATGTCGTAATTTCATCTCGTACAAATGATTTACGATTTCTCATGAGTGTGCATGCTTTTCTTATAGTGCGAGTTTCATTCTGAGGTTAAAAATAAGTTGGCAAACACTACATTGGATGTGATTTTTTTTTTAGAAATAGACGTACAATACGGAAATGACGATAATATTCGTGGGTGACTCCATTGCATTGAAAGAAAAGACTAATATTAGTATATATCAGTGATGCCTTCAAATACTCGGATCGGTACCCGGTAATGCATTACTCGGGCATTATTCTGTTAGACGGGTATTCGATTAGAAAGATACCGCCTTGAATGTGAACTGTTTTAAGCGATTTGTGAATGGACACTTGCAAACCATTAGGGCTAAGGAATATGGAGGATAGTGAATGGAATCCTCTATATATTGGGACTTACTCTTAACCAACTTTGAACTAACAATTAGTTACAAGAATAATCCTTTCAATTTTTTTCTATTGTAACGTGTTGACAGTCAACACATTTTCTTCAGCCATCTATGCAGCCCTATATTCTCTACCGCTGGTCGTGCAGAAGTGGTTGTCCTTGTACAAACATAATTACATTTCTCTTTACAAGTCCTAAGAGATAGCCAATGATCTTTTGCCTGTAAATATGGAGACTTGTCAAATTGCTGATATTCATGGTCTGGTTGATTGACAGTCGATAAAGAAATGTATTCTCTCCACGATGTTGGGAAACAAGCTTCAATTATGATAAAACAGTGGAAATTAAATTTTAAAAAATGTGAATGCAAGGGAATTTTTCTCCCAAACATGTGTTTTCAGAGGGTACCCGATTTCTAATTTGTTACCTGTAGGCATCACTAGTAGGCCTATATATTTTCAATCAGTAGGACTACTGATGATACTTAAGATTTCAGCATCTGTTCAACAAGAATTCGTAATTGAGGAAGAATGCGATAAACTCTGTTGGAGCAAGCAAAATGTAACTCAAAGGTTGGCACCATTTGTCGTGTATTGACTTGTGCTGCCCCTAGTGTTGAGCTTATAATAAAAACAGTTCGTCACTAACAGTCAACATGTGTGGAGTTATTTCGTCAACAAGCCTACAAATATTCCTGCATTTCTAGGATACATTCATATGCAATCACCTTCATATTAACTAAATACTAACAGGTTATGGGCCCAGGTGCGCAGTGAAGTGTTTAGCGTGTGAAATCTGTGGGGATTAGGCAGATAAAGTCGGAGGACAATCTAGGCCTAGGACGGCACGTTGACGAAAGCTGTGTTGCTGTGTGTGGTTTCCCAACGAACTCGGGAGAGGAGAAGATGGCAACAAGAGACAACAACGATGGTGGTTTGGGCCACGATGTTAGCTTTAGCATTCCTAAACTAACTATGCACAATTACAATGCATGGATGGTGCGAGTCAAGTCGGAAATGTTGCTGCGGGATTGTTGGGAGGCTATCTGCGGATATGAAAACATTCCTAATGGTCAAATATCTCAGCAAGACACGAGGAAAAGAACCAGGGACAATCTAACGGCGTTATCCCTCATCTTAAGATCGGTAAGTGATGATCTGATAACTGATGTTATGGATTGCGAGATAGCTTCTGTTGCGTGGGAGACGCTTGATAAGCTATGCAATGACAACTCCCTGTATGGGTCCATGTTGAAGCTGAGAGAGCTAACGCATCTAGAGAAGACGGATGACGTCAGCGTGACTGAATATTGCTGCAAAATTGTAAATCTGAATCGTGTGTTGAAGAAGAATAACATCGAATTTACAGATAAACAATTAGCAGGAATTTGTCTAACAGGACTACCTAACACCTATGAAATTCTTATTAAGACCCTCACCTCACAATCCAGAGAGTTGACCATGGCTGTGGTGAAGAAGCAGTTGCTGGAAGATGAGCAAGAGAGGAAGCGAAATGGTGAAGAAAATAGTCAACACCAAGCTTTGAAGATTTCATGGAGAGGTCAGTCACAACAAACTAGAAAGAAGCAAGATAGTAGGGCTAGGCCTAGATATGATACTGCTGAGGAACTATCACAGGAGGAGGGATCGAAGCCTAAGCCTGGTAAAGGCAAACCACGCAAGTTTTGGTGCTTTGCCTGTGGGGGAGAAGGGCATATAGCTGTGAGATGTCCTAAACGTGAGAAATCGGAGGAAAATATGGGAGAATCAAAGAAAGCATCTGTTGTCACCAGGGAGCATGTATCTTTATGTGCCAAGAGAAATGTTCCAAACAATGGAGGAGTTTGGTTGCTCGACAGTGGTGCCTCAGACCATATGACACATCGAAGAGACCTCATTCAAGATTTCAAGGAGATGCAGGGTGAAGTTGAAGTGGGAGACGGTGCTCCGCTAAAGATCGCAGGAAAAGGGAGAGTTACTCTTCAAATGTCTGATGAATGTGGAGGTAAAGACATTGAATTCAAAGAAGTGTTACTCGTGCCTGAACTCCAGGATAATTTGATATCCCAAGGACAGATTGAAGAAAAAGGCGTAAAGATTGAAGCCTTTCAAGGAATATCAAAAATCCTGATGGGAGACAAGATATGTTTCCAAGCACACCGAGTGTCAAGGCTTTACTATGTGACAACATTGGGTGGAGTCTCAACCAAAGAAATCGAAGAAGAATATAGAACAAAGAAGATCAAAGTGTCGAGAGTATCTCGCTCCACCTGGCACAGTCGACTAGGTCATCCAAATAAAAAGGCACTAATGAAGCTAGATGTCTTACAGGAGTTGACGGAGAAGGAAAGCAAGGGAGAAGACGAAGACTGCATACCGTGCATTGCCGGGAAGATGAAACGTGACAAGTTCCCAGTGGACGGAGGAGAAAAAGCTAAGGAGGTGCTAGACCGCATTCACTCTGATGTGATGGGACCAATAACTCCTGCGTCAAAGGGGCACAAGAGGTTCATTGTAACTTTCATTGACGAAACCTCCAGGTATGTGTCTGCGATTCCCATATCAAGAAAGAGTGATGCTTTGTTGGAGTTCAAGAAATACAAGGAGAGGGTAGAAATATTTCATGAGAAGAAGATAAAGGAACTTCAGACAGATCAAGGTGGGGAATATGTAGGCGGAGACTTCAAGAAATATTTAGAGGAGAGTGGAATATTGCACAGGAAGTCCATCACCTACACGCCACAACAAAATGGCCTAGCCGAGCGAACTAACCTCACTATCAGCAACGTCATCAGGTGCTTAATCATCGAAGCCGGAGTGCCTGCTTCCTTCTGGGCGGAGGCTCTCATGACAGCCTGCTATGTGCGTAACAGGTGCCCTTCAACGCCACTAAGCTTCCGCACACCGTTAGGAGTATGGATGGGCAGAAATCTACAGAGGAGTGATTATGAGCACATCAGAAAATTTGGCTGTGAGGTATGGGCATGGATTCCAAATGTTCAACGAACCGGAAAGCTGGGGCCCAGAGCACGGGCATGTGTGCTACTTGGATACGACGAAGGCATTAAGGGCTACCGTCTGTGGGACATTGAGAAGAAGAGGATAACAAGCAGTAGAGATGTGAAGTTCCGGGAACACATCTTTCCCTTTAAGTCTGCGGAACACCCCAAGACACAGTCAGTGAGGGATGCGGAGGTGCAATTCTCAATAGAAAAGAGGCCAGTCCAAGGAGAGATGCTAGATGAAGGAGAGGTGCCAATCCAAGGAGAAGTGCCAGATGAAGGAGAGGTGCCAATCCAAGGACAGATGCCAGTCCAAGGAGAAGTGGCAGATGCAGGGGAGGTGCCAGTCCAAGCAGAGGCGCCAGTCCAAGCAGAGGCGGTCCGGGGAGAGGTGCCAGTCCAAACAGAGGCGGTCCGGGGGGAGGTGCCAGTCCAAGCAGAGGCGGTCCGGGAGGTGGTGCCAATCCAAGCAGAGGCGGTCCGGGAGGTGGTGCCAGTCCAAGCAGAGGCGGTCCGGGAGGTGGTGCCAGTCCAAGCAGAGGCGGTCCGGGAGGTGGTGCCAGTCCAAGCAGAGGCGGTCCGGGGGGAGGTGCCAGTCCAAGCGGAGGCGGTCCGGGGGGAGGTGCCAGTCCAAGCAGGGGCGGAGCCGTACGTCTCGGGTCAACCACCAGTGAGACGATCTGACAGGAGGAGGGTGCCCAGGACGTGTCCATGCTGTAACATGTTAAGGTGCAAGAGGAAAGAGGCCATGGACATTGTGATACCCGTGACTGCAGAGGAGGCGCTAAGCGGATCCCATGTAGAGAAGTGGAGAGATGCCATGCTAGAGGAGCTTAGAAACATGGAAGCCCAATCTACTTGGGAAATTGTAAAGAGACAAAATGGGTGTAATGTAATAGGAAGTAGGTGGGTGTTTGCCTTGAAGAAAGTAGAGGACAAAGTTGTTAGATTTAAGGCTAGACTGGTAGCACAGGGCTTCAGACAAATGTATGGTATAGATTATCATGAAACCTTTAGCCCAGTGGTACAGAGAAAGACCCTTAGGATCCTCATGGCCATAGCTATCGAAAACGATTGGGAGATGGTCCATCTTGATGTAGTTGGGGCTTATCTGAACAGTGATTTGGATACTGTCATTTACATGGAGCAACCACCGGGCTTTGCGTCATGTGACGCAGATAGGTTTGTCTGTAAACTCAAAAAGAGCATTTACGGTCTGAAACAGGCAGGGAGGAACTGGAATCATCACTTGCATGGTATTTTAACTAGACTAGGGTTTACCCAAAGTGTTAAGGATACTTGTGTTTATGTAAGAACAGGCGTGATCATCGCAGTGTATGTAGATGATTTCCTGTTAGTTGGAACAAGAGCTCCGGTAGACCAGGCAAAGAAAGATCTTTCCGATTGTATGCAGATAAAGGATTTGGGTGATGTTACAAATCTGCTATCAATGACAATTAAAAGACCTTCCAGGGGAGAATTGAATGTAAATCAACAGTCTTACGTAGACGAGATATTGGAAGAGTTTTCTATGTTGGATTGTAGGAGCCTAAGTACGCCACTAGAAGTGGGAGTCATGAATGTAGACAGGTGTGAGAGTGATACTTTCGATCAACACATTTACAGGAAGGCTGTTGGATGTTTATTGTATGTAGCAGGAAATACAAGAGCAGACATAGCAAATGCGGTTTGTTTAGTAAGCCAGTTCTGCGAGAATCCAGTTAAAGGAGATTGGGTGAATGTTAAACACATTCTTCAGTATTTGAAAGGGACGAAAGGCTACAGCCTGAATTACCACAAGACGGGGAAACCCGTCGAAGTGTATACTGACTCTGATTGGGCTAATAATAAAATAGATGCCAAGTCTATCTCTGGTTATGTGTTCATCTTGGCAGGAGCTGCAATATGTTGGCGTAGCAAGAAACAAAGGTGTGTTGCTACTTCCACGACTCACGCAGAGTATGTAGCAATGTATGAATGTGTCGCTGAATTTGAGTGGTTGAGAGACTTCCTACATGAGTTGGGACAGGATAAATTTGTACCTAAGCCATGCAGCATTCATGCAGATAATATGGGTGCAATTTGTATTGCAGATTCTAATGCAATTAATGATAGAAGTAAGCATATCAATGTTAAATATCACTACAACAGGGAACTGGTGAAAAATGGGGAGATAACATTTGTGTATGTTCAATCTAATGAGAATGTAGCTGATATCCTTACAAAACCTCTAACTGGGCCCAAGACGAAAGACTTGGCCAACAAATTGGGGATCTACATGTAGTAGAATTGAGCCTTTGAAATTTTGATTGTGACATTTTGAGGAGAGGTGTTGGAGCAAGCAAAATGTAACTCAAAGGTTGGCACCATTTGTCGTGTATTGACTTGTGCTGCCCCTAGTGTTGAGCTTATAATAAAAACAGTTCGTCACTAACAGTCAACATGTGTGGAGTTATTTCGTCAACAAGCCTACAAATATTCCTGCATTTCTAGGATACATTCATATGCAATCACCTTCATATTAACTAAATACTAACAAACTCAACATTCTCTTGATTAATCTCTTCAAAAATAACTATTTCTGCTAAAGACTGATTCTCCTATTATTATCATTATTCAATGACCCCACCAATGGTTTGATTATTTGGAGGTACTACCGAGCAGATGATAGAAGATTTTCATTGATTTTCAGGAAAACCAATGTCTTGACAGGGACTTCTACCTGCGTGTGATTTGGTTTTATTCTCTGTTGCATTGTCTTTAAATAACTGAGGCACAAGGGCTGCCTAAATCCTTGAATAGAAGGTGATCATCAAGTAATAATAATAATTCTCTTCATAACCACCCAAATCTTGATACATAGTTGATCAGCGTCTAGTTTCATTTTATTTATCTCATTGTACCTGACTGCGAACACATGACTCTTTTTGGACTCATTCTACACGATCTTCTTCATTTTCAGTTGTGCCCGTATTGGCAGTCTTGTGTAATCACCTAGCTCACGACTCGACTGGTTGGCATCTCAAGTCTTGGTGGTTGGTCTGCGGCACAATGCTGTTCTACATCTTCGTAGCTTCAGCCGGTGTTATGCTTGTCCTCTTCTTATTTCTTTATTGCAGCGTTATGCGGAAGCTCAAGATGCTTTCCGGAAAACATGCGGACGCTAATAAAGCTGTTGGACGCAGGTGAGGTTATGAGTACTTTCAAGCATTCCATATCCTTTTATCTCAAAACAAATAATCATTGTTAAATATCAAGTCATTCCACTAAAATTAAAAATCCCAGAGCAGAAAAAATCCCACCACTTGTGAACTAGCTAGCAGCTATCAACATATGAGATTGTTGAATTTTCATTCTATTTTGGCCATGTATACACAGCTGAACCAAAACATAGTAACTATTCTAACCAATAGCATTTAAGTTCAAATTGGGTTAGAGTTACCATGGCTTAGAATTGGAATATTTTTCAATAGATGTACACAAATCCATTGATGAGCTAAACTCATTCACAGTATACATTGTTATCAATCATAGGGCCTATCAGTACCCTGTTTATTGTACGATAATCAGAAATCGGAGTGAAATAAGTTCATAATCATTATTCTTATAAGTCGGAATAATTGGCCACTAAAGAAATATCTGAAAATCATGTAATCTTCTGCTTATTTTCCATCACACAAATTAATTTTGTTCCAAGAAATTCATACAGCCTAGGTCCTATGCTTAAAATTCTTACCTAACTGGGAGAATGCCAACGACTAAAACTATTACCTCATATATGTGAAGTATATTTTGCAGTGCATGTAGCACGATTAATTGTAGCCCACATATTTGAAAGTAGAAATATAAAATAATAATATTACTGATAATCCATTCTGTCCCATACATACCTTATATTTTTGATCATTTTTATGTGAGCACATTCAACAACACACAATCAATGCACAATGCATTCAATGCACAATGTATAGTCTAGTACTATATTGATTTCATTAGATTTGTCAGGATAGATTAGATTAGTGAATTGTTGTTGTTACATGTCTTAACTTGATCTTCAGGGTGGGACTCCTGTGGCGGGCCGGTGCAATCTTTTCCTCGATGATCATCATGGAAGCATCCAGTATTTTCTATATCAATGTACCGGATTCGGCTTCACACTACGTCTTCAGTTTCTCTTGTGCCTTATTGGTAAGTTCATCTGATGATGTTATCTTAGTAATCTAGTTTTGAGCCATCCATGTTGAACTTCCATTACAAGTGAATCACTGAGAAAATATCAAGTCAATTTTACTGGATTTCCTAGTAAACCAACAGATTACCTTGATATTTTGAAGATTTTTGATTGTAATATTTTGAGTTAAATCGGTATGAAGGACTTATTGAATTAGGATTTTGATTGATGAATCACTATAATGAGTCAACATCATTGTCTAATAACAAGATGCCCAATTATGTGGTGAGAAATGATTCATAGTTTAATTACTACAGTAATTGCTAATTGCCATTGAGCCATTGATTGAAAAATCAAAATCGATGATCGATTTGTTTGATCGATTTGGAGGGCCAAATCGATGGAATAATTGATTTCAATCAGAGAAGTTGAAAATATACATGTTCAACATCTTTTCTCATTTGTAACAACTAACAAGAAAACTGTTTGTACCGCCCCTCTTGTAAATTTGAGATTTAATTCTTTCTTCTCATTGGCTGTTGCTGTTCGTATTGCTTTTATGGTAATTAAATGTGAAGTTCAAAAGACTGTGTGAGCCAAATGTTACAAAATGTTACTGAAAAAAGTAGGGTTGCCAATTGATCAAGGGAATGTAAGCGATACCGAAATGTGCCAATTCGAAAATCAATCGAAAATATCAAAATATTAGAATTACTTCGGATATCAAATTGGAATGATGATACTGATTATCAATCAAAATGATCAATTCTTTTTTGGGTCCAAATCTTGTTTTTTTTAGTAATCTGTAATCAATGTGTGATGTGTGGTGATGATCATTCACCTTTGGGAGGACACTCACCATGCAGTTATAATTAAATGCAGTATTAATCCATGCTCACACTCCATGCTCACACTTCATGCTCAAGTCCATGCTCACACTCAAGCGTTAACAAATGACTGATGTCTGAGAACCCATTGAGAATAGTCACAATTCAAGGAAAACTGTTAGTTGTCACTTGTCAGTGTTATTTCACAGGGAAACACGCGCAGTCCAGTCACAGTATTCAAAGTATATCGTGTTTATAATAATTGGCAGGACTGTTCATGTTAGCGTGTGAGATGACTTCATGCCTATCACTTCCATTTGATCAGTCACACAGGCCTAAGGCCCCGGTCCTCAACCTTCCTCACCCAACATACCTGCTATGAAAGATGTTTGTGTTGTCCTGTATTGTAATTGTATATAATCGTAATTGTAATTGAAATACCGTACTTGTTAGTGCTGGTGTTGGTTTAAGACTCCTTTCACAACTGATAGATGATGGAACACTATTTCTATTATATGGCAATATTTGTGAGAAACAATCAAACAATCATATCTCCTTCTTTACAATGTGGTTATAATTCTTATTTTGTATTTTGTAGTACTGTATTGGACAATTTAGCGATGCACTAGTGTTTGAATATAGATCTTATTTCTTTCAGGGAACCATCATCTTTCTATGCTACGTACTGAAAAGTGAGACTCCTCTTCACTTCCGAGTATTGAAGAAGCTGAAACTCGATAGCACTCCTGACACGGAGTTCAGCTCGGATTCGGGTGATAGTCCACTGAGATGTGAGCAAATGATCACACATAGTGATGTCATTTCCTTATTATTATTCATTCATTCAAGAATAACAGCTCTGAAACATATTCTTAAATATTCAGTTTGATGTTCTGCTTAATTGAATCATATATGACAGAACAGAACGTTATCCTTGCACGTCACTTCCATTTCTCTTGCTTATTTCCACAAGTAGTAATGCCACTGGATGACGGAGCATTTCTGGTTCAAAATTCCAAGAAATCATTGTCAACTCCGATCCAGTGTATTCACCAGCTTCCCAAACACATTGTTTGTGACCGATAACTGTACGTTCATGCACAATCATTAGGTATTGTATCAGACGGTAACATCACTACAGTGTGAGGGGTAGGTCTACATAAGTGTTGCAGTTAAGTGATGGGGGATTACAGTAGGGATCAGTTTATTCTAACCTTTCAACTGTTTTGTGTGTACGCATTCCAGCCTGTCATGTACTTTGTGCTATGACTGAGCACAAAATACTGACTGAGTAATGACTGATTGTGTCTGAGACTATGACTGAGACAGTACGCGTATTGTTTCTTGTGAGATATATCTTTCAATATATTGTTATATTGATGCAGACTGAAGTTATCAACCTGATTAAATTTGTAATTTCATGCCATCTATCATCTGAACGTATGTTCTTTTTCTAGAATAACTTCAACTTTCAATTTGAATTAATTTATTGGCATTCATTCAGACTAAATTTCTTTCAACAACTGAATCTGTACCTGACAAGAGAGAAAATGGCAAATATAATTCATCATGAATTGTTAATTCATTCAATTGTTGATTGTTTCAGTTTTCACCAAACAAGATGGAGAAACGGAAAGCGAAGGAGTTCCCCCTCCTCGGTCTGACTCCTCGTTTAACAACGAGCGATGCCGAGAGGTACGAGGTAGTCCAATTGGTTCCGGAGATGCGGTGATGCACTCGGTGGAAGCCGCTAATCGCAGATACCTTCAACATTCCTCGGGTCCGAGCACCATCGAAACATACGTCCAGAGTGGTCAAGGTTCGGCAGAAGAATGTGGTGCCAACATCTTCCAGGGAGGCAAGAGTTCGAACGTAAGAAGTGAAGATGTAGTTTTAGATGAATTTATCATGAGTCCAACAAATTATCAGCAAATGAGGTGCGGGGATCCACAAATGTATTCTGAATACGTAGAGCAGGAAATAGGCCCCCCGCAAAACCATGTAGGGTCTGTGGACCAATGGCAATTTGTACGTGGCTATTATCAGAATGGTGGTGTACCTGGAGTGGGACCTTTAAGCATTGCGAAGCCTGAACCAGGTATTTGCTATATCCAAGATGGCAACCCTGCTATACACAATAGCTCTCAAGAGATGATTACTACAAGAGTATGTGTAGAGCTAGGTGTAATTACATCCCGACCTCATTGTGATTGTGATAATACAGAGAATGGAGAAGCACCTCCAATTGTTTTATGTAGTGTCGATGTTGAGCCCTTCCACCGTACCGTTCTGGAGATGAACGAAGCGAGTGCTGCTGTTGACGGGAGTACTCGCAGTAGTAGTAGCGGAGTGTCGTCAGAACCACAAGATGAGTCGATTATATTGAACGAGTCATTGATCAGTCAACAAACAGAAGATATAGTTATAACAGATTTAAATGACGAACCGACCGAAGTTGACACTTTTGACCAGTCCGAAAGGAAACAACCGGACGGCCGCGAAAAACCACCGAAGCTTCTTGTGACAAGTGAAGACGACGAGGATAATAGTGACGGAATGATGGATCGAATTTCGCATGACCTCGATTATTTACTGAATCGTAGACCGCAAGTGCAGAAGACCGATAATGCACACATTACTCCGGCATTTGCGAGAAAGACGAGTAAACCTCCTAGTAGTAGCGTACGCAGTCAAATACAGGAAGAAGACGAAGATGAAGGAATGGGTCTTTCAGAGTCATTCAACAGTAATTAAGTATTTTAAACTTGACAGTATCTCATTCAACTTTGCAATTATTAAACTTTAAGAGAAGTAATGTGTATGTAGTAATACTATATTTTTGTACCTGATCGTGAAAAATCTGATGTGGTGATATGTGAGAGATTTTATGTGATGCATTTATTGATGTTAAAAGTAATTCAAAACCCTTCATTCGTTTTCTGGATGTTAGTAAGAAACGTGATAATGATGGAGGCCTTGAGTATAGTGTAAGATGTGCCCTGACAATTGGATGAATGTGAATGTTGAAGTACAGTATTGATATTAGAGCCAATTCCATCAGTATTTTTCAACTTTCATTTGTAGTATATAATTGGCCTACACTTTCCGTGATACTCGTATTCCTAATTGTACATAATTTTTTTTATATATTATAGAAAGTTTCCTTGTATTGTACCTAAAAGTAATTTCTATATCATTTCATGTCATCTGCTGTTATCTCAATGGGTATCAGGAGTGAAGGAATCAGTTTCGTTTTCTGGTCATTGACTTTTGTTTGCAAACTGTGCCTTGGGAATAACTCACAAATAATAATAATTATTAGGGTCTATTCAAATGTAATCATAATTTTCTTTATGATGTAACGAAGTCCCATAATTTGCTCAAGCTATTTCAAATACTACTACTCATCAATCTCATCAAGTATTATGAATTATTATACAATGGATTTTTAAGGTGAAATGTTTTGAGGTTCCCTATTTTTGTAAATCCCTGAAAAGTTTATAATAAAATAGTTACAATAATATTTGTTTTGTTTGATATAACCACAAAACAACCCGTCTACTTCCTGGCTACTATTAACACATGTTGAATACAGAGTGAATGTAACCAAGTAATACTAGGTTACCCTACTGAGATAAGTGGTCCGTCCATCATTCAGGATCATTCAGGAGACGTTCCCGCCATTGTCGACCATTCTGACAGGGTTTTTCGTGGTTTCCCTCTGTCGCTCAGTTCAATCAGGCCCGGACTTGAAAATCCAGCGTCCCTAGGCTGAACTTGGTTTAGCGTATCTTTACTTATTTTCAAAATGTGTATGAGACCTGTGTAGAAATAAAAAAATAAATGAATAAATGTACAAAATATTTCGGTCAATTTGAAAAGTATGTGCATGTCAATATATTTCCGCTCTTTACTTGACTCGACTAATGATGAATTATCAAGTATAACAGGAAATTTATACGACAGGTTGCGACTTACCCGGGGTGAAGTCCTAGAAAGAAATAGGTCTACCAGGGCAAATTTCAGCAATATTTCAGCAATACAATAGCCTCGCAGAGAATTGTTGGTAATATCGTTTTCTTAGATTATATTCTGTCAGTTGTAGATATTGGCAAATGTTGTTGTAATGTTGATGAGAATATGAATGGTAATAATAATGAAAATAAGTTTGTGATACTTTTGGTTTCATTTTTAACTACATGATATAACTTGGTGTTGCATCTTTCGATACCATTTCATTTGAAACAAAAATATAGAAGCCCTGAAGAGCCCTAGCGCCCCATGGGCTGTTGCGCCCCTAGGCTGATGTTGAAAGATGGCTGAAAGATGATGTTGCATTCTCAGCATTTTACGACGAAATAATGATTTTTAATGTTACGTATATTTATATATCATTTTTTATATGTCTAGAAAGAAATACATTCATCACATAGTCACAACATATAAAAATCGAAGATACATTGAAATATATCAGATAAAATACATTGTTACAAATCACATCTAAAAAAAAAAAATACATCTAAAACACTTTAAAATACATGGGTCCTATACTATGGAATCTCATTTTAAAACATTAAAATATGTTGATAAAAGAGTCGATTCAACATTAATTTTGTGTCTACATGCGATTAAAAATTCATCCATATTATAAATACATTTTTTAACGATGAATGATTTTAGAGTTTTTTTGAAAAAGTCTTGATTGGAGATAGATTTGACACATGTTGGCAATTTATTGTACAGATAAGTTCCTCTTTAGTTCACACATTGGCTGTTCATCTGCATTGTGTCAAGTGACCTGGTGCAATCAGTGTAAGCTCTTTTGCTCAAGAGGTCAGCTTGAAGCACAAGTAATTCAGTCAGTTTCTGTCGTTTGATAACTGTTAAATCCTGTGCAATATAACATGGACAACTGGCTTGACCAGGTAGCAGAAAGACTTTTACTTCTGCTACAAGCTGTACACGGGTGTGAGGTGGGGTAGTGCAAAATATGAAGGTGGTCACCCAAATGATATATTCGATAACTATGTGCATCCTAAAATTATAAATGCCATTCTGTGCACGGTCAGTATTTGATATTGGTCGAGTTTGATCGTTATATACAGGGTATTCGATACACTTTTATTATTACTAAGAAAACGCGTTATGTGTTTCCGTGTTGATGGATGAGCTAGAACTAAGATGCATTGAGAGTTGCGTTTGCTATGGTTTCAAAAAAATAAAAATAAATAAGAGGCAAAGCAACGCAACCCTCAATGCATCTTGGCCAGAACATAAAATCAACATATTCTTTGGTTGATTATATTTATCGAATTCAATTTCATTTCCTATTATCCTGCATGTTTAATTGCTGATACATAATATGAGTGAAGATGATAAGGCTAGCAGAAGCCCGAGTAAAACACACATTCTTGAGAGCGGGCTGTCAAGAGAAAAATATTTACAAGTATTGTAGCTTGTAGCAGAGGTGGATCACATGTCTAATATCTAATATTTGAGAGGAGACAAACAGAACAAACATTAATATGAATTACCACCATCAAGTCGCTGTGGAGAAATGGATTGTACTAGATTGTAGTATATTAGATTCGTAATAGATTCGATTACATTACATAGATTCGTTAATGGAATTTGTATATAGATAAATGGACACTCTGGATGAAAAAAATCATCCATGTTGAAATAAATAAATGAATTTTAATTTCAAATAGTTTAATTTAATCTCATTCAATTATGCAAGTGATACGTGATTGAAATTAGTTGAATTTGTAGTATTGTGAAAAACATTTGAAAATTCAGAAACCTCGAGATTTAAACAATTACTTCACTGCCCTCTTATTCTATTCATCACTTATTCAGTTATTCTGATCAATTTTTTCAATGATGAAGAAGACGTTCTTATAATTGTTCTTAAATAATTGGTGACACTTGTTACTTGGATATAATTGGTATAGCTTTGATTGATGTGAGAACATTACATTATATATTTTGTTACATCAAAACGGCTGATCCGATTTGAGTGAAAGTTCGGAATACTACTATGTATTATTAACATGTTGAAATTCCGTGAGGAATTAAATTTTCTCGAAGGAAATATGTTTCACGAATTTTCTTCTCTGGGTTATTATCATGGGATTTTTAAGAACTTTGAAATTAGTTTTCTCATCAGTGGTGCGACCGATGGCGCTTTAAAACTATGTACAGTATCTAATTACATGAGGACATTTGGGTATGCCAAGTTTCAACCGAATTTACTATATTGTTTGACATGTGGAGTGCGAACAAAAAAAAATAGAAGAAAACATTTACTTTTCTCTATAGAGTATGGTGAAATTGAATCTTCGCTTCGCTCATCCAATAATATTCCGTATTACCATAGATCAAAGAAGTAGTATTCTTTAG
This sequence comes from Brachyptera risi, assembly GCA_964007535.1. Taxonomy (NCBI): domain Eukaryota; kingdom Metazoa; phylum Arthropoda; class Insecta; order Plecoptera; family Taeniopterygidae; genus Brachyptera; species Brachyptera risi. Next base: position 20,180,243 of record OZ023328.1, read on the forward strand.
TCTATGGTATTACGAGTGACTGTTCGTTTATCAATAGCATAATCACATACACTTTCTAGTCTGAAGTGTAAAATTCTAGTCTGAACTAGCTCCGACAGAATCAAATTTAGAGTAAATTCGATGTCGACAGACCAACAATTAAGTATCTCAATTAGCTTGGTACTTTCTGTTTTGCGTGCTGTTTTTATTAAATTCAGAATGGAATAGGTTTTCTCTTTCAAGTTCTTCGGACGTTGAGCCTCTTCGCGGAACCTGGCGCCTCCACATATTCAAGTGGTAATACTTCGAACTACATGGAGGTAAATTCCGGGAGCTTCATAATGTCACCAACAGAGTGCAAATCAACAGAGGTTTCTTTGTATTTGGAGCGATAAGTGCACTAATCATATTTTCTAAGATTATAAATAATTGTTTAGTATATCATTCGCTTACTTCTATATATGATTTATATACGCTTGCTTACTTTCTATTCATTATACTATATTCTTAGTTCTTACGCGTGCTGCTTTGTAGCTTGCATAGTGATGCTAATGATAGCCTCAGTTACAAGGACGAATGACCTGAATACAAGATAATTCAACAACGAATGGTCTATTTCAATTTTCAGCTATTCTTTCTACACAAAACTGTACGAAAGTTTAATGAAATTGCTTAATACCACGGCATATACTATATATATTTCAGACTGATAATTATAATAGTAATAACAACCTTATGATTTTTTTATCAAAATATAGGCTGATAAATTTGGTCGATATTTGTGTTATCTGGTATCATTTTATGGTATGTTGTGTTCTTTATTCAGCCATCATAATTATTCATCATATATTATCATTATTCACTGCAGGCCCACAGTGCGAAATTATATACATTATTATCCATTGTGAAATTTTTAGGTAATTATTCTCTTCTTATTTCTACTAGGTCTAAATTCCTGATTATCGATGGTTTCTTCGGAAGTAACTGCTGGAATCAGAGAATCGTATGATTGGACATCATACAAAAACAACAAAAAATACATACAAACAATTTTAATTTAAACGTTTCAACTCATGCACTAATTGTCTAGAAGCTGTGCTGATTACATCAGTTGAGAGATATTTTCAGGTAACCAGTTCTTCTCAACAATTGAGTTCAGGCCACGTATTATTATCATTTGTTTTTCATCGACATCGAAAGTTGATAAATCAAAAAAGTTGATAAATCATATTTCCCTATCGACGCTATGCATGGATGAAAGAGAATCATTCGTACTGGGCAGCACAAGAGTGATCTTACCACCTCGAAGAATAACTCATAATAAAATAACTCATTCAACAAACGAAAAGTCTCGACCTAATAATTTCAGAAATAGAAAACAATTCAAACATTCACATTGAGGAGAAAATATCTTCGATCTTATTATTATCTTGATTTTATTATTCTCCATGCAACTATTATTTATATTCTTTGTTCTTGTTTCTGTTACAATATTTAAAATTTTTGTTTTCAAAAAATATTGATCCATGTAAAATTATTTGGATATTGAATGTATGTATATCGAATATGAAATATATTCAAATTCACTCAATGTTGTGATCATTGATAAGTTAATATATTGGATATATTGAGAAAAAATATTACATGTTACTACTGAAGTAGAGGAAAGTTATCAAAACTAATTGATCCCGTTCGTTTCTCTTAAGATTGCTTAACGACATCGCTGGCCGCCAACAGCTAGCTGTTACTCAGTCTCAGGTATATTAATCATTATTAATGAGCGGGTGATCGGAAGGATGAAGTGATATACTATTAAAATGGTGAATAGATTACAATAACTTAATCCTGCACAACAAGACTCGAACTCACTTCCATCTGACGTCAGATTTCAAATCATTGCCTTAACTGTCTGATACTGGCCGGCCTAATTCTAAACCTAGTTTGCCTTACGTCCGCTTGGGAGTTACCTGTTGTTAAGAGATTTGTTGATTGTGTTGAATGAGTGAATGGCCGATCAGTGTTGCCTACCCTCCAGGGGATAATCGAATGACCGACGATTTCTCTGAAGGACATACAATTGCTCTTGTTGCATTCGACTAGCCCTATTGACCAAACCGCTTTATAACCTAACCTCCGAACTCTAAAGCTTTATCTAGAATATACTAGAGGTTTCGTCTCGCAGTTCTGTTTTTGCAAGTGTCAGGTCTAAAGTCCAACTGACTGGAAACGGAATACGGGTTTTGTTGCATATTCAGCCGAAGCAAAATAAGATGGTATTCAAAATTATTCATAAGATTAGACGATAATTATGTATCTATTTCATATTAATATATTATGATTGAGGATGATTATTGTGTGTTCAACGACCCCATCAACATCTACGCTATTTGGGGGTACGAATGAGTAGGTGATGAAAGAAACTATGAATTGATGATAGGTAAATAGACGCTCACAAAAACCTATACCCTATGGTGATTTTAGTTTCTGAAGCCGTTGACGAGCTACGGAGGGCGATAATTTCGAATCAACTCTGATTCACAAGTATAGAATATTAATTTCACGAATTTGGGGAACTTGTATATGACATTTACATTGAAATGCAAGTAAATTATCCTATACCAGTACCCATGTCCTTATCATAACACTCGCATTAGATCGGGCTCTCTCTTAGTATAGTGATAACAAGTAATACATAACTATTGTAGAATTATGTGGATTAATTACACAGCTCATAAAGATTCACAATGAGTATTCAGACTTTTACTGACAAAATTATCGATCTGAACTAATTTTATCATTAATGAAAACGATGGAATTATAGAATTGTAGCATTATATTGTATTCCAATTAGTAATTATAGAATTTCATATTATTTACATTTTAATTTATTCAATTTATTTCTTGGTTAAAATGTTTTCTCCCTTAAATCCTTAGACGTAGAGCTATATAATACCAACTTTATATCATGCAATTTCATAAGCAATGTTACCGGTACTTCTCTTCAATTCTTATCTGCTCTTATATCCAATTGTCCTCGCTTCGTCTTGACGTCTGATTTGATGTTCTGTAAGAAGTAGAGATCATTTGTTTTTCTTCAGACAAAACTAATTACAGCAGACACCTTGGTCGCGTGTAAACACCTTCATTGTTATGGCAATGCCCCTCCCTCTCCTACACAAATGTTCCCCACCCTTCACCAACCCCACCCTTGGAACACCTAACGAAGGCGTTAACGAGCCCAAGGGACCTTGCTATATCTTCCATATCACTGCCTAAACGAGCAGATATCAAAGAGTCGTATTTCTTGTCGACAAACGACAATGCTAGTAGCATATAATAATAATTGAATAATATATACATGAGGGTGGAAGACGTGGACAACAGCAAACATATACGCATTGTTTTTCCCTCTCAGGTTTTTTAAAATTTCTTCACTTTTCTTCTTTCCTGAAATGTCTTTCCATGTGGAAGCAAAAGGAGAACTATTCACCATCACCATTAGAGGATCAGATGCTTAGGTTCATTGAGAAATGATAGATTAACAATGGAATTAGATGAGACGGCTGGTTTTTCACGATAAAGATTTGCACTAATCCCTATAAGAATTAACCTGCACCATATATTTATTTATTTATTTATTCAATTTTCATCCATTGATGACGTTACATTTTCAGCATTTTACAAGGAAATAATGATTCATAATGTTAAATATATGGATAGTCTAAAAATACATTCGTAGCATTGTCACAACATATACAAAGTCGAAGATATATTGAAATATATCGAATAAAATACATTGATACAATATATCTAAAAACACTTTAACATACATACGTCCTACTATAAAATCACATTTTGAAACATTAAGATATTTCGATAAAAGAGTTGATTCAACACCTGTGTCTACATACGCTTTAAAAAATTCATCCATAGTATGAATACATTTTTTAATGATGAAGGTTTTTAGAGTTTTTTCTTTTAAATCTTGATTGGTTATAGATTTGATACATGATAGCAATTCATTGTACTGATAAGTTTCACCATATTCAATATCTTGTTCAAACCTGATAGTTCTATGTTTTACAGTTTGAAAAATATTTTTGAATCGTATTATGGTCATGTCTCACTTCCGGATTTTGCTCTAAAGAATTGATTTTATTATAAATTGACAATTCATAAATATAAGGAGGCATATCACCTTACGCTCAAGCACAGATTCAAGTTCTGAACCACCTAGCTTGTGTCATGATCAAAATGTCATTCTTTTTTCTGTAAATGGATCGTTTACAAATTACTCATCTTTTCATTTTCAAATTGAATCCATTTCTATCGATGCAAAGAATAGTATTACTTCATAGAATATTGTACTTTACACAGTTTTTCAATGTTCCAATATTACTAAACGTATGAAAACTACCAAAAGTACGTATATTTACGTATACGAAGACTTTCATCCTTCTTTTACAGAGCTTCGTCTGTGTCTGTTTTTTTTTTCATTTATTATTTTGGTTCGGTTTTACCACGTACAGCCTTCTTCATTGAGATCATTCTACTATCATTCAATGATCTGCATAGAGAAGGCTGTGGTTTTTACGCTCTACAGGTCGCACGGTTTGACTGATTGGTTGACTAGTTTTACAAGAAATTTTTCATAGACTCGCCAACTTATCCAACTTAGAACTGTATAGTTTTTGAGCCAAAGCGCTTCAACCACTTTTGAGAAACATCACAAATTTTCGAAAACCCCCGAAGATTAAGCCTATGGTAAGGAAAGTCCGAAAAATAAACAATCACAAAAACAACGAAAACATTCGGACCTGTTCTGAACATGAAAAATAATATAAGACACGTACATCATTAAAAAATTAATATGATATTCATATAGGCTCCATTCACGTAACAAATGACAAACAGTCGTTACCATGGCAATACAGAGAACTGGTGGACTACTAAACATTCTAATTGGCCAATTCCAACTGATATACACTGTTGTCTAGAATTTCAACAATAAGTGACGTCACTTGACAAGTCTATTGGGATCGGAAGAGCCGTTTTTGGGAAAATAATTATTCAATAAATAAATTCCATAAAGCGCTGATATTCGTTCTTACGCATGGTGATTCCTGATTCAGTAGACTTTTCCTAAGGTGAATCTATGACTATCAATAACGTAATGGGATAAGCAACATGGCATTTTCCTTTTGCACCATGCGTATATCAAAGGGATGCCGCCTCACAAATGTTATGATAATTTGCTGGTAATATTTTATGTTGATCTATACAAGTAATAGAAGTGATGCAATCTGTGAATCCATTTCTTCCCAACTACATCAAGCGATATTGGAATAAATTTCATTTGAATTGGCCAATCTAAATTTAAAATACGTCTGTGAAAGCATTTGGACCCCTATAGTCAAAAGCCCTACTGCTATAATTACCATTTGATAACTGGATAATAACTCATCATCTACGAGAAAGATCAGAAACAATGCAAGTATACAACTATGTACTATACACTGAAATACGAGCCTGATACGTACGATTTGATTTTAAATTGCGAATCTCATAAATGTACATGAAAGCGCTGATTCCATCATGGTGAAAACGGTATAATGTTAAAAAGATAAAACTTATGTCATGTTTCTTATCCCGTTACGTCATTGATAGTCATGGTGAATCGAATATATTTCATAAGAGTCAAGGTGTGTAAGGTGTGTTCGAGTAGACTTCATATCATCGCTCTCAGAGGCGTGCTGCTTCCACCTATTAGAAGATGAAAAACCTTCCCCTCTCTCTAACTGATCAAACTAGTTAGCAGCAAATAGTCATTATACTAATAGTCACCCGGTTCTGTGAGTCAGGAACGCCGACGCTCGCACTCTCATCGCTATAACAAATGGACGGCTTGACATCGCCAATCATGTCTGAAATTACGTCTTCGGCTTTCGTTGAGTGAATAAATAATTAAAACTCACCTACAATATATATATTTTTTTTTACACTTATTATCTTTTTGTATTTGAAACATATAACTAAGTTATTAAAACAAAGGGAAACTTTCCATTAGACCTACATGTGGAATTACCGAAGGAAAACAAACGTTGAACATAACATTTCATATTCTTTCTTGCAATTCATTTTTCAGCTGACTGTGAATACGTCAAATCGAAGATTTTTCTATTTTCCATACATACAATCAGGAGATTACTAAGAAGCCGCATTACCTTCTTATTTACTAATTCCCTTCTTATTTGCGCATGTCCCATTGGTGCGCATTTGGTCATATTTCACATGACGGGTCCCTCTAACATAGAGTAATAGAGGGTGTAGTTATTCATTCAATGGCTATGAAAAAAAAATATCTAAATTACAATTATTCCAGTTCGAATTCCGAATCAATCCGAAGGTTCGTACGAAATTTATTTCCAACCCATTTTTTTCGTTGACTGATAGAAGTCTGGTTGATGCTCCCGTTTATGAAAGAATTTGATGACCTTCTATTAATATACATAGCTGTTTACTCAGGTACGGTATGTACGTTTCTTTTGTAATATGTTATCGGCGACTCCAGCTGTGATAAGAAAAAGATTAACACAGCGGTCTAGGTTTCAACTGATAAAATACTGTATGTATTACTCTATTATTCACAGAGAGAATATTTTTCATCTCAGATCGAATATCATATATCACTTATCTCATTATAGCTGAGCTTCTCATGATTTAATATTTGCAGCTACTTTTTCATGTTTCTCATCTTATTTTATTACACACATCAATTGTTCGAAGAAATGTCAATTGACATAATTGTGGTTCGTACTCTATGAGAGTGATGGAAATATGATAGGAATTCAACTCACCGAAGGTTAGCACAGTTTTTTTTATGTAAAAAAACTATGGGAGATCAGGTATTTTATACCAAAAGCCTTGACCAAAAGCCATATGATTCACTGAGTTATTAAAGTCTTATTTATTGGAATAAATTAGGTATAATGTATGAGCATTTTAATGTCATCAATTGGGTTTCAAGTGGAATTGCTCCATTGTTAATTTGTTATCACACAAAAATAGGGTGAATATATGAATGAATAATAATGAAAAAAATTGCTCATTAACCGATGCTGTTTAACCGATTCCTTCGTAGTGAATTTATTTCACGATTTTCAAGTAACAGTCAAACAGCTGTAATACGGAACTTGATTTTTATTCCCAGGACAATTTAAAGTTTTGAAAAATAACTTTTTCAACTAATTTGGATTCATGCCACTTGTTTCGTTTGTGAACCATGCTGTCTATTTGGCTCAGCCAGTTGAGTTGAGGTATTGCTTCAAACCCGAAGTCATGAAAGAGCTGATTCGAATCCCGCTGTAGGCAAGAGTTTTTGTATATCATGTCCTTTCAGAAATAATTGTTCCATCGTCAACCGCACATTAATAAGTCACTCCCAGATGAGTGGGGTTGTTGAAAACCAATAATTTCGGATGAATGAATAAATCTGACAATATAAACATAATTCCAATTCTAAAGTGACTATATGTTAGTGAAGTGTAGAACAACCTTCTCTCAGCTTGGTCTCTGTATTTATGAGTTTCACATGGGATATCAAATTTTAATTTGAACCAGTGAAACAATTGATTACTAGCAATTTATTACTACATGGGGATATTTTTAATCTGGTTCCAATCATTCCCGTAGTTACAGATGTATTGTTTTTTTCTCTTCAAGATTTTATCCGTCAATTTACCCACATTTTGTATATTATTATTCCAAAGATAAGACAGTGCAAGAGGAAGTCTTATTTGCTTTTTTTTTATCACTGATATAATAATATTATAAAACGAATGCAATGCTTAATCCTTTATTGAAGGAAACCGAACCTTGTGGAAATAGTAAGTGTTATCTAAGATACAGGTTTATACAGCTTGTGAGTGGACCAATCAGTGATGGATTTGACAATACCTCATTCTAATCGAGGCTTAGTGAGGTTGGATGCATCATTCAGTGTGTTGGTTTCAATAGTGGAGGATGGCTTTATCCACAACACGCGTTTGTCTCGTGGTGGTGGTGTTATGTGTTTTCGCCTGTAGAGGACACCCTATTGGTAAGTTGCTGATCAATAAACAGTGAAGACGGAATAAAAACGATACATTGTTAGTGTTCTTTCAATTCATCCTCTATTGTTTGAATTTTTCACTTTATAATTAAAATTACAGAGTCATAGCGATACAACTGTGTGGATAATATTCGAATATAGATCTTTTCTTATCCGTTCAGTTTCTTCTATGTATACATATTTGAAAAAAAGTGATGACAATCAGTGAAATAATTAGAATATATCGCACCTTTTTTTAAAACAGAGGTGAAATATTGGAATGATCATTTTTCAATATTTCCTACTCTCTCTACTCTACGATTGTCTCTTGCACATACTTAAAAACAAAAATGAATCAACAGTGACTCGATAGAGTGATGCAGTTCAAGGTTAAAAGTGGAAATGAGAAGAGGAATTTGATCGGTGCACAGGGTATAATTCATGATGTTTGGTTCAGTTATATTTGTTATATAATTTCACCCTCGGTAGCTCAGTCAACTGAGGCACCGCTTCACAGACTGAAGTCACCGTTGAGCGTGGGTTCGAATCCCACATAGAGTCTGGATTTTTGTGAGCGTTCTTCCACTTATCATCACTTCATAGATTCACAATCACCTACTTATTCGTATGCCTTTATGACCTAACTGCGGGTGGGGTCGTCAAGCAAACAATAAAATCAAAACCATCGTTCGTCCATAACTCAAAGTACTGTTATGGATACTTTTTTCATACTGAAAGCCCCATACTGAGAATACTGAAAGTGTTGAATGTGTACTTCACCGGTACGTGTCTCTCACACACTATAGTAGTGGCATGCACAACATTTCCACGTAGTTACATAAGACCTCTGTACACATGCACTGGAAAGTAAAATAATGAACATAAATAAAACCTTTATTTGTATTTTGAAAAAAGGTCGAACAATTACTACATTTTTGGGCATACCACAATTTTTGGTGTCAATGTTATTTTACATGGATGCGAAAAAATCTCTACACAAGTATGCCATACTCATATATGCACGTGGTTTACATTCGGAGTGATAATCTTCGATGGTTTCAGATATTCAGATATCAAAAAACAATTTTTATTCTACATAACTGCATTAGAAAATGATTGCACAAAATTGAATCACACTGAAATATGAGGATTGAGCCCACAAAGTGCTGAATGAAAAAAAAGAATGTAATCAGAATTACTTTGAATAATTCGATGATTCGTGCAGCATCCAATCTATGAAATATCAGACCATGAATCTGAAGGAAAAAATCGAAATTTAAGAAAATATCAGCTTCCAATGTCCCCCTTGAGGGAGTGAATGCACGGTCTTCACACAAATTTATTTCCACTCTTTGCATGTTTACGAACCGGTGTATTTGAATAACAAATTATATCAACTACAATATAATTGTATGCTTTTCAATCAATATGACATTATTTTCTTGCGAATTTAATCAGTACTAAGATAATACGTTAATGAATTTCTTCACATTCTTGGTACTTATTCATGTACTATCCTATTATCGTATTATCAAATACTGCGGCTATTTTGGGGTCTTTGAGCCAACATAAATAACTTTTAGTATACGTCACATCGTTATTTGAGCCACTTGTCCATTTCCAATAGATGCCCTATATCGATTATATATGTACCTATATCGGATTCATGCAAATTTTCGATTTCAGAGAAGAGCTAAAGCTGTACTTTCAATTTACCCAATATATTGTATTTCATCACAAAACTCTAAAGCCTCAACACACGGATAACACGGATCAAGGTCGCTATCAATGACTTGAATTCTACATTTGATCTCAAGCCATTGACTCGTGTAGACGGTGCCATTGATGGAAAAACCCTTGACGTGAAGAGTTGACATCAACCCTTGAGTTCAACCTGTTTTTTGTGACCTTTTTTATTTCCGATCAAGCTTGACAGAAACCAGCCAATCAGACAAGACTATTCATCTACTTCGAATCTCTTGTCACGCAAGACCGTCTGCCTTTATATGGAGGAATCACAAATGTCACGTGATTGCTTCAATCAATCAGGAGAAATTTGAATATGACGGTTTTTTCAACAGATGATATTTGTTATGACGTCAATTTCGTATTAAGCCTTGATGGCATGGTTGGTCCGTGTATAGCTACTGGATGTAGCTGCATGCTCAATGTGCCAATCGGTGTTTCAATGAAGGGTTGATCTCGAGGATTAATCTCAAGACATTGATTGCATCCCTAATCCGTGTAATTCAGGCTCAAGTCACTAAAATCATCAAACGAAGTGAAGACTGCTCTGGAGCCCACGCAATTTGACTCTTTGTGTGTGTATTCTCAATCTTTTTTTCATATCAGATGAAATGTCTCATAGATAAGAAACTTTAAACCATTTCAACAAATATCAACAATTGTGTCTTTCTATAATAACTATACTTACGTGTGTTTAACCCAACTGAATGGACATTCAAGTGTTGTATTTGTACTCCTGTATTTTTTTGTTGGTGCATAAAAAGTATACCGATTGAATTTGAAAATTTATTATATCCGTATTCAGAATATTGATCAGTTTCGAATTCTCTTATTCATCAAATAACAACAGTTTGATACAATTCCTTGAGAATAACACCGTGAATTTTATCCAAGATTTTGGATTATTGCCACCCAGCTCAGTCAGCTGAGTGAGACACCGCTTCAGAAACTGAAGTCACCGCTGGGCGTGGGCTCGAATCCCGCATAAGGGATGGATTTTTTGAAAGGTTCTTTCACTTATCACTCCATAGTTTCATAATCACTTGCTCATTTGTGCCCCCGTATAACCTAGTTGTTGGCGGGGTTGTTAACCAAACAATAATGAACATAATTTTGGATTGATCAGCCTGATATAGACACAGTTATCTCACCCCTCTCAGAGATATCAATCATTTCGTATACTTTCAACAATATTCATCCACAAATACCAAAATAAATAGCAATTTTCTAGCCTATAGTGGATAATAGTATACCCACCCATGCAGAAGTAAAGCACAGTTGTTGACTATTACCATGATATAATATATTTCCATTGTGATACATTCACAGGCACATCAAATAAGGAGATCCAATCCAGAGATGCTTACGACGAGATCGCAAGTTTGTTGGACGAATTACCAGAACACTCTGCTGAAACGTCTCATTTGAGTTCGCGTTTTGATAGTGAAGCCTCTGACGAGCCTCCACGGCGACATCGACATCATCGGATGTCAAAACATGAAACCACCGGCAAGTTTAACAACTCACAAGCTAAGACACCAGTTCATACTATCAATAAGAAACGTGAACAAGACCCAATGTACCTGTCAATAGTCGATCATATCAAGGAAGTTCTAAATAAAAGAAGGAACATTTCAGAAAATGGTCTTGTGTTTGGAAAAATTGACGAGGTGATAAAGAAGAAGGTATCTCACCAAGAAGAAAAAGAAAGTTCTGAGAGTAAAATAGAGCCTGTTAAGAAGAATGCCTTCCTAAAGGAGGAAGAACAAGATAACCTGGATGATCTTCAGGAGGAAAAGCCGCTTGAAGAGACGAGCATGCGGCACAAGCGTAAACACACAGACACAGATTTTGCACATCCCAAGACGAAATCAAACGAGTTGCCCTATTATCAGACTCCACCACCATACTATCCAGTATATTACAACAATGTGCCTTATCCAATGAACTATTCTCCTCACTCTAACATGCAAATCGATCATATTCCAAATCCTTTTGATGGTCAAGTTATGACTCCGCAGAATGTGGAGCCTGCTGAAAATGGTCATGTGTTAGGAGACATTGACGAGATGAAGAACAAGAAGAAGATATCTCATCAAAAAGAAATGGAACTTCCTCAGGATAAAGAAGTTGAACCTGCTCAGAAGAACGCCTTTCTACAGGAGAAGGAACAAGATAATCTGGATGATCTTCAGGAGAAAGAGCTGATTGAAGAGGAGAGTATGCGACATAAGCGTAAATATACAGACAAAGAATTTGCACATCCCATGACCAAATCTAACGGATTACCATATTATGCGACTCCACCACCATACTACCCAGTCTATTACAACAATGTGCCTCTTCCAATGGACTATCATCCTTACTCCAACATGCAAATCAATCATATTCCAAATCCTTCTTATAATCAAGTTATGACTCTGCAGAATGTAGACCCTCCTGCGTTGTCATGGACAGCCATCATAGAATACCCAGGCATGGCTCCAATCTATATATCAGATAAGAACTACACCGAAAACGCAGATGTAGAAGTCATAGTTCATCCACCAGAGGCGCCAGGTCAGGTACCAGTGCCATTACCACAACCAATAAATCCAAAAGGAACATCAAATCATGTGAAATATCATGAAAATGCAAAGCCTGTCCAAATCGATACTCAAACTGGTTCTAATGCAATTTATTACAATGGTATACCCTATGTGCCTTTATACGACCTACCCCATCAAACTGTTCAATATCCACAGTACCAGACCAGTCCAGTACATTGGCCCAGCAACTCTGTTCCATATGTTCAATCCTCAGGCAATGATATTACTGCATCTGCAACACTGAATGGTATACCAAATAAAGATTTGATTGAGGTCAATATTATTCCACATAATTCAGCAAGTCATGGAGCGATACCACTTCCATTTCCGCTCAAACCCGGAAAGAAGGCGAGTTTAGACGAAGACGAAGAAGAAGATGAAAATGATGATGAAGAGAAAGTGGAAGAAAAAGATGAAGACGAAGAAGACGAAGACGAAGATGAAGAAGAAGAAGAAGAAGAAGTCGTTGTAATTCCAGTTAAAAATGAAGATGATGATGAGGATGATGATGATGATGATGGTGATGATAGCAACGATAATGCTTTGGGTAATGTTGATGACGAAATCGATGATCTCAACGAGAATGATTTGGATAACGATGTTGATGACAAAATTAATGATACTGTTGATAATAAGGACGAGGATGAGGACGAGGACGAAGACGAGGACGAAGATGAGGACGAGGATGAGGACGAAGAGTCGGAAGTAGATGAAAAACCAGAAGAAAAGAAATCGGGCTGGGGTTGGGGTAAATGAATTTGAAGAGCGTTGCGTAATTTTTCAATTCAATTGGATTAGGATGTTTACTACCAGTATCAAATGCGTGAACATCTTATTATTATCGTCTTCATTCATATAATGATGAATAATATGAATAAGTTTGACCAACAATCTGTTTGATATCTGGATGATATCTTGTGATATTTAATTTTTTATTACTCTATACCAACTCAAAAATCTTCATCAAAAACACCAAATGGTGCTAACCCATTTGACAGAATTGTATCAACTTTTCATCCATAATAATCATTCAATGTACAATGATAATCCAAGTGAAACCTGGTTTCCTTATACGCACTTGGGAGAGAAATAAATATCTGTCGGAGTTGTAAATGATTGAGTGCCCTTCACTTTCTGTCTCCCCCACCCGTGATAAGATTGTGAAAATGATCCACCCATGTAATTTGGCCTCTAATAACGACAGTATGTCATCATAGAAAGGGTATCATGTCAACGCATTATCTAAACACAAACACGGAGTATTCTCGTTCGACTGCATTATCTTTCCATGTCAAACACGTTCATTCAACCCAATTTTCAAGTCTTTCCGTTCAGTTCATCAAATATATTTCATGTTTTGTTGATTTTGTGATTGCCCTTGGTACAGTTTATCTAATCGTTTTCACATTGAAGTTATTCAATAGAGATGGAAGTCAAGTTGTGTGTAGCAGAATGATTGTAATAGCTTGTTGAGTATTGCCAAGAGGTACAATTCAACAATGTAGATTTTTTGCATTATTGTCAATGTTTTAAAGTGCATTTCATTTGGCGGTTTATAGTTTGAGATCATATAGGTATGAATATAGGCATTTGGGCAATTTAATATACCCTCAAATGAAATTGAGAAGATCTGATTTATATAAAGAATGGTTTTTGATTATTTCGAATGACGTGGAGGTTATTTCCGGTAAATGTTCCATTGGTCGTTTCAGTGAGAATACTTCTCTCTCGATCATCATATCATATCATCATATCTATTGTGAAGTTTGCATTCTCAATTGTTGAATTCAATATGTTTTATTTATCTATCAATTTTGTTCATTCGATTAATTTATTTTTTCCGAGAAATTCAATATTTTGTTTTCAAGTCATTCGATATTTTCTTCTCCTAGAGTGAGATGCTGGTATTAAAGAGACATTCCAATAACAAATAACAAGTGGATCAATTGATTGTATACACGAAAGAGAAAACTTCATTCAACCAAAGAATTCATCGTTCACTATGGATATCAATCAAGCCACGCCTGATTATTTACCATCCCTGCATGATGAGTACCATAGAGAAACATTACGAATCCAAAAGGAATTGAAAAATGAATGTGATCTATTTCACTGGTTCGATGACGGTGTAACGTGGCTCGAAAAAAAAATTATCTCACCGGCTGAGATTTCCACTGTAATCGACTTGGTATTTTCATTCCATTATATAAAATACCTGCCGGTTTAATATAATATGCTACCTAATATGCTATCCTAAATTTATTTCAATTCGATTCATTCGACTGTTTATCTGTTCGTCATAAAAAATCGAACACACAATGGCATATTATCAACTCCCTTCAAGACACAGTATAAAGCATCCTCTTATACACCTTTCACACATTCTTGTACAACAGCCTACTTTATTTTATTTGTACAACGATTTCAAATAGCAAGAAAAGCAAGTAGTATAAAAATGTCCAATAATACAATCTGAATGGTGGTAAGGTACGGTTCATTCGCACTGGACGACCAAGGCTCATGTTCTTGTATTCACGAAAGAAGGCGATAATCTACCAACATAACAAACACAAATATCACCGTTATATTTGAATAATTCAATAGTATGCCTATTTTACTGAATAATATTTTCTGAAACATCACCATCTTTAAAAAGCATCGATTTTTTTTTAGCTGCATTAATAACTTCACAATAATGAAAGTGGTTACAATATTATTCAGCTCCTTTCGCGGATAGAAGTGTAGACCTGTCGGTTGGATTAGTGCTGATCCCGACAGTATATATAGTCGAGATTGCGTGCTGGAACTCATGGAATGGATTGCTTGCGTGATCTCCTATTTTCCTTCATTTGATTTATTGTGGGTTTCGAATTGTTAATTCCAAAAATAAATACGACCATCGGAGAAACTCTGATGTGTGAAAAGATTTGATATATTATTGCGAATCTGAAGTTTGCTATATTGAATGCTTGGCGACGATGGTTGGTAAATTAAACATGGTAATCGTGAATGTTTGAGCGTGGAATAATTTTCTTGATATCACAGAGACTTCTCGTATTGATTTTGTCTTGATTTTGATATCACATGGAATCAACACTTCGAATACAAATAATGGCCGGAATACAAGATTACAATTTTCCAATTACAATACAAAATGGCCAGGAAAATGAAGACATTGAATCGAAAAACATAAAAAGTGAGTTCGGATGAATGGGGATAGAACGTAAAAGTCAATGCTCCAAATTTGAAACAATAAGAACGATTTGACATTATTAAAAAAATATTGAGTTACATAAGATAAAATAGGTTCTGAAAGAGGAACGACCTACAATTTCGACGTACAGATTTAATGTATTGCAAAGTTGAAAAAAATCGTAGTTATACAACCTAGATCTTCAACCATACTGTCAGTTGATCCTCATACTTGTAAGTCATTGTTAAAAAATCTGCCGATATACTTGTGAATGAAGGAAAGACGTCAAGTTAGGCGCGGGTCGAGTTCCGGTCACGAGTATTTTTTTAGAGAACAGTAGGCCAAAAGCACTATAGGTTGGAAGTGAGAAAAATATATGATTTAACTATTTAGTTCCGCTATTTGAATTTTGTCTTGAATATAGGTTCATGGACGTTATTTTTTTTTAGTAGACCACACAAATCAAACAATATGTATATAAGTAATAAGTATAAGTAAGTGAGTAAGTTAGTAATAAGTAAGTAATGTAATCTAAGTTAGAGTCTCTCTCTTGATGTCCATTTTTCGGAATATCAAAAACGCACTTCAGGACCCTTCTACCGTTTGTTTCAAATAGTCTGAAATGAAACAATCAAATTTTTCCATGATCCTATTTGCTAAACCGAACAGCATTTGAAAACTGAATATAAAATATTATGAACCTTCATCGGCTACTGACTACAGAAGAGAACAGTATAACAATCAATATGGAATACATAGCAAATATAGAATACAAGATGATTGAATAGGGTAACATGATATAAAATTAAGATGAAATTGAAAAAATTATTGATAAAATAAAACATGATGATACTGATAATAATCGAAAAGATAAACAGAATGAGTGTGAACCGTTATAGAAAATAGTTGGTAGGCCTATTAAAGATGATATTGATAACTTCATTAATATATTTATTTTTGAATTGTGCTTCAGCTGTTTGTTAAACATATCCTCTCTCCATTACCTCTAATTAATCTAGTCGCAGTTAAAAACAATAATCCCAACCTTATGAGTTAATTGTGATTGAAAATGTGTTTCTATTTGAGCTCGGTGAAAACTCATGTAAATGAACTAAACTTACGGTCAAGTATCGATACGCGGTATGTGTGCTTTGAATCTTCAGTTCAGTTACGATAAGACTATGGAAAGGATACAGAAAACTAATATTTGTAATGTTTGTATTGTATGCTTGTACCCACGAAGCAGGAAGGTCTTTTATCAATATAACGAACACAAATATGATCGATTATATCTGTATAGCTATGGGTTTTCAGGGTTCATTTTAATACAAGACGAGACTCATGATCAGAAATAGAAGTACATCTTTCAGAACCATCAAGCATTGAAGTTGTTGGGGGCAAAAGTTTTTACAACTATTTTGTTGGTAGATGACTTTATTCTCATTTGAATACGGGTGGAATTTCACAAGCAATTACATATCAATTCAACAATCATAAATAACATATTCTAGTAGAAATAATCATCATTCCACATTTTACATTTTACTCCCATGAATTTGACATGAATTAGAAATGACAATTTTCATTATAGCGAAGCTTATACGATCAGTGCGATCGTAGTGTAGGTATATCAATTAAATTTCTTCATCATTATGCGAGAAAGAAATAATAAAATATGATTGGTTCGCTTATAGGAGAATATGGATATAGTCATTGTGCTTGATTAGCTCAATAATCGATATTTTCACCGATATTTATATCGATATTAAAATCAAGGAATGCAGCTCGATTCAATTCTTTTCGCCACTTCGGGGAGAGTAATAAAGCATCGTATTGTTTCACTTTTCATCAAGCGTACGTTATTGTATACATGTATTAATATGACCAATCAAACAATATGAGATTCAGAATAATTGAAAGTGGGAATGCGTCCGACTCAGTGGATCAAAGCATCGCCTACGAAACTTGAGTCAAGTCGAGTATGAGCTCAAGTCCTGCCCAAGACATGATTGTGCTTTCACAAACATATACATTTTATAAATAGTCTAGATTTCAACTGAGTTATGTTCAACAAGTTGTGTAACTTGAAAAAATAACATGAATTAATTATATAGATTCTATATATTTATTCTCACTACACTCATTCGATCCCTAAATAATAAATAATGAAAAAAAAAAAACATGAATAAATTATATACATTATATTCATTTTCACTACACTCATTCGATCCCTAAATGATAAATATTTTAAAAAATAACATGAATTATGAATTAAATAATTATCAAATTATCAATTATTTGAATAATAAATCATAAACATTCTATTTATTATCACAACACTCATTCGATCCCCAAATAAACTAGCTGTTAGTGGGGTCGTTAAGAAAAAATATCGTCGTGCATGATCCGTTAATCCTAATATCATGATAATGGGAATAACGGTTACTGTTAAACGGAGATGAATCGGACTTGTATTATTTCGTTAGAGCCGTATGACGGATGATTTGTTTGGTCAAGTCGTGTCTCATTAGTGACTTCATTTATCTCGGTTGGTTTGTTGGCGGTCGTGTGATTACTTGTGTATGCCGTGTGTCTTGGAAGAATCTAACCAACCGATACTGAACTATCTTCCTCCGTCGCGAGCGCCAGTCTAGTGTCGTCTGTCGTGGGCACACTTAGAACTACATTAATTCCTTTCCAGCAATCATGTATGACTGGAGAAGCGAAATGAAACTGTATAACTGTTCAGAATTGGAATCAATAAAGATTAGAGTAACACAATTTTTGAAGTATAATTTTAATCCATTATTTTTAAACTTTTTTTTTACTGCTCTAGAAAGTTGATACATATTATTCGTGATATCTACTCGAAGAGCTTAAAAACTTTTGAGTTTCTTTTCATACTCTTTTAATTATGTTCAAGTTTGAATGATTAAGGATATCAAGAGTTGGCCCCCACGTGAATCGAACAGCTGTGGAAAAGGAAGCCTGATATTCTTTTCAAATCAACGGAATAACTCTTATAAGTTTCATCAAATGCGTTATCGAATTCAATCAATGAGAAGAACTTTATGAATTCTTTGATCGTATATATTTTTAATGTGCTGTATGCCTATTCTTCAGCACGTACGAATTAATATCATTTACAAATTCTCCTGGGGAAAAATAGAGTATTCAAAGAATATATCGAGCTCTTCTGGTGGTTCTATTTCATCGGTGAATAAAATTATACTGTTCTCCAATGGAAAAACTACATCAGTCAATCGTCAAATTTCTAAGTACCGAAAGAATCGAAGGTGGTCCTCTTTGTCCTTCGGGCTTGTCATTTCCGTATCTTTTTCTGAAACCCACTTTTCACTTCTATTCGTATAGTTTTTCCATTTCTCTCTATACATCCCCACCAACGTTCATCTTCTTCTTCTTTCCAATTTTCCAATCTTTTTTCATCTTTTCTCTATTTTACTCTCGTCCGCCATCTTTCACTTCAACTTCCAAACTCGTATCATCGTTTTCATTTCTATATTACCGTCTCAAACTGAACTCTTTAAATTCTATTTCCCATATTTCTCGTGTGTCATACCCAATTAATCTTTGTCTTACCATTTTGAAAAAGCATTTCATCACTCTCATCGATCGTTCCTAAATTGTAATCTGAATTTCAAATAGTTAAAAAATATGGAATGCACCGTTTCAATTGTACTACATTATCACTGCAGGGTTATCCAACCAATAATACGAAAACCAAATGCTTCACTGCTTGTTTATTTCTTCAGAATGAAATGCGAAGAGTGTGACACACACTTCCAGTATTGATATGCAGAATACTTCAGAATGCAGAATATCACGATTAATAGATGATTGAGCGATAAAGATGTATTTATACTGCGTATAAGTATTACACACATGATAATAAACCTTCCATAGACTTGAATGATCCTTCATCCACAAAGTAGCATTACAATACACAAAGAAGTAACCTTCATTACAACGCGTTTTCCATGAGAATATCGTAGGACTGCGAATTTATTGTTCAGATTAGGTTTATTTTGTGAGCGAGATAATCTACCGATACGTTCCTTATGGAGATTCTGGTACCGGATCGGACAGAGATCAGATAGAGGGTGAAAGCCGCATTTTCCAGAATACATGACACCAGGACTTGCTTTGGAGTATGGAGGAACTCAAATGAGTGTGTATATGCTAGGGTATAGGGTATAACTAAGTTATACAATTTTTTTTTTCAATAATAATTTTAAATTCAGAAGATTTTTCCAAAACAATGAACTATGTTGACTATTTGGATTTACAACATTGAAAAAAATGTATTTCATTTTTCAACTGTTCACACCGTGTCCGTGTAATACTACACACAAACTTCAAAAATAAATATTGTGAATGATGTTTCCAAATATGAATTAATTCAGAGCCTGATATTCAATTTGGTTCACAATATAACAACCATTTGATCGTTATATATATATATATATATATATATATATATATATATATATATATATATATATATATATATATATATTTATATATATATATATATATATATATATATATATATATATATATATATATATATATATATATATATATATATATATATATATATATATATATATATACATGGGTTGATGTATGAACATACATATGAATATTAATAATATTCTGATGAGAATTCAATTTTTTTTTTGGCAATATTGATTTCAACCACCATTTTTCTATCCTCTATGATCTGTGATGAAATGAAAGAATATAACTTACATCGACGAACATAGAATGGACAAGTATATAGAACCATAATGAAGTTAAACAGACGTTCCATTCATATAAATTCCCCTCCGACATCACATTTTTAATGACGAAATTCTCCGCGCTAATAAAAGTTATTCATCCATATTGTTGAACGAATCAGTCCAACCGTTGTCCATATAGTGAGAAGCAGTTGGCATTGATTTCTTCTTTGTCCCCATTGTTCCACTAAACAAACAAAACAACTGTCAAATAAACATCAAGTTCCGATGAATTGATTACTCGACATCATTATATCATGTGCCATCTCAATAATATTCAGTCCTTTTATGACAACTGATCAATGATTATGCTATCACAATAGGCTGCGTATTTGGTTGAATAGCTCCAAGCCCTGCGACACAGTCTATATGCGAGAAAGATTCGCGCAGGAATATACCATCCTGTATCTACGTTTTATATTTTGTTCAATAGATCGTTTGTAACAGTGAAAACGGAAATTACTGTTTTAAATAACCCTCGACTGATCGACCCCTAGTCAAATAAAAACAGTGGGGGAGAAATGAAAATATTCAATTCTCTTTTCCCGGTTGTTATAGAAATCGAAACCTATAATGAAGTTTGAACGTCAATAAATCATTGCCTTTTGCCTTATCTTTTGTATATTTGTATTCGTTTGCTTATTCCTAAAAACCTCCTTCGAGGAAATCATACATATAATTTGTTGGCAAGCATTCAGCACAGTTTATACAGTTTACCCGTGAATTATCACATCAGTTCTGATGTACTAGAATTCCAAATTGAACATCTAAACGACAAGTGAGTGGTATGAACATGATAAAACACCCAATCAATACATGTTTTATGTCAAATTGAATCAAATCATGATTGAATGGTATAAAATGGTTAAAATTTGAAATATGCTCATCTTGTTTTAAACGATGAACAAATTGTTACTTGATTCCCTGTTCGAATACTCACTTGGTAGTTGGTACTCATATTATTTATATTCTATAATTTCCCAATAAATTGTACAAGTTCAATACTAACGGATTCAACCCAATATATTGCCGCATATATTCACATGTATATTGCTGCATATATATTTTAGTTGGCTACGGTACCGGTGGCATTGCTGAACTTACAAAATCTATGATTTTTGTGAAAAAACCAATGCAACTGCTAACATCACAATTATAGGCCACTGTTGTTTCATATAGTTCGATATAAAAGCGATAGTTGTGCTACAGACAATCGGGACCCTGGAATCGGGAACTGACCCCGGAAATATTTCACTCTCAAGACCCAAGTTGGAGCACCTTCTTTATATTATGATAGAATAGGATGGTATCACTACATCGTGTTTAATGTATACATTTGCATGAACAATATTTATGAATGGTGGTTATTTCTCATTCTTTATTTCGAGAAGGTGATTCGCGGCTTTGTAGAATTCACGGCTCAAGCCAAGGTTCCACTCCTCCACTTCCCAGCAGTACATCTATATACACCTCATAACCTCTCTATTACCGCCAAATACGCTCCATCTTTACATACAGCTTCAATTGCATTCTTTTCAAAAGGTCGAACACAAATAGCAGATTACCGCACTCCCCCATCTGTGTTTGACAACTACCTCTCATTCTGTGCTCTTGGTCCAGCTTCCCACGCCGCTGACGTTGGGAGTGATATCAACATTATCGTGGGCAAATGGTAAAAGAGGAGAAGATTGTAATGGGGCACTCGGTTCGTGGCAAAAGAGTGTAAGGAGTTTTGTTAGTGGAATAGTGGTGGTCGGAGGATAACGAAAGATGAGTGGCACCTTTGCCCAAATCGGAAGGAATCATCGCAGTATCAGCACGTATCAGGTGAGTACGATTTTGTTGTCTTTTTATCATGTGAATGTGTGTTATCTTTCCATTGTACTTTTAAATCTTGTAACAAATTTCATGATATACTAATTTTATCCTCAAGTTCATATATGAGATAATTTGAACAATTAAGTACCTCTAAATCCATATTCTGACGAGATTTCCGTTTAATTATTATTTTATCTCACTTTCTTTCCAAGTAACAATTTAACATCTTGAATCTTGAATCGACCATTTGTAAAGATCTTATTTATTGAACGAGATTCAGAAAACTAGGTTTTTGCTTTTGATCAACAATAACATAGCATAACAATAGACATTTCGAAGCCATACGTTTGTGAGAAAGGCGAACAATGGCTATGAATTTCGAGTGAAATCATCAACACGTGATTTTTTTCAAGGTATGTGTATAGGTTTTCTGTCACATACAGATTGCTGAGGAGTGAAAATATAATTATTGTCAAACTAGCTATAGTTGGTCGCGATTCCGTTAAAAAACTTATACATTCGATAATATGAGTCGACACAATAAAGAAGATTACTTTCAATTCTGACATGAGATTCTGATTGGGTCATAAGGCAATCAAGTGAACAATAATATTTGTCGAGTAAACTCAAATGAAATATATTAATTGTCTTTGTGTTTAATTCATATCATTCATATTCCACATTTTATTCACACTTGTTCGCTCACTTAAAAAGCAACAGGTTTCTGGTGGTCATTAGCTTTTATAATTTTCTCGTATAATGCATGTACCATTCATGATAGTTTCGATATGAACCACATGAAACCTAACGTGTAAAAAGTTAAATTTGTCAAATCATATACATTTTAATATGCACATGGTAGTTCTACTTATTTATTGATCAATTACTTCTTTACCAATAGATTTTAGGCCTATCAATTATTTAATTTGTGCATTTTGTTTAATGATCAATTTTACATCTGCTGTCAAGGGAAAGAAGCGATCATTGCCTGAAAGACTTAGTTCAAAGGGGGAAAATATCAACATTCGTGTGTTTATACTGAAAGACTTTTATCTACGGCGAAAAATTATGGTCACAGACAGCCCAGTCCTGGTGTTGAAGATCATTAGTTTTAAATAGTAAAAATGGGGTGGTAAGATCGCTTTTCTGGTGCCCCGTCCAAACGATCCTATTTTTCATCCATAGCCTTAATTGGGGAACAATGATTTTGTATCAAGTTCCGATGTTATTAAAAAAAAAAAAATAGATGCCATTCGTTCTTCTTCGTTCGCCCCACGTTGATCCCTGCATGTCCTTCCGATTACATTTGATCACATTTAATTTCATTAAATTCTATCAAATTGATCAAGATTTCATTTTCATCATGAGCCACACTATAATAATCTTCCTTTATTTTATAATAGTGGCGTTCATTTCTGAACCGATGTAGTTTGCGGATATAGCGCGTGAGAGGTGTAAACACGTAGATCGTGTCTGTCGAAGACAAGTGAGTGCGAAAAGCTTCAGTACGTCTTGGCGTTTTGGTGTGTGAAAAAAGTGCAGCGGATTCTTCGAACAAGAGGCGTACAAATGGGGAGGTCAGTAGCCGTCGGTTTTTGAGGAGTTGTTTGAATATATTGATCATCATCGTATTATATTAGCCTACGACATTATAAATATATGAGTTAGCTTCATTCCATTATATCGAGCTTGCATTATTGATTTTTGCGCACATTTCGAAAACGATTCAAGTTTGTATCGATTACCATCTATTATCAGTTGATTTCATATTGAATTGATCATCTAAAACATTTCATCACATTTTGAACATTCAATTTCACTCAAAACTCATCAAAATTATACTGCCGTTTCACAGTTTTTTCTCATGTAGTACTCGTAAATTGATCACAGTCAAATACAAGCATATAACTTTCATGGTGGGTACTAGTAGTGTAACAGGCTATCTGAAATGTTTACTAGCTAAAACGGGTGCGTTAAAGTAGTTTGACAACGTTCTTAACCTTCCTTGACCTAACATTAACAATGTATAACCTCGGGTCACCATCCGTTCATTACGGAAACACGATCATCAAGCGCATGGCTTTTTCCCTCTTCCTCCTTCTCTCATCTCTCACATCTTAGCTTCATCATTCAAAGACTTTTTACCAACTAAATAGCTTTGATCATTCTGCCAATTAGTGCAAGACTACGAATGATCGAGGTGTAAAATGTAGATATTGTTCAGTCTGTAGAAAATGAAACAAATAATGATGAATAACTAATTGGAGTCGAATACCACTTTGAGACTCGAGTGTTAGGTGTGGAAAAGTTAGAAATAATAACTCGTGAGGCTCGACGGTAGGCAAGTCTCTCGTGCAACCAGTTATACTTTTCGCAGAAGTACTGAAGCATTACCAATCGTAAGTTGAGCGTATTGTATCCACGAAACTGAAAGACTCTAAAAGACTCGGAATACTGTGTCAGTTGTTCTTTGATAACTTCCTAGGCTCCTAGGTCCTAGGCAGTGTTGAATTCAGAGATTTTGTTGCGTTTTTTTTTTCGTGTTTCCGGGGGGGGGGGAGGGGGGGCAAGGGAAAACCGGAATACAAGTTTTTCATAAAATACACCATGTATCTATTTGTTTAACGTTTTTATCCCGGAGGGGGGGGGGGGGGGGCAAACGACATCCTACGGGGGGACTTTGCCCCCCCCCCCCGCAGGTATGCCTGGATTCAACACTGGTCCTAGGCAGATCCTAGCCCTAGGTCTCATGCACACGACCTAACGACCGCGATGTAATGATACCAACCAATTTAATCATAATATAAATGAGGTGCTCCAACTCCCATACTAATAAAATGGAAGGCATTTCTGGTTTCTTGCGGTCATTTCAGAGCCAATCGTCCCGATTGCATGTCGTGATTCAGCAGACTCCTTTGTGAACTAGATGTAAATAAGAGTGGCTACGGTACCGGTGGCATTGTTAAACTAACAAATTCTATAATTCTCGTAATCTACTGGGCCGTGTATAGCATTGTTGAGCATTGATGTTCTAAATAGTTTGCAGGCAATAAGGACGATTGACTCAGATTCTGATCCCAGCAATATTTCACTTTCAAGACTCGAGTTGGTCACCTTCTTTATATCATGATAAAATGGGTTGGTATTACCACATCTCGACCTAACAACAACAAATTACAAACTTGTATTGCGATCAGACTGGCCGTTTTTGAAGAAAATAGTTACTCAATGCACGATGTAGTGATACCAACCTATTCTATCAAAATATGAAAAATGTGTTCCAACTCCCATATTGACAACATGGGAGGCTTTTGTGGTTTATTGCGGTCAATTCAGAGCCAAAGGTCCTGTCACGATTGGCATTGTTGAACTTACAAAATCTATGATTTTTGTAAAAAACAAATGCAACTGCTAACATTCTGATTCTACTTAGCCATGTATAGCATTGTTTGGCATTGTTGTTTCATATAGTTCAATATAAAAGCAATAGTTGCGCTGCAGACAATCGGCACCCTTGAATCGGGAACTGACCCCGGAAATATTTCACTTTCAAGACACGAGTTGGCACACATTCTTTATATTATGATGAAATAGGTTGGTATCACTACATCGTGTTCAATGTATACATATGATTTTGCAGGAACAAGATATATGATGGTTATTCCTCATTCTGTATCTTGAGAGGGTGATCCGCGGCTTTGTGAACTTGACAGCTCAAGCCAAGGTGTGTAGAGTTTTGAAATAGTATACATCATACAAATATCTCGTTCACTTAATAACGCATATGATACTTTTGCCTAGTTATAATTGATAGACCAGCTCTCACTGATAATAATTCATATTTTATTATGTGAGTGGAAATGAGGTGTGGTTAAGGTAGACGTGGTTGGTGAAGTTATCCATCCATTGGGGTCATCACCCATATAAATGATCCATTTCAATTTACTTGATGAGTACATACCGTATGAACATTATTAATACATAATTTCTATAATTTTTCATCAACATAAAAATGGTTATTTATGTTAGCATTCAGATATAAATGACAAATTATGTATACAGAAAGCTTGACATGGATTATTCAGAGTAGACGATGTGTATCGTTATTTTTTTTCATATTGCGTTTTTACCGACGCACTATACTGATGGCTACGATGTATTGGCGTCGGTGGATGATGAATAAAATGATGGAATGATAAGATGAAAGGTCAATTTATTAGGTTTTTTGGATGGTGGGAAGGAGTCGGTCGTGGCCTGTTGTTAAGGAATCATCCCAGTATCAACCTGAACGACAGAGGGAAACCACGAAAAACCCCTGTCAGGATGGTCGACCATGGCGGAAGTCGAACCCTGGTCTCCCGAATAACGGTTCAGTGTGTTACCACTAGACCACGCGTCTCGGTTCGTTAGTTTTGCAGGCTGACGAAGCAACAGACTGTGCTGATCACACGCGTTGTGCAGTTGCAGAGCTTGAAGAATAAGTGAGAGTCTGTTTCTGTCGTTTGATACCTGTTGGATCCTGTGCAATAAAACATGCAAATAAATATCAAAAAGACAAAAATACTTTTACTTCTGCTCCAAGCTGTACAAATCACAAAACAATACACAACAAACAAACAAGCAGAACAATAATCAAACACTTATGTACAATATGAATATGAATAATATATATATATATATATATATATATATATATATATATATATATATATATATCTATATCTATATATCCATATATATATATATATATATATATATATATATATATATATATATATATATATATATATACATATATATATACATATATATATATATATATATATATATATATATATATATATATATATATATATATACATATATATATATATATATATATATATATATATATATATATATATATATATATATATATATATATATATATATATATATATATATATATATATATATATATGTTGTTTCGCTTTCTCGGGTGGACCGCGTTTGCTCTTTCGGGATAGAATTGCGGTTCCAAGAGTGACCTTGTCTTCTATTACAACGTTTCGGCAGTCCGGCGAATGTAGATTGGTCTACCATGTTCTTTCCGTGGTTTCCTCTGTCAATACTGGGATGGTCCTCTTACAACAGATCATGCACGACCGACTCCTTTCCACTATCCAAGAAAACCTGATTTAATAACCTTCCGGTCTCATGAACCCATCATCGCATATATCATTCACCGACGCCAATAGGCCCTTGATGGTATAGTCATCAGTACAGTGCGTACAGTGCAGTACAGTAATGAATGGATAAATATGTATGTTTGTACGTATACGCATGTGTGTGGTCCCTGTGTTACGCACTCGATGTGGTAAATGATGTGGTACTTCTCACTGTCCGTCGGTTTGACTCCGGACAGTCCAGTTTTTGTCGTGTTTTATTTCATAGAAATATGATCGTTTCCTCCACTTTTATATGAACCGCGGATTATAGCCGTCGTCAGTGTGATAGCTTTAATCCATGGTTAAACGAATAGCAGCCTCAATTTGTTCAATGTTGTTCTGTGTTTTCACATTTTCTCTTGCTTCCTAATTGATGAGCGTAGCAAAGTCTCCATCCCACTCTTATAGAGCTTTGTCTGTGTTTTTTTTTTTTTTTTTTTTTTTTTTTTTTTTGTAAGCACCCCACAGGTCGCAATTGGGTTGACTGATAAACATGAAACTTTTTTTGTACACGCAAACTCATCCAACTTAGAACTGTATAGTGTTTGGAATGAATCGGTCGGACCGATTTTGAGAAAAATCATCTCAAAGTTTCTAAAAACCCCATAAGATTTGTCTGGGCGGAAAATGTTGAAGAATAAAATCTCTCCAAATGGAATGAAGTTTTCTCTGAATGTGTATACATAGATTTTACACATTTTCACGATTTTGTATGTAATTCCAATCAGCCGTTTTGAAGAAAAAAAATAAAATGACTGATAATATTCATCAAATATATCATAAAAATTGTGACAGAATTAAATTGTCGAGATTCACTGCTTTCTAGATTCAAGAGTTGACCAACAATGAATTATTTTTTATATGTGTCAAGGTGTGTAGTATACCAGAGTCAATGAAGTGACAAGAGTAGAACTACTTTAACGACTTTTATAGCTTATTCAGATATCAAGGTGTGTAAAATACCAGAGTCGATGAAGTAGCAAGGGTAAAACTACTTCAAGGTCTTTTTTAGATGAGCGTAGCGAAGATTTCCATTTCACTCCCTGAAAAAAAAATGGGCTTCGTTTTTATGTTTTTTTTTTTTTTTTGTAATTATGTACGCGGCATACAGGTCAGAGAAATGAATCAATCAACTTGAAACTTTTTCTGAACGTTGGTGTCATACCAGAATAGGTTGGGATTGTTATTCAGAGGAATCGGTCCAAAGGTTTTTCCGGAAAATAATCGGAAAGGTTGGAAAATCCTCATAAGAATAACCCGAAGGAAAAATACTTGAGAAACAAGAATTTTTCAAAAGCTCTCAAATTCTCACAGAATATGAAAAATACTATCATACACCTCTTCAGAGATTTTTACAACAATCGAATGAGAAATAATGAAGAAAACGCAATAAACGTGTACATTTTATTGAATATTTGGTTCAATTGGTTTTGCAAAGTGTTTATGCGACAGGTTGCAGGTTATTATAAATATCAACAAGTTGCAGGTGAGGTTTTTGAACGTTTGAAGTAAGTCAAGGTTTGTAGATGTAAATTGAGCTGACAAGTTATTTTTCATTGTAGATTGCCATACTTCTAAACTCATCTCACAACGCGCATCCCGCGTTTTCCTAGTATACCTTATTCAGATATCTCGCTCATCTAACAACGCATATTTCGCCTTTGACTACAGTAGGCCTATTCATTAAATATCATACAAATTGTGACAGAATTAAGTTGTTGAGATTCACTGCTTTCTAGATTCAAGAGTTGACCAACAATGAAGTATTTTTTATATGCGTCAAGGTGTGTAGAATACCAGAGTCAATAAAGTGGCAAGATTATAATTACTTAAACGACTTTTATAGCTTATTCAGATATCAAGGTGTGTGGAATACCAGAGTCGATAAAGTAGCAAGGGTAGAACTACTTCAACGACTTTCATACCTTATTAGGATATCTCGCTCATCTTACAACGCATATTTCGCGTTTTACTAGTTGGATGAGCGTAGCGAAGTCTCCAACCCACTCTTATACGGGTTTGTCTGTGTTTTTTTTTTTTTTTTGTAAGCACTCCACAGGTTGCAAGGTTTGACAGATTAACATGAAACTTTTTTTGTATACGGAAACTCATCCAACTTGGAACTGTATAGTTTGAATCGGTCGGATCGATTCTGAAAAAAATCATCTCAAAGTTTCTAAAAACCCCATAAGAATTGGCTGGGCGGAAAATGTTGAAAAATAAAATCTCTCCAAACGAGATGAAATTTTCTCTGAATGTGTACACATAGATTTTACACATTATCACAATTTTGTATGCAATTCTAATGAGCTGTTCTGGAGAAAAAATTAAATGACAATTTGAAAATTCAATTTTATCAAAAAACATCTGTCTTATTACCAAACGATTCTCCGATCACATTATTGATGAAATTCTTAATCATTTAAACATGACAATATGTGAATGATCAATTATATTTGATACCAGTGAAAATCAGTTTGTACATCAGTAATAACTAGTTTACACACATACACGAACTTGATCAATACTCAGAATTAAATATTCAAAATCAATATTTTCACTTTTGAAATTCATGCTTTTGAATTAAAGATGAAATACTGAAAGAAAAAATGAAATAAAGGTACATAAGGAGGTCTGGTTGTATAAGAAGGCGGATACCAACAAAATTAGGGCAGAATTTAATTATTTGAGAGATTACTGAATTGCGGAGAATCCGATAGAAAAAAAAAGTTAGTTTAGGTTAGGTTGGGTTAGGTGAGGTTAGGTTAGGTCAGGTTGGGTTAGGTTCTTTGAAGTAATGCCTCTTTGAAGTAATGCCTTGACCGGCGGTTCCGAGGACGGGAGAGCAAAGATGGAGTTTAGTGGGTATGACGGTATCCGTGAGTCCCACACTACTGAGATGTGCTAACGTGCTAACGGCCGCCATCTCAGTGCGCGTAAATGCGTTCTCCATCTATAAAAAAAAAAAAAAAAAAAGGTT
Source organism: Brachyptera risi (assembly GCA_964007535.1). Taxonomy (NCBI): domain Eukaryota; kingdom Metazoa; phylum Arthropoda; class Insecta; order Plecoptera; family Taeniopterygidae; genus Brachyptera; species Brachyptera risi. The sequence goes on from OZ023328.1 coordinate 20,210,645, forward strand.
GGGTTAGGTTAGGTTGGGTTGGTTTGGGTTAGGTTAGGTAAGGTCAAGTTAAGTTAGGGTATGTTAGGCTAACTTAAGTTAAGTTAGGTTAGGTTTCGTTGGGTTAGGTTAGGTTAGGTTAGGTCAGGTCAGGTCAGGTCAGGTCAGGTCAGGTGAGGTCAGGTCGGGTCAGGTCAAGTCAGGTCAGGTGAGGTTAGGTTACGATGGGTTGGGTTGAGTTGGAAAGGGTTGGGTTAGGTTGGAAAGGGTTGGGTTGGGTTTGGTCGGGTTGAGTTGAGTTGAGTTGAGTTGGGTTGGGTTAGGTTGGGTTGGGTTGGGTTGGGTTGCGTTGGGATAGGTTGGTTTGGGTTGGGTTGGGTTGGGTTGGGTTGCGTTGGGATAGGTTGGGTTGGGTTGGGTTGGGTTGGGTTGGGTTGGGTTGGGTTGGGCTGGAAAGGGATAGGTTGGGTCGGGTCGGGTTGGGTTGGGTTGGGTTGGGTTGGGTTGGGTTGGGTTGGGTTGGGTTGGGTTGGGTTGGGTTGGATTGGGTTGGGTTGGATTGGGTTGGGTTGGATTGGGTTGGGTTGGTTGGGTTGGGTCGGGTTGGCTGGGTTGGGTTGGATTGGGTTGGGTTGGGTTGGGTTGGGTAAGGTTGGGTTGAATTGGGTTGGGTCGTGTTATGTTGGGTTCGGTTGGGTTAGGTTAGGTTGGGTTGTGCTAGGTTGGGTTCGGTTGGGTTAGGTTAGGTTGGTCAGGTTAGCTTAGGTTGGGTTAGGTTAGGTTAGGTTGGGTTGGGTTAGGTTAGGTTAGGTTAGGTTAGGTTAGGTTAGGTTAGGTTAGGTTAGCTTGGGTTAGGTTAGGTTAGGTTAGGTAAGGTTAGGTTAGGTTAGGTTAGGTTAGGTTAGGTTAGGTTAGGTTAGGTTAGGTTAGGTTAGCTTAGGTTAGCTTAGGTTAGGTTAGGTTAGGTAAGGTCAGGTTAGGCTAGGTTAGGGGACGTTACGTTAGGTTAGGTTAGGTTACGTTACGTTACGTTACGTTACGTTACGTTACGTTACGTTACGTTACGTTACGTTACGTTACGTTACGTTACGTTACGTTACGTCAGGTTACGTTACGTTAGGTTAGGTTAGGTTAGGTTAGGTTGGGTTAGGTTAGGTTAGGTTAGGTAAGGTTAGGTTAGGTTAGGTTAGGTTAGGTTAGGTTAGGTTAGGTTAGGTTAGGTTAGGTTAGGTTAGGTTAGGTTAGGTTAGGTTAGGTTAGGTTAGGTTAGGTTAGGTTAGGTTAGGTTAGGTTAGGTTAGGTTAGGTTAGGTTAGGTTAGGTTAGGTTAGGTTAGGTTAGGTTAGGTTAGGTTAGGTTAGGTTAGGTTAGGTTAGGTTAGGTTAGGTTAGGTCAGGTCAGGTTAGGTTAGGTTAGGTTAGGTTAGGTTAGGTTAGGTTAGGTTAGGTTAGGTTAGGTTAGGTTAGGTTAGGTTAGGTTAGGTTAGGTTAGGTTAGGTTAGGTTAGGTTAGGTTAGGTTAGGTTACGTTACGTCAGGTTAGGTCAGGTTGGGTTAGGTTAGGTTACGTTACGTTACGTTCGTTAGGTTAGGTTAGGTTAGGTTAGGTTAGGTTAGGTTAGGTTACGTTACGTTACGTTAGGTTAGGTCAGGTTAGGTTAGGTTAGGTTAGGTTAGGCTCGGTTGGGTTGGGTTGGATTGGGTTAGGTTAGGTTCCCCCCGGTGGATATCGCCTTGTCGAGGTGAGGGGCACACATTGTGCACAACATCATTCCCAGGTGCCAAACGATCTCCGAACTGACAATGGACTCTGCAAAAATTTTGGATTTTCCCCAGGGGGGTAGCGCCGAATCGGCGAAATCCCCTCTTCTTAACAGGAGGCCAAGTCTTGAACCGGGTGATTTCACTAGCGATGTGAGATCAAACCACGCCGTGGAATCGTTAGTGGTTTCAGTGGGTGTCAAAATGGTAATCTTTAAATTCGAAAAGTAATTTCAAGGCTACAGTGATTTCAGTAATCGGTGGTTCGCAGTTAGGTGGTTTCAAATCCCTCCTCCGAATAGTTCCGCAAAGGCCTGGAATTACATTTTCATTTCAAATGATGGTGATGGAACCCAGGTTTAATTCTACGTGAACTGTATGCTATGAGTAGGCTGTTGTTATCACAAGTTCACTGTCTGTATTTTGCTATAGACTTGGAAAGACATGGAGAGAACCGTAAGTACAAAGTTGGCTGCTGCGACGCTCGCTCGGCTTATGACCGGCAAACGACATGACGTAGAAGATAATGTTCACACTGATCCAACTGCAGGAAGATACTTCTTCAGATTATTGTACCTTCACTTTCGGGTTGTCACACATACCGTCGAAAATATAATTAGTTGTTCTCTAGTTTTTTCGTTATGAACACAGCATAAGTGCACTGCGTGCAAATTATGGTCAAATGTCGTGCAGTAACTTAATATGTCTGTTGTATACATAGCCAAGTGGTTAATGCGTTCGCTTATGGTTCTCAAGGTCGCAATGACGTATTTCACTTCTGGTAATATATTTTGTTTTCATATATTCATCAAATATATCATAAAAATGATGACAGAATTAGGTTCCCGAGATTCACTGCCTTCTAGATTCAATATTTGCCCAACAATGAAGTAATTGTATATGCATCAAGGTGTGTAGAATACCAGAGTCAATGAAGTGACAAGGGTAGAACTACTTAAACGACTCTTAAAGGCTTCTGTCAAGTAACAAAAGAGAAACAATCGTTACCATAGCAATACAGCGAACTGGTGGACTACCAAATATTCTGATTGGTTAATTCTAACTGTTGGACATTGTTGTCTTTCTCTTTCAACAATGGGTGACGTCACTTGACAGAAGCCTATAGCTTATTCAGACATCAAGGTGTGTAGAATACCAGAGTCGTTAAAGTAGCAAGGGTAGAACTACTTCAACGACTTTTATAACTTATTCGGATATCTCGCTCATCTTACAACGCATATTTCGCGTTTGACTAGTAATAACTTATACTAGAAAAACTCTACGTGCTTCCCTCGCGTTTGAGGTTGAGCTGGAAAATCAACACAAAGTACTATTTTCAATTTAAAAAATCGAGGATTCTCATTTTCAAATTTTTCTGTCACTATATATATATATATATATATATATATATATATATATATATATATATATATATATATATATATATATATATATATATATATATATATATATATATATTCACATTATGAGTCGTTCAAGCATGCGAGATAACATATATATATATATATATATATATATATATATATATATATATATATATATATATATATATATATATATATATATATATATCTGTATATATATACATATATATACTATATATATATATATATATATATATATATATATATATATATATATATATATATATATATATATATATGTATATATATACATAATATATATATATATATATATATATATATATATATATATATATATATTTATATA
>OZ023328.1:20219133-20246633 GCA_964007535.1 Brachyptera risi
TTGACGCGTCGTGAAACTACACAATCGATTCATTCATTCACGAACTCGCAGCCGTCACCTAGGCATGTGAATAATCTCTCCGTGAATTTGATATTATTGATTTTACTTGTATTTTATTTTATTAGTGATTTAATAACTGCTGTTATTCTGCTGTGATTGACTGAGTGGGCAATTGACTTCACTTGGACACCTAAAAGCTTCCAAGAGATACATCCCTTTACCTTACACCAAATCAGCCTCCCTCGGTAGCTCGGTCAGCTGAGGCACCGCTTCAGAAACTGAAATTACCGTTGGGGGTGGGTTCGAGTCTCGCATAAGGCATGGGTTTTTGTGAACGTCCTTCAACTCATCATCACTTCAAAGTTTCATAATCACTTGCTCATTTGTATCTCCGTATAACTCAGCTGTTGGTGGGATCGTAAAGCAAACAATAATCAAAATTACTTAAAGCCAACGAGATCACCTCTACTCTTTTGATGTATTGGAAAACGCACCAAATACCTAGATGACAGTCAATAATTGAATTTGGTTGATCATGAGCTCGAAGATCATGATCAACATGAAAAAAAAAACTCAGGGTCACATAGACATATCATAGACTCAACATTTACCCATATCAACACCTAGGCTGTTCGGTAACAATCATACTAAACGTTGAATTGCGAACATCCTAAAGTAGGTCCACCAACTAGCAGTTTACAGTTCCTACCATCATTGTTACCCATGGTATTTTTCCCTCTAACTCTTGGTTATAGAGTGACTGGAATTTGTAATACCTGGCCTGGTTGGATAATCAACCATCATTATGCATATTTCAGTGCTGCATCTCCCAAAACAAGTAACTAAAACAGATTTTGAATAAAATGCAGTGCCAACTTGACAGTGATTGTATTTGTGTCTATGCGTACAGTCAATTGACCAAGTTTGAGAATCGAACCTAAATTATATTCACAACTGCATCTACAACTAATTCACATAATTTACAACTATTGATAGGCGTGACTTAATTATCGGCCGCCTATACCATGTGGGTATTCAGAGATAACGTAACTGGTAAACACTGTGATGTTTAAAATCGCACAATATGAAGAGCCCGCTTGATTGGATAGTATTTTTTGTGATGTCACTGGGTGAGTCAATCACCGAGGGGTTAACGATTCCTGAAATATGGCGTACACTTGCCATGAAATCCCTTGGAATTTTTGGAATCCCTTCCATTATGAAATCCCTCGAATCTTCCTTGAATCACTCGGAAGTCTCTTGAAAACACTCGAAATCTCCTGAAAAACTTGGAATCTCCTAAATCAGATGTACAGCAAATTTGCGAGTTGTCAACCCCTCTTCGCTCACTAGTCGTCAATTAGGCAATCACTAGTCGTTAATTAGGCAATCACTAGTCGTCAATTGGACAATCATCAGTCGTCAATTAGTCTCATGAACCGTTTACAGCTGACTTAGTCGGAAAAAGTGAGTCCAGTGTCGGTTACTTTTCAGAAAAGTAGTGCATTTGGAACGGCCTAGCATTCGAGACCAACTGAATCTTTCGTGCTGTATATAGTGCTGATATCTGATTTTGATCATGTGCATTTTGTCAAAATCGTGTATTCGCGTGAATCCAGCTCATTTCAGTAACGCACTGAAATATGAATTGAATTGTTAATTTTGAAGAGGGTAGTGGGACTTTATCTCGGACTTTATGACATGAAATCTTACACATATAGCCGAAGGATTAACAATTCCTGGAATCTGGTGTACACTTAAGGTACTACATGTGAACCTTCAAAATGCACTTTTCTTAATTTGTTTCTTTAATAACCAATTTAATTGTTTTGTCTGTTTTTCAAACATGCAAACCTCTTTCAAATTTGATATATAGTTTTTTTGTAAATAAATAATGTGTATCACTTGGTCACAGGTTCGAGTGCTTAATTCCATCACTTCTCATATGAGGAATGAAATAGTGTTTCAAAGTAGCCTCAACTTCAAGCCTGCTTAAATACAAATTTTGATTTACTACGCTTTCATAAACTTGTACCAATAATCCATGCACTTAATATTGAGATAGGAGGTTAATTTTGTTGTTGTTGAATTCCTTGATAACAAGAGCATAATAGTATGAAGGATAATTTCAATCTGTGTGATGTGTGATTTTTAATTCACCATCTTAAATTAGTTTTTCTTAAAAATTACAATAAAAAAATACAAAAAATGTAAAAATTCAAATAAAATACTTCTATTAGTCACAGTACTATAATCCTGCATACTTTCACTTTGTAATGTCTTGCGAACAAAATTAGACTGCAATCAGCATCCTAGTGTTGATGGAAACTGAGATTTCTTGTTACAAGTTTTGTCCGTTTTCAACAATTAAAATTGTAATTATTCGAAAAAAAAATAATGCAACGATGTAAAACAAATGAAAAATTGTGTCACATCCAATTGAATTGAGACTAACGTGAATCAGAAGAAAAAAGTGTAAACATATCAAAATTGTAGATTTTTCAGTGCAAGGTATACAAGTACATCAATTGTCATAAAATATTCCTGCAATGCCTTGAAATCTTCTTGAGATCTCTTGAAATCTTTTTGAAAACCCGTGAAATCTCCCTGATATCCCTTAAAATCTGGAATCAGGTGTACAGCTTGAAGCATAAGTAAAACTCTCTTTGCTACCTGGTCAAATCAATTGACCATGTTATATTGTATAGGATTCAACAGGTACCAAACAACAGAATCAGACTTTTACTTACGCTTCAAGCCATACACCACATTTACTAGTTCTTTACCTCTCGCAAAAAGCAAACTCACCGTGCCGTGCCGTGGTATAAATTCGCTCAAATACAGACAAATACCAAGGTCAGGTTGGTTGGTCGATGGAGGTATGTATGTATGTGTCATTATCTCCATATGAAAAATGTGATCAAATTCGAACAATATAGATCAATAGAGGCAATGTGACAGCTAGGGCCTAGGTGTAAAGCTTCGTCGTGGCAAATATAATCGTTTGATAGCCATTTATGATTGAACGTTCAATTAACAAATTGTATCACATCTCAAATACTGTTGATTTTTCAATCAACCTACATACAGTCTGACATTAGGCCATTTCTGTTCTCCGTATCAATATGCCTTATATGTACTGACGAAAAGCAGAATAGCCAATATGTGTGATTGACGGTTACACCAACTTCTAGGTGGTGCCAGTTGTTGTCAACTATACGTACTAACACCCAAGTCTGATGAGGGTTATGGGGTGAATATTTCACTGTTCTGTAATAATGTGAAATACACAAAAACACTCGCATTCGTGAAATGCATTACCAACTCCTTTTTCAAATGATATCATCATTTATTATCTCAAAACGATAGTAAAAATGTTCAAGATGGTTGAAAACACTGAGATGAAAGAAAAATCGGAAGACCAAGAGAAAGGTGGCAGTGAAGAGTGAAAAATGAAGTATAGTCGATCGAGGGAAATAATGAAGTCGTAGAAAATGAGAGAAATGGTTAGAAAATGAAGAGCAGTTGAGGAAACTCGTGTGAAGAGAAGAAGAAGAGGATGGTTGTATAGTGAATTAGAGGAGGAAGAAGTAGAAGCAAGACTCGGAACTGGCAGGAACCGTGATGTGAGAAGTCTGCTTAAGAAGAATTGGTGGAAACACCTCCTCACCCATTGAATTGGTCATCTGAGTTCAAGTTCATATAAATATATATATATATATATATATATATATATATATATATATATATATATATATATATATATATTCATATATATATATATATATATATATATATATATATATATATATATATATTTATATATATATATATATATATATATATATATATATATATATATATATATGTATATATATATATATATATATATATATATATATATATATATATATATATATATATATATATATATATATATATATATATGAATATATCGAACATTCGAATTCAGATCTTTCTCTTATTCATGGGTCTAAGAAAAATGATTCGTTACAAAACTCTAAGAATGAATGAAAGAGTCCTGTTGTATCTCTCATAAAAAAATACTTGTATGGATGGATGTAATACCACACTCTGTGACACAGTTAGTTCAGTGCCCCATTCCATATGCCCCACTGCATGACATTTATATTTTCCTCGATATTGGCATCAGCTGTTCAAATCCATGCACTGTGGGTTATAATATTGGCACCAAATCTAATGCTGCATAATATTGATGGTTATCATTTAGGCTTAGAGGACGATGAGCGAGGATTATCTCGTTTGCTTACTGCTGGATGTATCCGTTACAGCATCTGATGGGTCATCCGTGGTCGAAAAGATGAGATGTGAATGATAATATGGAGCTCAATGCTTAAGAAGGGATAAGCACGTTGATCCAATTGATCTATACATATATGAATTAATTGGGATGTTTGATTTAAAATTGTATTTCCGTTCTGAGATGTTATTATTATTATTATTATTATTATTATTATCATCTATTTTGATACACAATACATTAAATACATGAGTTTTGAATGTAGTGTATCGCTGGTGGTAAGAATAGAGCAAGCCCCGTAATAACATATGCCTTACCACCAGCCTAAAACTGAGATACCTGAATTAGCATACTGTAATAATAAAATATGATATTCAAGGAATTGAAAATTGTAATAAATTAACATATTGGAGTAATACAATGAGAAAATGAACATTGTTCATAATATTGTTTGAGTTCATAATTTATGAATACAATAATGGTGAAAGGCAAATTAAATATTCATTTCGGGAAGCAAGTGGGAATAATAATGTTTGAAAGTAATTTTTGAGTAGTTCTACAACTGTATTAATAGTTTTCATCACTCTGAAAACTTCTGATTATGATATCAATATAATTATCGATAATGATAATTGTGTGATGTTTTCGATGTAATTCGATTAATTTCCGTCAATTACGGCCCATCTGGTAGAATTACTTTGAATCAGGGTAAAGATGAATATTATGAGATAGATCAAAACTCTCAATAAAAAAAATAAAATATGATGCCCAGATTACATATTCGATTTTCACTGAAACATCGAGGTATTTTTATCCAAGTTATTCATCTTGTTTTTGATAGGTAATGCACAGAGTGTACAGAATGATATTTCTGATGAAAGATCCTAATATATTATATTTACGAAGGTGAGCAAAAAACAAAACCCAATACAGATCTCGCAATTTTTTTTCAGTTGTTGGTGGAGGTGCCGGGTTTTGATATTTCGAATTTTTGTTAGTAACCATTCACTACTGATATCAATACTGATATTGAGACTATAACCTTATAATTCTAATATTAGTGTACTTTGTATAGTGCATTTATTTCATACTTGTTTTTATTCCGCATTTGACTTGGTAGTTGCTGGGTATTTATAAAAAATAGCATCTACCATTTATTTCAATTCATGTATATTTTCTTGTTTATTTGTTGTGTATGATACGGTACATTATCTCGTATATTACCCTTGACTGTCCATATGATTAAGCTTGAAAATGTTCCATTTTAATTGTAATCCTCTTGGACGAAAATGAAAATAAATAAATAAATAAATAAGTCACCATCACTCTGGTGATTCATGAATCATCCTTTTTATGAAACACATTTTAAAATTAATTAAATTGAATTAAAATTGAAATTAATATCATATTTGAAAATCAATGATCACCAGAATGGGCCCTGGCAAATATTGATTCCCAAGTATCTATCTTCCAAAGTATAGTGGGTCAGAGGGAAAAGATCAGGTCGGACATGGAGTAATGAAGAAAGTGAAACAACATCATCAATGATTTGTTGGAGAATCAAATATATATGGAAACGGTTACATTAACCAAAAGGAGGCAATTCACTTATAGTATTTGAAATGGGCAGAGAACAAATTACTAATTAGTGTTAAGCTCAAAAGGTTGATGAAGGTTGAAACGCAATCTCACGCAATATTAATGCTCACGCGTGGCACTAGTTTTCTAATCTCTTAGAACCAGTTCAGATAATTGTTCAATTCGATTTCGAGACACTTTAGTTCCATACTATACTTTGTTAAGAGGCCTCTGCAGTCATCCGATATATCGGCCACAGTTATACGTATTGGGTGAACTAGAAAATTGCTGTATATTTTGCGTATTCCATATTCAAAATACATATATTCAACATAATATTCATATATCCATATTCTATCAGTCAATTGATATCAATCACTCGAAGAGGTGCTAATCTCGATTCATACAAGCCATGCAAATAAGAACACGTAGTCCCTCTGGTTCATTTTTTCAAACTAAATGAACGAGAGTATCAACAATTCTTCAATGGAAATTCTCTTGTATAATGTTATGATTTCTCAAGTTAATGAAATTTCAATGCATGGAAAAAATTGATATGAAATTCAAATGTATGCTAGAAAACTATCAAGTTTTGATCAGAATCGGTCTGAATGTTTGGTAAACACTTTCATAGTTATTATCAACTATACTTCTGACCAGTGGAGCACATGTAATGAAAAAGTACCGAAAAACAAACAAACACACTATGATCATTCAATTGAGAGAAAATAACTCACCGTTTCTTTTACATTCCGACAAAATTCTACTGATCCATTTACGTCTCCAATAATCCTGAGGGAAGTAGTATTATAGGAATGCTAGATAAGAATACTCAGTGAAAGTTCCAAATAGTTCGGTTTCACCTTGCGACCTGTGGAGCGCATATACAAACCACCAATCAAACGAGAGAACAAACGAATTCAAGTCTATTCCATAGCCCTTCCAATAAGGAATCATTCAAATAATAATTTTCATACTGGAGAAAGAATACGCTCAACTCAACCAAGACACTCTTAAGTGATCAAGTTGCTTTATTCATACACGTTGCCTTGTTTCAATCCTGAGTCATGAAAATGTTACTGCCTACAATACTGCCTACATGACTGCCTATATACAGAACACGGTCGTAGTCACGTTTAAATAAACTACGAGTCAATACCCATTAAACTTACTCACTGCATAACACTGGAATTGGTTGCTCTACTGATTAACAATTTAATTGAAAACGTTAAAAACTTTTCTCAGTAATGAAATGAAAGGTTGAGAGCTTTCCGACTTTGTTATGTTATTTGTAATAAGATATTTCAATTGAGGGAAAGAAAAACGAATGTATTGTATGCACGAATAGTCGTCGAGTTATACTATCGTGGAAGTATTATTTCGAAAGTTGCGGAAAACTGATTTCAGTTTGTATTTTCTTAGAATAGAATTCTTTACGATCTCACCAATAACCCGGTTTTGAGGGGCTTTTGCCCGAACAGTCGGTGATGATAACCTAAAATGATGATAAGTGATATGACGTTTTCTAAGACCCATGCCTTATGCGGGACTCGATCGCACGCACAACGTGACATCAGTTCCTATAGTGGATTCTTTCATGGCATGCATATTAGATTCGAACAGATCAATATAAAAAAGACTGAATTATACGTTCAAAAAACACAACAACACACAGAACTGGCAAATGAATGCTGAAATTATTGAATTTTTATTTTTTCCACAGTTTTTACATTTATCAGTGAGTATTGACGTCACAATACGAAATGATGATGAGAGAAACGGCTGAAATTATGGTATGATAATGAATGTTGAATCAGAATTCAACTTGACAACATTCGTTATCAAACTTTTGAATAAAGTGTTGTTATGTGATTGTATTGTTGTAAATCGTACAGATAGATAAGTTGAATAAATAAAATACAATGTTGAGTTCAATCATAAACCATATATCATGAAGAGTGAAACCTGTTGCCATAAGTTAATCAAAGTTCACCTTTTCATTCGTCTCTCTACTCTCTAAAAAGGTCATCTTCCCCTCCCCGACATCCGAACTCACATCTGTTACGAAGACGTCTCCCCTCCTACTCCCTCAGTGATCATGACCGATAGGGCGCTGTATACCACGTGATGCGGAAATCCAGAGATATGTTGACGTCACGGAAACGGATTTTTTCGGTTTCGTGCTTCGTTCCAGCAAAAAAACAACACTTGCCTTCGATCGAATGCTTTTGTATCCAGTCTAATAACATTAATTTTGACTCATTCTGTACAACACATATAAGACTGGCGGAGTTTATGTGTTGGTTGGAGAAAGAAGTTTTATGAAACTGATTTTGATCAATATAAAATCGAAATAAAATGGAGTAGATATTGAAATGATATTAAATCATACATTTGAGAATAGTTTAAAGTCAAAAGTCAATATTCTTTTTTCTCTGAGGTATATTTCATTCGACGTAATCACATTATTCGGTTAGGACAGCGAATAGCAATGTGGATTGCCAAAAACACTCAACTAATCTCTATCTATGGTACAGTATGATGTATATATATATATATATATATATATATATATATATATATATATATATATATATATATATATATCGATGGAAGCGCGTAAGTTGAGGCTTAGTAACGGCGTCGTGTATATCTTATGTGGCGCCGCGACGCTTTAAGACACGCCTCTTTTGAGAGTAATAGGAGGCGTATTTGATTGGAAACCAAAGAATAAACTTATTTGTTCTGACAAAACACTGAACCAGAAATGCTGTTCCTTGCATATTAGATTCTTTCACATTTTCAATGTATGTTGTGGTCCACTATTCTGGTACATTTCGCTTTGTGAGCACCAGGTAGGGAGAAAGAACCAAAATTCATGATTTCACATCTGTCTTGTACTTTTTTCGAGCTATCTACACCTCGAAATGGAGATTGTGTATTTGAAATGACATAATGAATAAAACGATTATAACCAAATTCATTTGGCCACAAAAAAATCTTATCGTTAAAAGATTTTTCTACATCTTATATAAAAAGAAAAATCTCATTTTCTTAAAGGTTCAGTCCTAAATTTACCTACAAATGCATCAATCATACTTATGAAGATTTATTATTTGTTACTGCGTTGAAAAACTGGCCATTAGGGCATTAGAATAGAAGCTTTCCCAGTCCTCGTCACTCCCTCCCACCATCTACACCCCTGAATCACCTCCTAGAGATAACAATGATATTTAGTGCCAGTTATCTCTCTGGAGTAATTGAATGAAGGAGTTTTCTGAAGCAATATTTTATTGAAATGAAGTCGCAGGTGTCAGACGTTTTCTTCATGTAAAGGCTTTCGATTTGATTCAGTTTATATTGAGAATGAATTCGGAAAAAGGAGGATATAGTACTAGTATTTTTTTCGTTGTAAGTCATATTTGGATGATGGCATAATAGCTTTTAGAGAGACGGTTATATACGTTGTGTGGAACAAAAGCGCGGAGGAAAGCGTTTCCTTTTCCAAATGAAGTGTCCGCGCCTCACGGAGGATATGATTTATTACTCGATATGCGGCAAACAGTGTGTAGGCCAAGCACTAACACTTAAGCCCTTTAAGAGCAAACGACAATCCCCTCGCACTCCTTTCCACCCTCGTTCCATCGTCCATTTCCGATCATCGACAAGAGGAAAATGAATTTCTAAAGAACTTGATTTCAAACCACTTATTAATGTAAATAAATATTTTTTATGGCAACAATTCCAATTTCAACATTCGAAAAGTTATCTTTATTGATATATTACACATAATATAATAGTAAGGCGGCGAAAAAGGAGAGATATATTGCGTATTCAATAATGGTTTTGTTGGATGTATACATGAATGAGCTCTTGTGAATCTTCACTAAATATCTTTGAACAATTCGGTCTGGGCAATACTAATAGTATGTTTGGTTCCATAAAACGTTTTAAAGCATGATGCTTCTTTCAATATCTATCAATTGTTACTTCCGAGTTTCGAGAACTCTACTTGACCAGATCTTCACATCATATTATTTGGTACGTTTAGGTTAGAAAAGTACAAGACAATTCAATATTTTTAATTCTTTCATCAATAATAATTTTTCGATTGTAAATTTAATGATAGCGTACCGGTATGTCATTTGACTCTTTTGATGTATCATTTCATCATATATATTCAGCATTTACTTCAAACCTCTTTCAATTCTATATTTTTGGCCATGAAAAATGAAAATTATTACTTAATCCCTTCAAAAATGACCGAGTTTTCCACACTTGATCATTCAAAAGTCATATAACACATCAACTTTATTGGATCATTAATTAAAGTAGCGAACAAATTCTACCTTCAAGTGGTATGACTGTGAGAAATTGTGAAAAGATATTAATTATGCATGACAGTGAATTCAGCATGGAAAGTCATTGATGTGAAAGTTTCTTTACAAGTGTTTTTTGTTGACTTTTATCACTAATTGGCTTGTTAAGTACTGATGTCAAAATGGCAACCTATCAAAATGACGCAATTATACTGATTGTATTTGATTAATTCAAATTGACTCTTGTTGATTTACCCAACTAAATAACTAACAGAGTCGTAGACACCTTTCACGCTTCATCGATAAAATGCTTGTTATTTTTAATTAAAACGAATTCAAAGATGCTAAAAGTTTTCTATGGAACAAAGTTGAAGTCAAAGTAAAATTACATTTTTGGGATGGCGTGAGCTATTTTCTGTAGAGTGGTGGGCGAGTGAAAGGGAGAGAGGGTAGCGTGGCATGGCTTAATTATTATTCTTGCTTAATACACCTAATTTTCAGTAACGATTTATTAAGCCATGAAGAGTGCACACCATAAACTTATTCGACCGTGTATCAGGACGCTGAACATTCAAGTGTTTTTATTACAACAATTATTATCAGGTTTGTGAATTTTGCGCCAATTATTTGATAATTCCGTGACACATGCCTCTTGAAAGTTGGAATGAGACAATACGACAAACTATACATACATGCACTTCAGTACAATTTCATTCCGAGTTATATCTATTCCAATAATTATTCGAGTTCATACTCCATAAGGTTATTCACGGAATTATACTATGGATCTATATTTAACACATAATGCAATTGAAGATGCTTGTCAATGTATGTGTCATCTGCTTCACCTCAGTAGAGACAATAGGTACACGCTCTTGAGCGATTAGAAAAATGAGCGAATGAAATCACTGGCATGTATATTGCATGCAATGTAATAGCTTGAACTTGGTAACAATAGAGATAAAATTGTTATTACAGTATTTCAGTGTATATATATACATATATATATATATATATTTATATATATATATATATATATATATATATATATATATATATATATATATATATATATATATATATATATATATATATATATATATATAAGCTCATTCATTCGATGCAACATCTGAATTACTGAATTGAAAATCAATCGAACATTTCCTCATTGAATGCATTTTTTAGTGTATACAGATGCACATGTATACCATGATTTCATTGCAATAAGTTTTTTTTTTTCAAATGAAAATCAAGTTTCATATTCAGATCTCCGATTTTTCTCGAAATTCTTCATTCTTTTAATGACAGTTTCCACTATTGTCTTGACTATTTCCGTAAGATACACGAAAATCACATGGATGAATATAGACATGAGTCCTATGAAGGGAATTGTAAATCGAATCTATATTTTGAATTCAGTGGGAACCCACACCGGACACCCAAAGATTCACAAATAATGAAGTATATAATACATGTTGATAATTCTCTCCTAAGAATATCATATATAATCTAAACCAAGATATACTATCATTTACATGAGATCTTTCAACCTTTCATCATATTGATGATGATATTCATGATTCATTTTACATGCAGTTAATAAATAGTCATGTTTTTATATTATATGAAATTTTTCAATTACACATGCACTCAATAAAATATGATGGAAACCAACCACAAACAGTGAGCTCTGTTATGAGTAAATAACATACATTTTGTGATTCAGAAAATAGGCCTACCTGTGTATAACTATAAATACATGAATAGTAATTGAAATGTTGATTATGTATAATATTTGTCATAGAAACTATTTGAATCTTCAATTAACAGAAATCCATTTTTCCGAGTAATATCCCGATGGGTATAATGTCGTTTGAAATTCCAAATGACTTCACTATACACATCCTCACCTTTCATTGTAATTCTTCGGATCGGAATAATTTTCAGGAGTTTTTCAAAAAAAAAAATTGTTTTGTATCACAAGCATTTTTTTCCTCACTATTTATGAAGAAACCGTGCTGTTATCGAAATAATTTCAATCGTAATTGAAAAACAAAATGTAAGGTATTGTTAGAAGCGATATGCTTCGTTGTGTAAACTTCGTAACTTCATTTTCCGCACGCCTTCGGCTATTATTTTTTTTCATTCCGCTGAGCAAATTGAATATGAATGTCACTTTTCACAATACAAATATATATTTGATTACTAATTGGTTCGCGATGTTTTGCTTTTTTCATATTCGCTTCAGTGAAGAGCTCCATCCGACTCATAGCACTTCCCCTCTGTTGTTTCTCTTGTGAATTGATTTTCAGTACATATTACACAAGTAGAAAGATTCATGAACATCACAGAATTTCAAGTGGGCAAGAAGATCTAATCAAATTTGACAAGCATATTCTTAGGCAGCATTGGTCGTACCACTTTTCACAAAGCAAACACCGCAAAGTTTTGTAAACAATTCTAGAAAGGTGAAAAAATTTCTGAATTCAAACTCATAAATGTCACGTAGATAATTTTACACAAACCGGACTGGCCATTTGAAAAAAAATGAGAAAAAACATTATTCCTCCGGAATTTCACCCCGGAAATAAATGAAAGATTGAGACGGTTAAACGTTTTTGCTGACTTCTCACAATTGATTAAATACGATTCTTTATTTTTATCTCGCTCATCTTGGAAAACGCACATACTGATTTATCTGGTTATTCGCAATCAGTAAACGTTAAAAATGCTTCAGCGTTTGGATGGGTCAAGATGCATTGAGATCGAGGGTTGCGTTGGTTTGCCGCTTCTTGATGGTGATTCCACTCAAGTCTAAAACACGTTCCATATTTCCTGAGTACTTTTCTCAGAACCAAAGATCGCTGCTTTACCGATTGCTGTTCTGTAGAAACTTGATGCCATGCCTTCTATATACCTCGAATATTGGGTTTAAGATGTAGTGCGCTTGGCATCCATGATGCGGTGGAAGGAAACAGAGAAAGGATAGTCACTGATAATGCAACTGAATAAAATAGGAGTACTTATTCCACGATGTAGTGGTACCAACCTATTTTATCATAATATAAAGAGGGTGACCCAACTCGGGTCTTGAAAGTGAAATATTTCCGGGGTCAGAATCTGAGTCCATCGTCCCGATTGCTTGTAGAGCAACCCTCGCTTTCATCTCGAACTATTTAGAACAACAATGCTCAACAATACTATACACGGCCCAGTAGGTTACGATAATTATAGATTTTGTTAGTTCAACAATGCCACCGGTATCGTAGCCACTCTTATTTACATCTAGTTCTCAAGGGAATCCGCTAAATCGTGACAGGCAATCGGAACGATTGGCTCTGAACTGACCGCAAAAAAAACACAAGTGCCTTCCATGTTGCAGGTATGTGAGTTGTAGCACCTTCTTCATATCATGGTAAGATAGGTTGGTATCACTATATCGTGCTTATTCATTTGGGGCATGCGGGTCACACGATTTCAATTACATATGAATCGTCCAGATGTAAAGTAAGTTACTCGCAATATAACTTGCGTTATTATATGAATTACTTCACAATTTAACCTATCTCCGTTTTACTTCTTGAGAGACTGTTTCAGACAACTGAGCGAAAGTGAACGTGATTTTGTGTGTGTTTGTAAACAAAGTTAGTTCCTTTTATCACCGCTACACTACGCACGATCGTTAGTTCTGAAGATGTGACCGGTAAGCTGGTACACGTTTTTAACATGGGACGGATGGGAAGTGAAGTCACTATCGCAAACTGGCAAACGCAACCCTCAATGCATCTTAGAATGCTTGTAAGTATGGGGTATGTTAAGAGTTCGTCCAAATAGCTCTGAGAAGATGTAAACCTATAGTTTCATATTCTGTGACTGGTACTCCTCAATGGAAAGGTCCTCCTTCATCACCACCTTATCCCTCTCATCACCTGGTTGTGCCATCAAATCTCATTCGCACGGACAGTGTGACCACACCAACAACAATGCATTTGCTGGAGATGAGCGTGAAGTGACTGGAAAATATCAAATAACCAGGAATACATGAATGATGTATCAGAATGTATTTCAAATTCGATATCAATCAATATTCGCGTTTAAATCCCATCATCTTTGAATATTGTTGGGTAGTTGAAATGTGCAGTGATCGCCTTGAGCCTTTGTGATCATTGTACTTTCGCGGTCAAATGCAATGACCCTCTACGCAATATACAAATTCGAATACAAGTACATAATTTTTCGTGCTCATGTTCATAGACTGGAGTGCGATCTCTTCACGGTCTGCCAGCTTTAGCACATTTATTTGTTAAGCCATTTTCTTCTGGGGGTGCATTCTTCAACAAGATAAACCCAGTGTAACTCAAACCCAAGGTTCAGAGTGGCTATGCATTATGTTCTTAGTATAGGAGAATAGCCCAGAAAAAGTAAAATTGAAACCAGAAAAAATTCACAGAATGAAGCGTGCATATTTTCAACAATGATATTGATTTAAATATTACATTGTTGATTAAAATTTTGTAAACATTCGTCGGTCATATTGAGATTCAGACGCGCATTTATTGTTACTTCTCATCTCAAACACCGCTTCTCCGATGTTTCTTCTTTGGTTTATCATTTCTGTTAGCGTCGTAGGCCTATTGGAATGCGCCCCCTGGATGCATTTAAATATGGCCCAATCGATTCCATTATGTAAATGCGAGTGTTCATCAAATGATAATTCATTTAATTCCAGCAGATAATCCTTCGCTGAAATATGTCTCCATAAGGAAAGCGTGAAGAGAATGTTTCGTTAGATGAGCGAGCTATTTACATAGGCTATATATGTGATATGTCATTCAAATGTAATATAAATACAACTCATATCTCCTCATGTAATGCACCTTGGTAACCGCTAACACGATTCTATACTACAACTTGTCAAACAGATTCTTAATTGTTGTTCTTACAGCATTACAAGAATTTGATTATTTCTGATGAAAATATATTCAACATTTTTCGATATGTTGTTCTCACAAATATTTTCAGAATTCCAGCTATTGATTTCTGAAACAGAAATATTCACCCTATGCAAACTATATACACACTGGCTTAGCACATAAAACCACTTCATTTCAACAAGATTCGAAATATGATTGTATAATTCTGTACAATGCTTTACCAGTTTGTATAAAAACTACAAGAAATTTAACATCCTTCAGAATCATTCTCAAACTATTCGTAATTGAAAAATCATCTCATAATACAACCGAGTTTTTTTGTCAGATGCTGCCATTAATGTGAGTGGACTCACTTTTCAAATATATTGCTCAATGTAGATCACTAAAGAGAGATCATTACTATTATTATTAATTTGTAACAGTTGTTACATTGTGTACCAATTTCAATCTTTGTTTGTGATGTCTAATCTTATTGTAATGTATGTTTCGAGGGGTTAACAACTTCTGAAATCTGGTGTACACTTTTCATGAAATCCACCTGAAATCTCTTGGAATCTTCTTGAAATACCTTGAAATCTTCTTGAAATCCTATGAAATCTCCCTGAAATCCTTTGAAATCTGAAAGCAGGTGTACACCAAACTCAATAGTTGTTTACCCCTCGGTATGTTTGGTGAAATGTTATTCATAAATGAGTTTCACCTTTTATTAACTACGGTATTTTAACTCTGACTGTTTCAACTTCCTAATTTGACTATCCATATGAATTAGATTTTAACCTCACTTTTACTATGTATTATGTGAGACATTCTAAATCCAAATCGGATGAAATTAAATTAATTGATGAGCGTAGCGAAGTCTCCATCCCACTCTTTTAGGGCTTTGTCTGTGTTTTTTTTTTTGTAAGCACTCCACAGGTCGCAAGGGTTGACTGATCAACATGAAACTTTTTTTGCACACGCAAACTCATCCAACTTAGAACTGTATAGTTTTTGGGATGAATCGGTCAGACCGATTTTGAGAATCATCATCTCAAAGTTTCTAAAAACCCCATACGATTTGGCTGGGCGGAAAATGTTGAAAAATAAAATCTCTCCAAATGGGATGAAATTTTCTCTAGATGTGTATACATGGATTTTACACATTATTACGATTTTTGAGCAATTCTGATCAGTCGTTTTGAAGAAAAAAAATAAAATGACTGATAATATTCATAAAATATATCATAAAAATTGTGACAGAATTAAGTTGTCAAGATTCACTGCTTTCTAGATTCAAGAGTTGACCAACAATGAAGTATTTTTTATATGCGTCAAGGTGTGTAGAATACCAGAGTCAATGAAGTGGCAAGAGTAGAACTACTTTAACGACTTTAATAGCTTATTCAGATATCAAGGTGTGTAGAATACCAGAGTCGATAAAGTAGCAAGGGTAGAACTACTTCAAGGACTTTTATACCCTATTCAGATATCTCGCTCATCTTACAACGCATATTTCGCGTTTGACTAGTAGCTCGTCAATCATTGCTTGAGCGAAGCGAACACACAATTTCGCCATATCCGAAAAAAAGTGCCAGTTTTTTTTTTCGCGCTCCACAGGTCAATTTTTTTTTTTTAAATGAGTTGAAACTTGGCACACACAAGTGTCCTTACCTAACTCGATACTGTCTAGTTTTGAGGCGCAATCGATTGAACCACTTCTTAGAAAACTCATTTCAAAATTTTCAAAAATCTCTTGAGAATAACCCAGTGGAAAAAAAATCGTCATTATTATTTTCTTCAAGAGAATTCAAATTTTCAGGGAATTTCAATATGATAATTATACACCTCATGTCGAACTTTCAGTCCAATCAGACCAGCCGTTTTGATGTAAAAAAATATATAAAGCATTTTTTTGATGAGCGTAGCGAAGTCTCCATCCCACTCTTATAGGGCTTTGTCTGTGTTTTTTTTTTTTTTGTAAGCACTCCACAGGTCGCAAGGGTTGACTGATCAACATGAAACTTTTTTTTTACACTCAAAATCATCCAACTTGGAACTGTATAGTTTTTGGGATGAATCGGTCAGACCGATTTCGAGAATCATCATCTCAAAGTTTCTAAAAACCCCATAAGATTTGGCTGGGCGGAAAATGTTGAAAAATGAAATCTCTTCAAATGAGATGAAATTCTCTCTAAATGTGTATACATGGATTTTACACATTATTACGATTTTTTAAGCAATTCTGATCAGTCGTTTTGAAGAAAAAAAATAAAATGACTGATAATATTCATAAAATATATCATAAAAATTGTGACAGAATTAAGTTGTCGAGATTCACTGCTTTCTAGATTCAAGAGTTGACCAACAATGAAGTATTTTTTATATGCGTCAAGGTGTGTAGAATACCAGAGTCAATGAAGTGGCAAGAGTAGAACTACTTTAACGACTTTTATAGCTTATTCAGATATCAAGGTGTGTAGAATACCAGAGTCGATAAAGTAGCAAGGGTAGAACTACTTCAAGGACTTTTATACCTTATTAAGATATCTCGCTCATCTTACAACGCATATTTCGCGTTTGACTAGTCTTATTGATGAGCGTAGCGAAGTCTCCATACCACTCTTATAGGGCTTTGTCTGTGTGTTTTTTTTTGTTTTTTTTTTGTAAGCACTCCACAGGTCGCAAGGGTTGACTGATGAACATGAAACTTTTTTTGTACACGCAAACTCATCCAACTTAGAATTGTATAGTTTTTGGAATGAATCGGTCGGACCGATTTTGAGAAAAATCATCTCAAAGTTTCTAAAAACCCCATAAGATTTGGCTGGGTGGAAAATGCTGAAAAATAAAATCTCTCCAAATGGGATGAAATTTTCTCTAGATGTGTACACATAGATTTTACACATTTTCACGATTTCGTATGCAATTCCAATCAGCCGTTTTGAAGAAAAAAATAAAATAACTGATAATATTCATCAAATATATCATAAGAATTGTGACAGAATTGAGTTGTCGAGATTCACTGCTTTCTAGATTCAAGAGTTGACCAACAATGAATTATTTTTTATATACATCAAGGTGTGTAGAATACCAGAGTCAATGAAGTGGCAAGATTAGAACTACTTTAACGACTTCTATAGTTTATTCAGATATCAAGGTATTTAGAATACCAGAGTCGATAAAGTAGCAAGGGTAGAACTACTTCAAGGACTTTTATACCTTATTCAGATACCTCGCTCATCTTACAACGCATATTTCGCGTTGACTAGTAAAATAAAATAAAAATATAATAATTGAACGATGGATCATCCCTGGAAAATATTCACCTTCTATATGAGGAACACTCTCAAGAAGGATAGGTCTACTGAGAAGAACCAATTCAGACGCAATAAATTTCACGGTTTTCGATATTCCAATTTCCAAGAACTATAAAAAACTTTCGTCATCAGTGGTTGAGCACATCACAATATTGTACGATGCCGGACACAACTCGTATAGAGGAGACATCGTTCTCATATCACGATGTTGTCTGTACAATGTCGCGTACAACTGATTAGGAGGAAACGCTGTGAATTATTTGACTGATAGTAGGCCTAGGCCCAGTCACAATATACAAAACGAAATCTTGAGAGAAAATCACTTTATTATTATTTTATTATTTATCATTAATTTATTATTCATACATCAGCTTTGGACCATTGGTCCGGTGGCAGTTGATTCTACATACATAGGCCTAATAGTTCTTATATTAATAATTTCGATTCTAAGTTCTGAGTGGAATAAAAAATGAGACCGCGACGCGTGGCCGACTGGTTACACACTGAACCGTCATTCGGGAGACCGGGGTTCGATTCCCACCATGGTCGACCATCCTGACAGGGGTTTTTCGTGGTTTCCCTCTGTCGTTCAGGTTGATACTGGGATGGTTCCTTAACAACAGGCCACGACCGACTCCTTCCCATCATCTAAAACACCTGGTAAAATAACCTTTCATGTCATCATCCCATCATCTCATTCATCATCCACCGACGCCAATAGATCGTAGCCATCACTATAGTGCGTCGTTAAAACCCAATATAAAGATTAAAAAAAAAAAATTAGTGAAACAAAAAGAGTAGTGAAGTGTAATTTATGGATGTAGCTCCATAGATTTGATAGAATAGTTTATCCGCAATGGCTGCTCATCTTCACAATGAATGACCAAAAAGGTCCACGTTACTATGCATTCAGGATTTTAATTGCTGAAAGTGAGAATGAGTTATAAAATCATGGTGATATGATCAAAAACTCAATTAGTAATACAGATCAATGATAAAATGAGGAAAATAAGAATAAGAATGGGATTTCAAGTTAATTAAGAAACGCTGAAAAGATGATCGTGAAGAATATGAAACTTTCGGAAACTGAAATACTTTAATCTACGGCGGAAAATTATGATCACAGACAGCGCAGTCCTGGTGTTGAAGTTCAGTAGTTTCGAATAATTAAAATGGGGTGGTAAGATCGCCCTTGCGGTGCCCCGTCCAAACGATCATATCTCTCATCCATAGCCTCAATTGGGATACAATGATTTTGTATCAAGTTTCGATGTTATTTAAAAAAAATATATATGTGACGATTTACGTGAGATTGTGAGTACTAATTCGTGAATGAATGATTTTGATGAACAAATATACACTGCCTTGAGTAGCAGTCCAGAAAGTTCAGGTCATTTGGTCGACTAGATTGGTCAAACAATATTTCTGGATAAGTCACATCCTCATTCTGTGGTTGAAGCCATTTCACAAAAAAAGTGAAATGTTGATTCAATGATCTACATCAATGTGAGAAATAATTAATATCGGTGTACTAAGGCCCAGTATTACCAAGTTCAGTCAGTATTTATCTGAGAGTTGGTCAAAACAAACACCACAGGTAACCATGGTGATAACAAGTTTGAACTGTCAGATAAAAGGCTAACTAGACTTGGTAATACCGGGCCTAAGAGTATAGTGACGGGAGGCACAGTCGAAAACGCACAGAAAAATATCACTGTGTTGACAAGTATGAGAATAACATCTTCGAGAAGAAGTGTATATATTCAGGCAAAACGTTCTTCAATGTCCTCCCCTTGGAATTGCAACGTATATACGGCTCGCAGTTCTGGTGTGCATTGAAAGCCCGGCTTATTGGAGAATCTTTTTATAGTTTTTAAAAATTTCATAACAACTAATTGACTAATTATGGAAGTATTTTATACATCAACGTGTAGCTATAGAATACATGATGAAAGAGATGTCTATATTAGGAAAAAAAAAATCATATTTACAATATGTAGGCCTACAATGTACGAGCTGACATATCCAACAGCACCATGTGATTAATTGAAATTATTGAAAATTATTAAAATAACTATTATTATGGGTGAAAAAAATATCATCTCATAAGAATACAGTCCGTGGTTCAATCCTTGTCATGGTCCTCCATTCTGAATAGAGTTCATCGTGGTCAACCCCAGTCTTGAGATGGAGTACTCCGTGACTCAGACCCGTTCTTGTTGCAACGAATAATTCTTGGTTCTAGCCTTTCCAGCCTATGGCCTTTCCTTCTCATCTTTCCCAAGGACTGAAACATAGTGCTTATATTGTGAGCTAAACATCGAACAAATCAGATCAATACCATTGTCTACTGTAGAATGAGATATTGGTGACTTTGGTACTGATATATTTCGAATGATTTCATATTGAAAATATATATAGTGAAATGAAACTGAACAATATTTAAATCAATATCACCATTTATATATATATATTCACATATATACATATATATATATATATATATATATATATATATATATATATATATATATATATATATATGTTTTTTTTTTTTTCAACATCGAAACTTGATACATAATCATTGTTCCCCACTTAAAACAAGATATGAATAATAGGATCGTTTGAACAGGGCATCACAAGGGCGGTCTTATCACCCTAAAGAATAATTGAAAATAACATAACTCATTTAACAAACAATGATCCCGAAGTGATCATGCCGAGGGTTATAAAACAATTCAAACATTCACAATGGGGAGGAAAGCTCGAGTTTTCTCCTTCTTCTTCTTCTCCTTCTTCTTCTTCTTCTTCTTCTTCTTCTTCTTCTTCTTCTTCTTCCTCTTCTTCTTCTTCTTCTTCTTCTTCTTCTTCTTCTTCTTCTTCTTCTTCTTCTTCTTCTTCTTCTTCTTCTTCTTCTTCTTCTTCTTCTTCTTCTTTCTCTTCTTCTTCTTCATCATCATATCCATATTTTTCTCATTCATTTGGGATTCATTTTTGTAATTATATTCGATTGAAAATTTATTCGTAAATCATTTATTCATTTATTTATTCAATCATCCTCTGGTTTTCACAATACAACAATATCACAAGCTCGTAAGTTCTGAGACGTCTAAGGGAAACTATGGAAAACCATTAGTCAGGGTGAAAAAATCTCCAAGTTGTTGTGTAGAGATATTGACGATGTAGACATTTTCCGATTACATTTCTTCGTTATGATAATAACATCGAGAATTCATATGTATATATATATATATATATATATATATATATATATATATATATATATATATATATATATATATATATATATAAATGAATATATATATAGTGAGTAGGTGAGTGAGTATTTTTATTGTCTTCAAAATCAATTTGATCCACAAATTCATCGTTGAATATGAAAATATATGAACAAACTTTATTTCTTAACTTTCTTTTGAGAATTCAGTTTTAAATACAATCATTGTATAATACTGTGGTCATTACATTGATTTTTCCAAATAAAATAAGATTACAAATTCAATGATAACTTGGATACAATACTAAAAATCACGTGAATATATATATATATATATATATATATATATATATATATATATATATATATATTTATATATATATATACATATATATATATATATGTGTATATATATATATATATATATATATATATATATATATATATATAAATATATATATATATATATATATATATATATATATATATATATATATATATATATATATATATATATTTATACACATACAGTACAATGAGTGTGAAGTGAACCTGTTGTGGACACAACGTAGATCCATAGAATTAATTCCTGTATCAAATGAAAAGTTCCAGGTATAAGATCGGATTCAACACTTCATAAAAAAAGATTTATTTTTAAGATTTTCATTTCCTGAATTCAAGAATGAATTGACAAGAAATTCTTTCCGACTCGAAAAATTAGTTGCTTTCTCGCTCATATTCTAACGACATACACATTGCGTTTTCCTACCTCAATCAGATATCAACCTCTGTGACTGTTGATGTCGTCTTCGCTACGCTCGTCGGGGGTAGCAGCGACGTCGACGACGCCGAGCGCCGGCGTGTTGGGCGTCGATCCGCGAGGGGGTTGGTAGCCACGTGATATACAGCCGGTTGTATGAGTGTTTGGCGCTCAGTCGTGTGACGGGACACGCGGACGTATCAATGGCCGGCAGACACGTCACGATGTGCGCTAACTGGTGGTGGATCACGCTCGTCGTCGTCGCGTCGTCGGAACGAGCCGCGTCAGACATTACTGGTGAGTACATATATCTTCAATAACATCGAAACCTGATACAGAATCATTGTTTCTCAATTGAAGCTATGGATGGAAGGTAGGATAGTTTAGATGGAGCACCACAAGGGCGATATTATCACCTCATTTTAATTATTCAAAACCAATGAACTTCAACACCAGGTCTGTGACCATTATTTTCCGACGCAGATCAAAGTCTTTCAGTTTCCAAAATTCCAGAGCACATTATCAATAAAAACCGTTTTTGTGATATGTCCTGACATTACCAGCATTAGTATCAGGAGTATACAAAACACACGCATGTTGACATCTTTCACTTTGAATAATTCTCTTGGGCATGTCAAACGTTTCATACAATTATACAAATATTTTTTAATTCGTTGGTATTCTCAATTTTTAGTCAGTTGTTTCACATGTGTGCTGTTGTGTTGCAAAGTGGAGAAATAAGTGCTGAATTTATATTTTAGCCCATCACAATAAACAAGAATGTGAAAGTGATTTTTACCTTGGATCGGATGAAAATGATATGGTACACAATGACAATAATTGCTCTTCTCCCGAGACTTATTGCAAAATTATAATCATTTCACTGAAAATGATATGAGATATTCACTCACAAACTATGAAATTGACAATTAGTTTCTCATTGGTGTTGACGTACCTACTTTTGTATGTATAAACACAATTTATTTCAAGTGTGATTCAGTCATTTGCATGATATTTCATGATAATTATCATCAAGTCATATACAGGGAATTGTAAGAAAAATTTTTAATTTCAAAACGTTCTTGTTTGAGATTTAGTATCAGAGAGAAATTCAAGGTTCATACATCTACTAATTTCACGGAAGAATATCAGGTCTGATTTTTTTTCTGATGATAGTTATTAGCGTATAGCTTGCAGTTTTTTTCAAACGTACGTACGTTTGAGAGATTAGTGATCAAACGATATGCATTTAACTAGAATTTTGATAGAATATTTATTGAATGCGTGGACTCACACGTTGGGCTCATAATTGTTATTCAAAATATACATCACATATTGGCTTGATTGTCTATCATCATCGAAGAGAAAATTGAGGTATCATTTTGTTGTACGAAAAACATACACTCATTGTGTGATGATTTTTTTTTGGATTGAATAAAACAGATAGTAAGTTTATTCTGGAAGTATTTGCATATTGAATATTGAAGTTATCATTTTGATGGTATTTAATGCGTTTTTCAGGTGTGTATGCTCTCATGTCATGGAAGTATCCATTTTACTTCTGTTTCATTTTGTTTCTGAAAAAAAAGCCAAGATCACACGAATATAGAGTTATGATGTAACATACGTACAGTGTATAACACTAGTCACATTAATGACTACTAAAAAGATTGTGAAGTGGAAGTGGAAGTCAATAGTGATTTCCAAAATGGACATTCATATGATATTTTTCTGTCAAAGAATCAATTATATATTTTCCACGTCATCATAAGTTGGTTAGGATACGATTTCCGTTCCGATATTAGCATTTCGCTGTCAACACCATCCGGCGATCTTGAACAGTCTAGAGAAAGTCCACTGTCGGCCGCAAGTTGTTGAAACTCGCCCGTAAGAGCAACTTCTTTATAGTATAGAAGTAACTCTTCGTTACAAAGTTTCAGTCAGGTTTATATAAAGCTGAACTCTCACCTGAATGAACTTCAACTTTGAATGCACAATTCTAACGAGGATATGAATTCTGAATGGAGAGTAAGTTCATATGGATGAAAATCTTATTCCGTGTACAATAGATACCGATTAAGTCGTTATAAAGTGAGAAAGTCAAGTTATTTAGCCGATTTATTCTCTATTTTGAGAGCGCATCGGAATGGATTTATCGGAATATTATTTTTTGGGAATAACTTCCGAACGTTGTGGAATTTGAACGTTAGAACTCGATAAAAATACGGATATTTTAAATATCTCAAAATCAATATTGAAAGATGATAATATATATATATATATATATATATATATATATATATATATATATATATATATATATACATATATATATATACATATATATATATATATTCATATATATATATATTTATTCATATATATATATATATATATATATATATATATATATATATATATATATATATATATTCATATATATATATATATATATATATATATATATATAAATATATATATATATATGAATATATATATATATATATATATATATATTCATATATATATATATATATATATATATATATATATATATATATATATATATATGTATTTATATATATATATATATATATATATATATATATATAAATATATATATATATATATATATATATATATATATATATATATATATATATATATATATAGAATATGTACATCTTTTTCATTACCTCTAATCAATAAATACAAGAACAACAACTACAAACAACATACAAAGAATGATTATCACGCTCTTTCACAATGTCAAAAAGGCTAAGGCCCGGTTTTACGAAACTGGATTAAGCAATAGTTAGCGGATTAACTTGTTATCACCATTGGTCACATATGTTATTTTCGTACTTTTAATCAACTGTTAGTGGATTATTACCCTAACTAAGATTGGTAAAACTGGGCCCAAGTAAGATAAGATACGGCAGGTAAGTTACGACAATTATGAGCAGCTATCAACAAGAGAGAGAAGGGCCCACGTATTTGTTTCTCAAAATAATGCATGGTCTGACTTCTATAGATGTAATTAATCGTTTCATTCAAATATTGAGGAACCATGCAGGACTATACGCCAAAAAAATAGCATTGTTTTCTTAAACACATCGGTCATTCATGTATGTATTTGTCGCCTCTTCTTCAGTCATTTTATCCTCAGAAAAGTTGTGAGCTCATTCTTTTTATTTCGACACAACATCCACCTCGAGTCGTTAAACAATAGCGTAGAAAAACACAAGAGAGAAAAACAGGTGAATTCATTAGATGCGATACTTTTATGGTCTACACTCTACATGATTGTTCAGGATGAATTTAAGGAACTTTATGGAAGCCAAACACTTGTGAGTGTTGTGGTGAAAGCGTCAATTCCCCAACGCAGATTCATCCAACTTGCATGATAGTTGTGTGTAGGTGTGTGTTATGTGTGTTGAACATAATACATTAAGGTCTTTCACACACTATCGTTTCACCCTTTATGGGCAACCGACGCTCGGCCTCAACAAAGCTAAATTCCCTCCATACACCCTTACCTCGAAAGCCAGCCATAGGATTGCCACTTATCAATAATTCTAAACCACAAACATACCAACGTCAAAATAGTCGTTTGAACTACACATGATGCGAAACCACAAATGGGATTTATTACTAAACTATTTTGGACGAGAGGCAACGTTTGAAGAGAATGAGTGTATATTTGAATTGCGAAGTTATGCCAATCTGAGCAATGTGGTTGGAGCATAATTTTGTTTTGCTTCATGACTTATCTTCAACCGTAATTATTACAATATTACTAGTATCCAGGAATTTTCAATAAGGCTTAAAAACCGACTCGATGCATGTGAAAAACCAACCTTTTTTCTGTGAATCGGATCAATTTCGGAGATGCTTTGCCGGTCTTACCAATTTCATTCTCGCATTTGTCTCGCGTGTACTACACTTTCGCGAAAGATAAGAAAATGAAGAGAGAAAAACTGAAGCGTTCGTAAACGATTTTCATGAAAAATCCGTGTCTTTCATAGTAGAGTAGATACTCGGTGTAGACTTACCTACATGTATAGGTCTACACAACACGTCAATGCTATACCAGCGTTATTATGAAACTCTTTTCTACTAGAAATTCAATTTGTGAGAGCTTTTCCACAACGTCGATGGTGAATTAAAATGAAATAAAATATGAAATATGATATTAAACCACCGACAATGTACCGTAAATTCCGAATGCTCGTTGTGGTAGCAATGCAATTATTCCTTCTGCCAATCGCTGCTGGACACACAAATACTGGTTTTAGTGGTTTTTACTGCGCTTCCGATAATTGGAGGTAGATGAAACGTGTGTTTTGAAATGTCCGTGTAGAAATTCAGAACATTCTCGTAGATATATGTTTCTATATGAATATAGGTATGATAGGTACGATACGTTCAGTAGTTAACGAAAAACCATTATTGCTTTGTTGAACTTTATGTCAGTAGAGTACTAAAGAAGAAAATGCTATGAATGGAGAAATATAGTTCAAGTTCGAATATGAAGGAGCCCATGATACTTGTATCTTGGATATAAGTTGAATAGTTTGTATTGTACATTTGGAAGCAGGGCCCAGTCGAGAGATTTATTGTGAATAGTTTGACTGCTATTCGAAAGCTCAGTCAGATAAAGAAATCATAAGCACAATATGAAATTGGTTCAATTGATTCAACAGAGATGTAGATGACAACCAATAGAATATGAGAAAAATGAATGTTTGTTATCGTTTGGAATGATAGCAATGATATGATCGTTCATGATGAACACTGACTATATACTTAACTATTTGACTGACTGACTATATAACTGACTATTTGATGTATGGAGCAATGATAAGGGCGATATATTATCAAACAAAATGAGAAATGAAAAATCAACATAATCAATTATATATTCACTTTTTCGGTTCATTCGGAGTTCAAGAAAGTATGAAAACTTGCATGATCTTTTTTTTTTGAATATAGTCATTATGACCGGCACATGTAGCTGAGTGGTTAACGCACTTGCTCCATATGTGACCCGGGAGGCAGTGGGCATGTCGGACCCGGTTCGATCCCCGCTACTG
>OZ023328.1:20251633-20254133 GCA_964007535.1 Brachyptera risi
TCTACCGATCGATTCAGTTTGATCAAACAACTTATTCATTCAAATTATTTCTCCATATTCATTATTCAAATGTATTGGATAATTATTTCAACAAAGACAAATTGAAAGAATGAAGATCAAGAAGATAAAGATATAATAAGATTGATAAAGTGATGATGAATGATGATAATAATAACGATATATTTTACTCCTTGATGCATATGTTTGAATCGTTTGAATTGTGCCAGAATGTTCGAGATTGTTCGAGCTTGTTCGAGATTGTTCGAGCTTGTTCGAGATTGTTCACTATTCCCGAGATAATCGACTCAATTGGCTCAATCTTCTTTGTCAGTCAGATGAGTTATGATATAATCGATCATTTCTTTTGAGATGGTGAGATCACTCTTTTGTCGCGCCGTCCGAAAGATCCTACCTTTCATCCTCAGCCTCAATTAGGGAACAATGATATTGTGTCGAGTTTAGATGTTGATATATTATCATGAATAGTTATTTACCAAGTGGGTATAACTTTTGCATCTGAGTCGAGATGTGAATTTGATAACAAGATATTTGCGAAGTATTTGGTATTGATCGAGATGTGAAATATATAAGATTAATCTGTTAATGTTAATCTGTATCTTTTCACTTTATACTGTTAATCCTGATCACTTCTCAGGTTTAGTCTTAGCTCTAGTTCGATATTCAGATTTAGTGATTTCAGTCTTGAGAATAGTAGGCCTATCACATTCATACCATACTCTGAATAATTAGGATCACAGTTCAACTGTTCCACATTTGTTTTTATTTTTACTAGTCAAACGCGAAATATGCGTTGTAAGATGAGCGAGATATCTGAATAAGGTATAAAAGTCCTTGAAGTAGTTGTACCCTTGCTACTTTATCGACTCTGGTATTCTACACACCTTGATATCTAAATAAGCTATAAAAGTCGTTTAAGTAGTTCTAGTCTTGCCACTTCATTGACTCTGGTATTCTACACACCTTGACAGATATAAAAAATACTTCATTGTTGGTCAACTCTTGAATCTAGAAAGCAGTGAATCTCGACAACTCAATTCTGTCACAATTTTTATGATATATTCTATGAATATTATCAGTCATTTTATTTTTTTTCTTCACAACGACTGATCAGAATTGCTTAAAAAATCGTAATAATGTGTAAAATCCATGTATACACAATTAGAGAGAATTTCATTCCATTTGGAGAGATTTTATTTTTCAACATTTTCCGCGCAGCCAAATCTTATGGGGTTTTTAGAAACTTTGAGATGATGATTCTCAAAATCGGTCCGATCGATTCATCCCCAAAACTATACAGTTCTAAGTTGGATGAGTTTGGGTGTACAAAAAAAGTTTCATGTTGATCAGTCAACCCCTGCGACCTGTGGAGTGCTTACAAACAAAAACAAAAAAAAAAAAAAAAAAAAAAAAACACACAGACAAAGCCCTATAAGAGTGGGATGGAGACTTCGCTACGCTCATCAATTATTCTTTAATTATCAATTCATGTATAAATTTACTATATTCTAACTACCCCAGCACAAGATAGTATCCATCCTCTAATCTCATCGGGGTATAAAGAACAATTTTTATCACATTTATGTATTTCAACTTGACTTAATGAAGCAACCATACGCTATTATAGTGTGAAAAATATTAAAAACATAACTTCTCCTCGTAGAACGAAAGCCTTGTGATATCGCGTTTATTTGGCCTTATTCTGAGAGTTAGGGGAACCTAATGAAATTTTAACCATAGCGATAACCCATTTTGACCCCTAGTTAGAGATACTTCCATGCTGTTTTTTTTCTCACACAATTGAGAAACAAACAGTAGAATATAGAAGTCGAGTCCAGAATGGGTGGGTAAAAAGAGTGGGGGGACTGGGTGAATCTTATGAGTCTTGCATACATCTAGAGCATTTTTAAACATCATTTATCTCTCATCCGTTTGTTCCTATACTCCCTTTCGGTATTGCCATCAAGCAAACAATCATTGTTATCATCATCAACGTCATATTCTACAGTAATCCTGAAGTCTTTCCAAAATAACACCACGCATATAAATGATAAATCATTCCATTTCTTCACATTCAGCTGGTTTATTTCTGTAAATATGAATGGATTATGACATAAAGTGATACCATTGCTACCACACAAAAAATGCTTTTCATTCATATTAAAATCCATGATAACAGTTTTCTCTTCGTTAGTACGGTCCTATATTATATACAAACTGACGGTGCCTGGGACGTCACTGGACAGACCAGAGTATAAAAACCAACATTCAGATACAATCACGATCCGTCGTATGAATTTCATATTTTGTTGAAACGTAAACCACACACGTTGAATAATAATGAATTTATACCGAATCACTTCTGAAATGTTTTCGTTTGAGAGTTGCCTCACTCAATCCAGGAATTGTTATTTGAGTGCGTGACAAAATGCTTATCTACCTATTTATCGATTGATCTCAATACAAATACCTAGAACATATG
>OZ023328.1:20261633-20369133 GCA_964007535.1 Brachyptera risi
ATATGAATTAATATCATCAGCAATTTAATAATTATTATATCACCACAAATCTGAATTTTTCTATGCTGAGAAAATTTCCATACATCCTGCAAGAACGATTTGACGAACAGATTATAAGGTGCAATCACCGACAACGCTACGATGTCGTTTATTACCGATGAAAATTAGTGTGGTCGAGACAAAATGTTATTCGTTAAGAGAATCTGATATCGTGGACTCCCTCTGGCACCATTATTGTACCATTATAATCATTTTTCTTCAATCCCATAACGTAGAAGAAGTTCTTCTTGTGAGGAGTACAAGTGAAGTTTGTGGAATGTAGGCCTATTCCAGTGTGAGTGAAAAAATCTATTGATTTGTTTCATGGAATATTTGTATCGATCTATCGTCTAAATCTTCATAAATCAAACCAAGCTGATACCATAATTTTATTGTTCCAATATCAATAATGGAGACATTCATGTGTAAAGATCCATAATTGTTGAAAAAGATACATTCAGCGATTGGAAAGATGTTCGTCTATGTACGGACCATAATTATATAATTACAATTTAACATCTATCTAAAAATGAGAATTTCTACTTCTGACAAATAACTAGATTTTGAGTTAACTAATTCATGATCATTAGAGGGAATTGATATCAAAATGATAAAACAAAAATCGAAATCGTTTTTGCCGCGTGCCGGGAAAAGAAAAAAAATGTTCGCAAAATAAGTCAATGCCACAAAAACGATTGTAGAGTTTTGAAACTTGCCAAAGTTATTGTTCACACTATTGGGCATGTCATCAGATGATCAAAATTTTCATTTGCATGAGGCTCACCGTTTGTTTACCATCAACGATATAGTTGCCTGAGACATTTTACAAAATTGTATGCGATTCTAATTAAATCTGTATCGATAGAACGACAAGACTTACGAAAATTTCAATCATCTGATTGCATGCCCAATAGTGTGAACAATAACTTTGGCATTTTTGTGGCATTGACGTATTTTGCGAGCGCTTTTGGTTATTTTGCCGGCACGCGGGAAAAAACAGGAGACAATATTTTGATTTTTTGTTATCATTTTAATATCAATTCCTTTCAATGGTCATGTATCAGTTATCTCAAAATCTAGTTATTTGTCAGAAGTAGAAATTCTCATTTTCAGATGGATGAATAGCCTGAACCAGATTCGGTGCATAATCAAATTTCACGCTTTTGAAACATCTATTTACCTTTTGATATTTCTGTATTATTGATATCATGTTAGACGTAATAGATTATTGAACATTTCATAATGATTTCAGCATATCCAACTCGAATGAGTGGAATTACGGTGTGATCCAGATTGAAAGAAAATGTTTGTGTGTGTGTGTGTGTGTGTGTAGAAAGCGAACGTAGCACAAGAAAACTCTTTTCAACCACAAAAAACATTTACATTACGGTTTCAGGCTCATGAATAAAAAGCAAACATTCAATATTGTGTTTATACACTCTGATCTCACGACAGAAGTTCAGAGTTCTAGAAGAAATATCGGAAATCTCTGCTGGGCAGAATTTATATTCAATACATGTATTTATATCTAGATACATTCAATTCATCAACATTTTGTTAACTTTACCAATGATGATGGATGGTTGATTTTTTTCCTAGCAGTTTCAGCAGTTGTAGCAGATTGCAGTTTTATGACAGGAAATACATCTATTTACCATTTGAATCATTCCAGTAATCATAATGTGCATTCTTCAACAATGAGTTACATAAATTACAGTGTTCAATTCACACATATATATATATATATATATATATATATATATATATATATATATATATATATATAAATATATATATATATATATATATATATATGTATATATATATAAATATATATATATATCAAAGTTTTTACTTACGATGTATTTCGGACTTTTGGAAACTGAAAGACTGTTTTCTGCGGCGGAAATTTATAGTCACCGACAGCGCACAGTCCTGGTGTTGAAGTTCATTGGTTTTAAATAATTGAAATGGGGTGGTAAGATCGCCCTTGTGGTGCCCCGTCCAAACGATCCTACTTTCATCCAAAGCCTCAATTGGGGAACAATGATTTTGTATCAGGTTCTGATTGATGTTATTAAAAAAAAAAAAATTATGAGATTGAGATGACAATGGGGTAGCTATAGATTTGATTGACCACTGTAATGGTATGGAAATGAGGAATTAAAAGTCCTCATCATCGAGTGGGAGAACATTCAGCGATAATTGTATTCAATCATAAACATGTGAATCATTTACAAAAAAAATGATTTTTCCTCAATTGATATATGGCAGGATCGTTCGGATTCATCTTATGACCTCGGAGGCAATAATTGATCGTCATGTGACTGGTTTCGTACTATGCTGATAATTCATGAGTCATCAGTGAATCCAGACGAGATTTGTGACAAGTAACAGGAATCTTCAAACCTATTCTAGTAGATGATCTTTTCATTTTTTCCGAATCTCCTCTGTCTTCTCTTCCTCCAAATCCTTTTCTCCTCTTCTTATTATCCATATATAATTTTTATCATCCCATTCATCAATGAATCACTCTTCAACTTGAATCTGTTTCAAATAATATATCGTCTATGAAATATGATAGATGGTAGACCTGGCTCTAGAGTCTAGATCTTCAATAATTACATTTCATTTTTTTTCTAATGTTGATTGTTACTTTTAACAAAAGCATCGTGTAATCACATACAAATCTGGCATCATTGCAGATCCATTTGTATGACATAAGTACAATAACATTACCATGACAATTGCTCAGTACTCAATTATTCCAAAGAACGGTGACATTTATAAACTAATTGACGCAACAACATCGTATCTAGAAACGGAATTCATAAAATGAAGAATGAAACAACAGTACACTGAAAAATATTATGTTGAATAAGTGAAGAAGTTCAGATGATTTTTTTCCAAATGATCACTTTTGAATGAAAGATAATACTATTTCAAGAAAACTGGAATATTAATTTATTATTCTTTGGAATGGTACCTTTGAATACCTTGTTAGCTAATTAAACAGTGTAATTTGCTTTGTTCCTCTTCTTGCACGGTTGCACTTCACCTGAGCGGAGCCTCTAATTCAAATGTCATTCCACCGGGAAGATGCGATGTTTGCCTAGAAAGAGAATTGCTATTCTCTGCTATACACATAAGTACATTCAGTGAGAGCAAGGTAAATACCGGAGTTTAAAGTTTTATCAGATATTATGAGAGACAAATCAATAGACAAACTGGCATCATATAGAATACTCTTAAAATGAGTATATTACAGTTCAGTTTCATATATTTTCATTAAAACATGAATGGACTTTTCTTATTTACATTTTGTGGTCAAGAAGCACTTGACAACTTCATATTTCAATATATTACGGAATATTGATGAGAATAATTTCATACTCCAATGATTGTGACGATGATAGTGATATATGATGACACTGATCAAGAAAGATGATCATCTTCAGAATGATCTAAGAATGGTGATAAAGATGATAATAATGATGAATATTTGATGTTTAGTGATTTTGCGACCCGAATGTGAAGTACCGATTTAATATTGGGTGATTCCGTCGAATCGCGTGACATAAAATTACCGAAGTTTCGGTCTCGCTGTTGATACTTTGTTCAAAAGTCAGTCAGGTTCAGAAAAAATAACTAGTTCAAAAAGAAAAGAACAATTGAATCGGTTCTCTTGAATACTCTTTCTCCTAGAAAAGTTCTCTCATTTGAACCTGACTGAGTCTTGAAGAATGTCTCAATATGTAGACCGAAACGTCAAGGATTTCATCTTCCACGAAGCGACGTAATCACCCAATATCACATAGGCCTACATAATTATGAAATGTATATAATGATAAAAACACTGAACTGATGATTACCATGATGATGAAAAATTAAAAATGATGAGAATAGTAGATATTTTCATATCCGTTAATATTCCTCGGAATAAATTTCAAAAACTTGAGTATGTTTACTACTATTTTTCATCTTATTTGTCTACGTCAACATTCTCTTCTGTATTGTCCAGTTTCTTTACAAAATATGGCGATATTGCATACGTACGCCCTTTTGTACCAGATGGTTGTTATGCCTATTCACATTCTCTATTGCAAAAGGTTTCAGTTTGTAGTAGGGGCAACACATGAGAGTGCATGGCACAAGTAGTTCCTGACTTCTAAGAAACTCACCCTTGTTTTCGTACTGAACTAGTATCAAAAACATGTGGTTGAGTTATGGTATCAGGCTACTGTCACCATCCTCACAGTATCGAGTTACAAGTTATCAAAATCCATCGCGTCGTTACATATTTTCAAAATTACTCTCAAACAGTTTTTAACCAAACAATCACTACAAAGTTGATGAATTCTTTTTGGGATGCGATCATATATGTTGCTAAAGCTTTGAGAATATCTGACTCATAATTCATTTGGTTTCTTGGATATTTTATTCATACATTCTTAGGCCTTTATTAGAATGAAATGTATTATCAATTTTTTTATTGTCATCATTTGCTTATAGAAGATTGATCACTTGCTGATTTTTTCTCATAGAAATAAAACTATTAAGTCACTAGTATTTTATATTCTATTCATGTACAGTTTCTTATCATCATTATATCATAATTTTTATTACTGATGAAGTGTATGTGTTGAGTATTTATAAAAAATAACACGTTCTCTGCTACTATTTTTTTATCGATGTATTTTCAATGACTTGCAATTTCATTTTCTTTTGCAATTTTCAATTGTTCGCATAATCTTATGCAATGATCAATTTGAACTAATAAATAGATGATGAAGAAATAATAAAATAATAATAATGAATTGGTAGGCCTACTCAAGAGTCGGGTGAGTGAATCGATGAATCAGTGCTGACCAGTGATTTTGAAATGAGGTAAACACATTCCAACTGAATTAACTTTACAATTTGGAGTTTTTCGAATGAATATTGGCTCAGGATGTTATCTTCCAAAGTGTCAATTTTGTGCAAAATGCATAGCGCGGAGAAAACTATATCAAAGAATCAATATTCAACGGAGAT
Source organism: Brachyptera risi (assembly GCA_964007535.1). NCBI lineage: Eukaryota > Metazoa > Arthropoda > Insecta > Plecoptera > Taeniopterygidae > Brachyptera > Brachyptera risi. Next base: position 20,266,707 of record OZ023328.1, read on the forward strand.
GGATCAAATGTACAACAAACAGACTCATCTATACGGACACACTGTACTACAAAAGAGCTAATCTATGGACAAACTGTATTACAAACAAACTCATCCACAAAAAACTGTACTACAGAAAAAATCATCTACAAACAAACTCATCTACAAATAAACTGTACTACAGAAAAACTCATCTACACACAAACTCATATAAAAATCACCCAGGTAGGAAAATATTTTTACTAAAAGCAACCCTCACTACTGAACCGACTATCAGACAGAAAATTGAGTGCAGGATCGCTCGAACAGGTCTTTATTGTGCTGTGACCAGAAAATGTATTTTTTTCGTTAATAATGATCACATACAAGGCTTTAGCTCAACTTAATAATGTTTTTTTTGTGGAAATTACTGCATTATGTGAAACATTGACTTGAAAAATAGTTGAATTTATATTTTGAATTACTGAAATATGTTAATATCCACCCAATCTGTTACTTGCAAACATTTTTATGTTTAAATACAAAATATATAACGAAATACAAAATATATGATCATGCATGCACGAATAAATCAAAACGGAACAATAAAATCATAGATGAGCCTTTTATCCATCATATTGCTTCTGAATAATATTCGAACAAGTTACGTTCAAATATTGATATATTTGAGTCAATCACAAAATTAGTATTACTAGTTTTGTCTAAATAATTCATAATAAGTAGTAGTTTTTACTAAACATGATCATTTCAATTGACGAAGAACTTGATGTATACAATGAACAATAACTTATCTACGGACAAACTGTACTACAGAAAAACTCATCCACACACAAAATCATCTACGAACAAACTGTACTACAGAAAAACTCATCTACAGACAAACTCATCTACAAATAAACCGTACTACAGAAAAACTCATTCACACATGAACTCATCTATGAACAAACTGTATTACAGACAAACTCATCTACAGACAAACTCATCCACAAATAAACTGTACTACAGAAAGACTCATTCACACATGAACTCATCTACAAATAAACCGTACTACAGAAAAACTCATCTACACACAAACTCATTCAAAAATCATCTCTACGACACGTATTATTCTATGATGAGAGGTGTCTATGCGTAAGGGGAGGAGCCTTTGTCCCCCACTTTCTTCTCTGTACAGATTACTCAAGAATTGAAACTTCGGTAGAGTTTGTTTGTAGTAATAAAGTTTTTCCGTAGATGAGTTTTTTTGTAGTATAGTGTGTCTGTGGATGAGTTTGTTTGTAGTACAGTTGATACGTCCCATATTCAACTTCTATAGACCAATCTTCCATTTTGTTCTTATCAAATACTTTACATCATCTTATGAATATAATGAATGATGAATAATAAAAATAATGCATATATGCATACTGATTTCATTTTATCTCTTTTTTATTTCAATCAAATGAAACACTTCCTCTTCATTTTCACTCATCTTAACAACAATATCGTACTTGCATCCACGAGAGATCAAGGTTCCGATCACAGTCTATCCTACCACACCGATAGCGCACGGTTGTGTAAAGCCCTTATCGTTCGTACACAAATACAAACATTTATGCAGTATATGCACGATTATTTTCAAATTCGAACAGATTTTTCAATTCAACCATTCTCTGAAAAGTGATAATGAATATAACATGACTTCAGAGATAGGATATCACCATGAAACAATCGAAGAATATCGTTTGATATCATATTATTCAATTATTATTTTTTTGTTCATGAAATTTTAGTGAACAAATTCAATTCCGTCGCTTTTTCAATAATGAATTTCATAGCTTTTTTCATCATTTTCATTAAATGAAATTACGAATTTTAATATAGGCCTACGAGTTTTAACGGATAAAGCAAATAACTTGGAATGATATATTGAGGGGAAATTCAACTACAACTACTCACTATAATTGAATTTTGTCACAGTCTTCTATTAAATAATATCATCCGAAAAAAAGAAAGATATTCTTCCAATTTAAAATTGAACGCTTCATGAAGGAATTGAGAGAATGGAATTTTGATATTACCAAGATTTTCATTTTGAGATATTTCAGCTAGTTGTAGACCTGCACCTTGGTTATTGAAATTATTATATGGTTCAATATAACCTGTTGTTTTGTACCTTCAAGCCAATAGACTTCATAAATGTGTTCTCAGTTCGCTACCAGCTGTAACAGCACCCCCCAGCATGTGGTTACATAACTGCAGAGCTCTGCTTCACTGCAACCTGCAACAGTTGTACCTTCAACAAGACTTCAATATCAATATACGACTTCTATAGACCAACCTTTTTCTTTGTTTTATCAAATACATTCTGCCAAAAAACTGTGGGAGATATTTTTTCATTTATATTGCTTATACCATCGGGAACTGAAAATGCCGGGCGTAATGGAGACGGACAAGAAGTGTGAATTACATTTAAATGGAGTATCCAATGGAATAATGAAAGAACATCATTACAATATAGTTCATCAAATAACAAACTTTTGATAATTTTGAAAGGAATGTGTGGAAGACCAATGAAGAATGAAGCATGCAATTAGATTGAGGAAAGAATATACGTGGGAACAATTTGTGTTGGTGGCTTTTGAAACAGTGAACAGAAAAACTTCTGAAAAGTGGAACAGTTTTTTTTCACTGGAGTTTGAAATCATCACACTTTCTGTGTACATACTATAAACAATCAGGTCTTCACCATTCTCATGTGGGATGCTATATTTTATTTCACTCTCTATGCTTTTATGAATATTAAAGTCAGATGGTGAACTGAATATAATAATGGAAAATTGGTGGAGGCTACATCACATTCAGCTAAAACGAAAATACAATGCGTCTTGATTAAGAACCAATTTATCACGTTCGTACAATAGCAAATAAGTGCGGTACCTTCGATTATTTATAGCAACTCGAGTAGATTTAATTAGCACCACATAGGTTCCTGATATTATCCCACATCTCTTTTTTGTTGACCCATGATTCGGTGTTACCGAGATTTCTGGCCGCTTGGAAAATAGCATTCCAGAAAGCATGGGGTTAATAATAACCATCGTCTATCCGCGTGCAAGGGAAGGGTGTTAATGTGTAAAACCGGTGTCAGTACCGGAGTGCGGAAGGAAAGGGGAGAAAGGGTGGCAGAGGGTTGGAGGTTATAATAATAATAAGGTGAGTATGGGCCGTTCATTTCGATCTGGTGCACGGAGAAAAGCTGGCTAGATATACTCTATTCAATGGTTACCGTATAGACTGGAAATTTTACCTGTCGTTATATATATCCCTGAAACTCGATGGATATATCAACCTTTGTGTTTGCATTTCGGTATATTGATAAGTGTCCCTCTTGGAAACTGATGAGCAATTGCAAACTTGTTGCTATGTATGTTATATCACATACATTTTTGTCAGTGATACAAACGCCTTTCATTTCTCATGCATTTTTAATGAATTCATCAATTGAAAAATAGAGAAGTTGTACTGAAATAATTAACCAAGAAGAAAAATTGCTTTCGCATATTGATTCGATATCATATTACTCTCATTTAGATATGTAATATACGAGAATATAACTCGTTCTCATTTACCTGCTCATTTCTTCTCAGCGACACACGCAAAATATCAACAACTCGCGGAAATATGTCGATAGTCAATGCCATTGTTGAAGGAGAGTTGAAATACAATTTCTAGTCTTAGGTTATCATTGAATGGAGTATAGCATGAACCTTGCGGCTCGAATTTCACACAGATTAATGTAATTTATAACATACTGCTGGTTTGTCGTTGCACAGTTGGTACCTATGTTGGGATTGCTTGCGTGTGGAAAGAGACAAAACAATAGCAGAATGTACGCGCTAATTGAATAGCTAGACAGAGTTTGTCTTCCAGTTTTGACACACGTTTGTTCAAATATGATTTGTCTGGCCCGGTTGTTACGATGTTTTTGTTGTTGTCGCACATTGCGAACTTTATGTCATCTTATGTGAACATGATCACGTGATAATCAAGACCAATAATTATTGATGAGCGTCTTATTTCTACTAATGTTTGAATTCTTTTGAGATCAAGTTTGAATTAAGAAAATGCTGAAGGAGGCATTTCTCATAAATATGTTCAAGAAATAAAATAATGATTCTTCTAACTGTTTAATTACATTCGCGAACAATTTTAATTACCCCAAATAATAGAAAGTGTGATACATAGAGCTGAAGGCCGAAAGCATATCGGGGGCCAAGCGAAGAAATATACGGTTTCATAGTTAATTCCATTGAAATTTATTATACAATTTTCTCATATTATTACATTTGGGTATTCAGCCCATAGAACGCACACACATAGCACACAGATGAGGCCCTATATAATAATAAATGTTTGCATTGTACTCATCTAGTCTTGATTCATGCTATATTCTTATCTATAACGGGTGATATTTTTCGGTCGACTAGGTAATGAGAATAAAAACAACGGAACGAACAAACGCAATGGCAAAGATGTGGAATCTGTTTGGAACGTGACGGTGTTTCACGAAAGAATGGGACGAAAATAGCCGTATATTAGTGCTATTATCTTCCAACAAGCACCGTTTTTCAAGCGGACGGCTAATTAAAAATTCCTACTCGGATGAGAAAACAGTATCACGTAGATATTAAACACACGCTTATGCTTCAAGTCAATTGCCCAATTACAAAAAAAAATGCAAACTACTCTTGGACGTGTATATGCACTCATGTTTGAATTGGTGCGTACTTTTTTCCAGAGGTCTTTTCTCAGTGATTAAACCTTCCATTGAGTGACAGGAGTGTTAGTTGAAAGTGTATGAATGGTTCAGAACATAATCCTTTCGAACAAACGTGCGAATGCGTAATACCCACATTTTCATTTTCTCTGTTTATTTTAACGGTTGCGTAGATGTATAATCAATCTTCGATGAAACGATATAACATAACATCCTTTCTCTTATTCCTGGTCGATATGTTTGTATCAATATAAGGAGAATGACAGGGACAAGTTGGATCATGTATCTAATTTTGCCAATTAAACTGTTTATTCTGTACATTTATAGCCCCAATTGTGAATATATATATTTTTTTTTTCATGGTTTGTGGAGTGAAAGTACCGATCAACCATTACATCAATCAATCACCTAACTTCACGAATAATTTCCGGTTTCATGAGACATTATATTCTCATGAAAAGATAATCTCAGACATCTCAGATCAATTCCTCTCCAACTCTTATCCAATAGCTAGGTTACACGGGGGTATGAATGAGTATGTGATGAAATCATGAAGTGATGATACGTGAAATTACGTTGACAAAAATCCACACTTTATAAGGGACTCGAATCTACGCCAAACAATGACCTCAGTTCCAAAGCAGTGCCTAAGCCTACTGAGCAACAGAGTCAGGCGTTATTTCTTTTTATTCTTATTCTAACCGAAATGATATAATATGAAGAACGGAAAACTTATTTTTCATATACCGCACAAAAATCTCCCTTTATAGGATATATAATATGACGTCTATTATTAACTCTCCTGTCTTCGTCTCTTTTCATGTCTGTTTTTGTTGCTGAGCAAAAGACAATCCCGGCTGGCCTGGCAGCGTCAGGAACTATAGCTCTGTCATGAACGTTGACGGGTTGCGGTGAACAGTGCGGTTGGCAGGTGCTGATGACATGGGGTTCGATACCGGGTGGGGGTCGTAAGACCAATGAAAACCACTGAAGATATATATATATATATATATATATATATATATATATATATATATATATATATATATATGAAGGAACGACAGAAAGGGAGAGACAAGTAGATAGAGAGAGAGGTGGATAGAGGATGAACTGCCACTCTTCAAATTCCAAAAGTCAATCGGGTATTTTTTCAAGTGATTAAGTGATACTGTCGTGTACTTCCGTAGCCTACAAATTGGTTAACAATGCTAGTTTCATCATAATTTCCAACAGTTATCTGAAATCATTCGATCATATTTTGTTCCTTCCAGTGTGAATAATTCCTCGTAATAACATTTATCATTTCTCTACACACAATCTAACCTACAACACCCTCAAAATTCACGACTCATCCACACAATCACTTGACAGCAAGTTCCGATATTATTTCGATATTCATCATATATTTCTTGATTACACCCGGGTCTATGTACTCAAATCGATCGCATATATAAGTGATTCGAGTTACTAATTTGGTGTTCATTACAATGAAAACATACAATCTCAAAAACGTTCTAGTATACTGTCTATTTTCAGTCATCTCGTACACAGTATTTCTCATCATGTTAGACAAATATTCTAATACTCCTTGCTCGCTGATTATGTTTCTCGTATGATATTAAAACTGATGTTATAACCGGGAAGGATGAATACTATCTTCAGTTGAGAGTGTGAACTGCATTGCGTCGCGTACATAAAACAAAACATTAGCCTACTAATTATCTTCTTGTCCCGAAGACGCTTAGCGTCGCGATGCCAAGACGTCAGTGTTGGCGCCTTCACCAAGCCGTCAAAATATGAAGCACATCACGTTCCACTTCCGAGTTATGTTGTTGACCGAGTGCATGATGTACTCTCTTTTACTGTTGTAAGTCAACACATACCGTGTCTGTACTGCATAAATAGGTTAGAGCGGACTTATTTATTTTATACTAGCTATACAAAATATGATACAGAAATTTCATACGTGTTTTCAAAATGATCTTTCCCATAACTATTTATATATAGAAATAAATTGAATGCATAGGTTTCATGGGACTTGATAGTTTCTCAGTAGTTTTATGTACTAGGAACGTCTTATACGTGTCAACAGTAGATTTATACTATTGTCACGTATATTTACCATCGAAGGAGTTGCAGAGATATTTGATATATCTTTATAGTCGGATTTGAAATATTTTCCTTCATGACTGTTCTTTCGTCATTCGAGAATGGAGTTGTCTTGTGATGAACGTGTTTCTAACGATACCAAAATGTTGATGTTGACAATTTCACGAATGTCGAAATTTGAGTCTACATCTGAAATATTGAATCGGAGTATTCGAATTTGTCTTCTTTGTTTAGTTGTTTGAGGAATGAATGGGGGTTGCACATAAAAATTATGTGGCACAAACCTGCACTTACGCACAAAGCATACGAAGTTGACGCAAAAAAAAAATCGCAATGGATTGACACAAATTCTGAGTTAGAAAAATGAGGGTGACATCATTCACTTCAATCTTTGATCTGATTTGATTCTGAATTTCGATTCGGTTCGATTTTAGATTGAACGAGAAGCAGCAAGAACGGAATTTCATAGCATATTACAGCAACAAAAATACGATTAAAATCTTCGTTTTCCAAAAAGTGTGCACATAGAAAGACCTTCAAAGACTAGTATTGCTTCGTGGAGTGATTCAAGATTGTCTCAACGTTCGATCAATTTTCACTTGTCATTGAGTGATTTCAATTTCATGAACAAAAAATATGAAATGAATTAATTGGTTATACAATTCGGAACAAAACAAATGTATGATTGAATGAAAACTTTTATCACATGAAATAAATGGTACAAATGAAAGTTAGAAATGTGTAGTTGATTAAATTGTATCAATCAATGAGAGAATGATGAATGAATAAATCACAGTATCGAGTGAGTTCATATGAGAATCAAATATAGTACTCGTGACAAGTTTCAAGCTCAGTCATACCAACTTTTTGAATTTATTGTTCTAACATGTCAGTTATATTTTTATTGTCACCTACTCAATGGGTTTACAAGACTGTGATGATTTATCAAAACTCGATGTCATTTTTTGTAGTATATTTCATGAGTGTGTGATACATTAGTTCAATGTGAAAATATCGATTCGAAAGTTTTCAAAGAGAATAAGGTTAACACTGGCAAACCTTTATCATACTCGATAGCGATTGGGTATCCAAACTCGGTCGTAGATAAACCCATACATAAATTGAGTATATTATCTGAAACTTGATTATTGAGCAACGATTTTGTTATAAAGATAATGATAAAACGGAAAGACCGGTCTTGTTGTCATGAACTAGTTAGTTTCATGCCAATCAATGCTCCAGTCTCAATAACGTTCTAGCTAGGTTTAGATAGCTAGTGAGGATTACAACTTCGGACTCTTACCGCGGCTGCCATTTAGAATAACGCCTCAAGCTTCTTCAGTTCCAAGAAGCTAGAACTTGGATCCTATAATTCACTTATTCATTCATATTGTGTTCAACGACGCACTATACTGATGACTATACGATCTGTCGGCGTTGCTGAATGATATATGAGATGGTGGGTTGATGAGAAGAAAAGTTATTTAATTAGGTGTTTTTTGATAGTGAGAAGGAGTAGGTCGTGACCCGTTGTTACGGCACTATCCCAGTATTGACCTGAACGACAGGGGGAAACCACGTGAAACCCCTGTCCGGATGGTCGACCATGAATCGAACCTTGGTCTCCTGAATGACGGTTCAATGCCCTCCTAGCCACTCATCTATTCATTTCAGTGAATTCCAAGATATTCACTGGAACAGAACTATAATTATAGAATGGATAACAAAGAACCAAATAGAAAATAATAATTGCCCTCAATGGTGAATAATAGGAATGAAGACGGTATATGCTCAGAGACATGATCGTAGTGCCTACGTGAATATATATATATATATATATATATATATATATATATATATATATATATATATATATATATATATATATGAATATATATATATATATATGATATATATATATATATATATATATATATATTTATATATTCACATATATATATATATATATATATATATATATATATATATATATATATATATATATATAAATATATATATATATATATATATATATATATATATATAAATATATATATATATGTATATATATATATATATATATATATATATATATATATATATATATATATATATATATATGTATATATATATATATATATATATATATATATATATATATATATATATATATATATATATATATATATATATATATATATATATATATGAACGTGTCGGGGTGATTAGACCTATGCAAGAAATGATGAAGCGTACAAGCTTTCTACACGAGTTCAGATTGGAGCAACAGATTCGAATGTATATTTTCTCGTTGTTGTGTGTTTCCGTAGGAGAGAGAGAGAGAGAGAGAGAGAGAGAGAGAGAGAGAGAGAGAGAGAGAGAGAGAGAGAGAGAGAGAGAGAGAGAGAGAGAGAGAGAGAGAGAGAGAGAGAGAGAGAGAGAGAGAGAGAGAGAGAGAGAGAGAGAGAGAAAGAGGGATAGAGAAAGGAGCCTCTTTCTCTGAGAGAAAGCGTCTCAACTCGTCTGATTCTCAACACATCTGATTCTCAAATGAATCTAAATTCGACCAAACCTCAACTTGACCGAATCTCAACTCGACCGAATCGCAACTTGACATCTACAACTACCGGTCAGCAACGCTCGCAGGACGATCACTTGTATATTGCGGTGTGACTGCGCATGGCGGCGCTCGTGATGGTCGTACTCATATTACTTGACTGCCAGCCGATATCGATTTTATAAACATATTTCAGGTACAAAATTCCAGTCTCTCAGAATGCAATATATCGTAGTCAATTTATCATGCCGGAACAGTGCTTTGTGGTGAAAATGATACACAAATACTATATATTGCCATAGTTACTTATACATGGTTACTATTCTAACTCGTTTAATTCGGTTCGGCTAATGAATCAGTCCTATATGGGTTAATTAGGTTCAATTATTTCCAGAAATGTATTTTTTCTCATATTGAATTGGAATTGGTTTGAATATTGAATTGGATGTTGCTGCAAGAGAAGAAATGTGGAATGCATTGGAAGTAACAGGATTGTGGGAAAACAGAACATGGTGGAGGGAGTTCCAATGCGGAGAAAGGAAGACATGGGGGATGAAGAAGAGGGTGAAACAGGCCTGGCCAACTTATTTCCTGAAGATCTTGGGCCCCAGTATTTTGGTGGAGTGTGTTCCACTCCCTGACTCATCAATTTGGAATCTGGGATAGTTATTATTATTGAATTTCAAGGACATTGAGAGTAGGGCTAATCTGTGTGAACCATCCTTCCTGCGTCTGTTGAAAGTATGCTTAGAAGACGGTCATGGCTCGATAGGCCTACCATTGAAATTCCAGTATTCACTCCAACTACAGAAAGAAATTTCGAAAAGTCTCTTTAGGATCGTCGACCATGTCGGGATTCGAAGCACAGTGCTTTGAATGACGGATCATCGACCTCGCGATTGATACACCTGCCTCTGTATTCAGTACCTTTACTCGTACGGTGCACAATTATGAATGAATAATATTGTATTAAGACAGCATGTATACAATAACTATACATGAGTAAGGCTGGGTAAGCTTCGTCTGATCCAATTAAAAATTTGTCGCAGGTGTTCCATGGCTGTAATAAAAATTACGGTTATCTTAATCCTGAAGGAATACTAATTAGCAAACTCGGATTATTTTATACATTATACATTATCCCTTACAAGAAATCTTGTAAAATCTAACAAAAATATGTTGTCGTACTTATTCAGTCCATTCACTGTGATATGATTTCTTGAATAACGATGAAGATTTGAACTGGAGCAGTAACAAGACTGTTACACTGTAACCACAAAAGAAAAAGGTTGGCCACGAACATAACAAACACAGATATCATCGTTATATTTGTGCCGTTATATTTTAAGGATCAATGTTTTTCAGGATGAGATGTACAATTTTAAAAATAACTTCATCTTCCGAGAGCTTCAAAACCAATGAAGCTATAGTCTGACAGTGAGTTTCTCTACAAGTGAATAACTTTTTACAACTATTCACTTCTTAGATTACCTTCTTTTATGTATGATTGAGAACGAAAATGGAAAATATTCAGATGTGACACACATTCTTCATCAAAGGTCTACAATCTCAAGTGATTCGTGACTACCAGTTCATCGTCCGAACATCCGCGATCTTAAATGTAATCGTCATATTCTCCTCGTCAAATAGAATAATTACTTCGGCATTTCAGTAGTACAAATTGATTTGGTGCTACATTCTATTCACATACACCTATATTCAACCAACCCATATACAATGACTAAAATCTCACAAACTGTCGAGTCAGAAGCTAATTTATTATTTTAATTGATCAAGTTTGACTGCATTTCATCACAACTGTGAAGTAGACTTTGCCGCTCTTTTGCTGTCACTTCATATGTTGTTATCAAATGATCGACATCACAGTTCATCAATATGAAGAATTCATTATTTCAATTATATTAAATTATATCATGAAATATGTATCAGAATATATCGGAATATTAAATATATATATATATATATATATATATATATATATATATATATATATATATATATATATATATATATATATATATATATATATATGTTATTGGATGAGCGAATGCAAAGACGTACATCCATCTCTCATGTATAGCTTTGTCTGTGTTGGTGTGTGTGTGTGTGTGTGTTTTGTTAGCGCTGCAGGGTTTGACTGATCTACATGAAATTTTTTTGAACACGCAAACTTATTCAACTTAGAACTGGATAGTTTTCGGAATGGATCGATTGAACCAATTTTGAGAAATACCAGCTCAAAGTTTATGAAAAACCCCATGAGATTAGGCTGGGCAAGAGAATTCGAAAAATAAAATCTCTTGAAAAATAAATAAAAAACTCTGAATGTGTACACATGAATGATGCTTCATTTTGTATGCAATTCGAATCAGCTGTTTTGAAGAAAAAAAATTAACCAACTGTTTTCATTCATCAAATATATTGAAATAATAGCAGAATTACGTTGCCAAGATTCATTGCTTTCTATATTCGATATTTGCTCAACAGTGTAGTATTTTTTATAGGCTATAAGTGTGTAGAATACCAGAGTCGATGAAGTAGCAGATGTAAAACTACTTCAACGACTCTAATTATGCCCTATTAAAATATCTCGTTCATCTCACAACGCAAATGCTGCGTTTGCCTAGTAATATACACTAGGCAAACGCGTTATGTGTTGCCGCGTTGATGGATGAGCTGGAACATATCAACTTATTTTCGGATTTTATATTATATATATATCCACCTTGAGATCCAAACAATTTCGTCACTGCCATCCTATTTGCCAATTAATTTCTATGATAATAAAGAAGGCTTTGTTTCAATCGTTTATAATCAATTGGTGACACCTTTTGCTTGGATTTAATAGGTATCCTAATAGCTTTGAGTGATTTGAAATAATTACATCATATATTCTTTAACATCGTAACGGCTGATTCGATTCGAATGAAAGTTCTATTAGTATATTGAAATTCCTCGAGAATTTGAATTCTCTCGGATGAAATATTCCCAACGAATGTTTTCCTCTGGATTATTCTTACGACATTTTTGAAAATTTTGAAATTAGTTTTCTCAGAAGTGATCCAACTGATAACGCCTTAAAACCATACAGTATCAAATTAAATAAGGAAACTTGTGTGTGCCAAGTTTCAACTGATTTTTAATTTTTGTTTGACCTGTGGAGCGTGAAAAAAAGCATTTTTTTCGAGTATGGTGAAATCGATCGTCTTCTCTTCGCTCATCCAATAATATAATATTATTCGTATCATATCAATTAAACCTTCTCATGAACATCGAAAACATTTCATCACTGAAAGAACTTTCAACAAAGTGAGTCCACTATAAAAAAATGATTTATTTATTCCTATTCAGTCAAACGACGCACTGAAATTATAACTCAACATTTATTGCCATCATCGGTGGATGTGGATAATGAGGCGATGGGTGGATGAGATGAGCAGTGATTCTACCAGCTGTTTCGGATAATGGAACGGAATGGTTCGCTACTTGTTCTCAAGGAACCATATATTCAATTTAACGACTGAGGGAAACTACAGAAACCTAACTCAAGATGGTGAAAATCGAGTCCTGGTCTTCTCTCCGATATGATTACTGATCTATCATCGCATTAAAAAAATAATCACGTAAACCGTATTTAATTGATTGACGTTAACCATTACGGATATAACCATGCCCAGTGTCGCGTACAAACTAGCACTCAGAGCATACGACAGTACATAAATCCGAATCAAATCACCTCATCTGACTGATTTCTGAATGAGACTGAGTAAAAGCCATTTGTTCATCCCATCCACCCCACACTTCCTGTTGCAGTGTATTACTGCGCCATGCTCATCTCGGTATAACTAGCTTTATATTGAATATAAACAGTTGAACCAAATGGCCGGCACATGTCATGAGACATTAATCAAGTCTATTTCACCCCCTACTCCCCCTTCCCCTACCTCTTCACCAACCACCCCAATAATGTCGATTATTTTCATTTCTACCTCCCTACCCCATCCCTTCTGAACAACACTCATTCTATTGATGTGTTTATTGGTCAGGGCGCGGAGGGAGGGGGGGAGGTGGTGGACTGGGGAGTAAATGCATGTACAATACTAGATTGACAAAATACTTTTTCTATAGTACAATGCAGTATATGACTGAGTGTTTTATTTTATTGAGCCTTAACATATACATCACTAGGCGTCACAATATAATAGAGAGCAATCGATGCGTGTTCATTTTGTGCATTGGGAGCAGTTGTACGCCAAACAGAATTATTGATGGGAATATTGAAATTCATTCCATGATGAAATATGTACTAATAATCAGGGGCTTACAAAAGTGTGTAATTAATAATCAGTTACGTCAGTGAAATTTTTGGTGGAAGTGCCGTGATTGCCTGTAAATTCAGGTCATCTCTGACCACTCAATGTCGAAGTTCCCGATATATGTTGAATTTTATATATCGATGGAACACTGGCCCCAGTCCTGATGGACAAATATTCCGTCACCTTGAAAAAAGCAGGTTGTATGTGAAAACTGATAGTTTTCTGTGAAAGATAAATGAAACTGCAGTATTGTGAACATGAACCACTTCGAATAATCTGGTGAATTATCGCACTGAATTATGATGAACAGACGTACAAAATGTTGAATGGAATCAATTATATATAAATAGTCTTAATTGGGGCACAATGATTCTGTATCAAGTTTCGATGTAATTAAAAAAAAAATTGAACGTACAAATATTTCAACGTATACAAAAACAAGCCAAATCCAGTTGGTATATTCGGATGAATATGATTTTGATACGACGAACTTCCATGGTGCATATACCACGTCTCATATCACCAACTAATAGGGTGGAGGTTATTATAAAGTTACGCACATCACATTTTATTTTCTTACACTGAATTCTGATCAAAATTATGAAATACATCGTATCACCAATTTGATTTGTTTTTTGAATTGTATCGTGTTTCTATCATATAAACGTTCAACTTCAACATAACATAGAACCGCAACTCTCACAAGTGTTGGCTTCGAACAAGAATGTTATTGTGGGTATTTCATTAAAATATTGGACAATCAATGGATTAGGAGTCGTCAAGAAGGCATCTGCTGCGAAATTTGTTACGATGATCGTGAATAACAGATATACTCTTTGAACATCAACATTCGCCAGTCCATATCTTGATATGGGATGACGAGTAGGCCCTTCCCAAATCTCTGGGGTGGAAATTTCACTCTGGCATTCATCCATTCTGTTTCTACTTCGAAATGATAAATACCTGATGGTTTCGAGAAGTGAATGAGAAATCCGATCAAAACGATTCCTCATTAGAGATGTATCATGAAACGACACCACAAATTCTTCGAAATCAAATAGATATCTTCTTATTCAGACGAGCTTTAGCGAGGATTCAATTTGATATACTGAAAAAAATTGGTGTTCGTTTTTATGTTTTTTTTATGTTTTTTTGTCGGTTCTCCACAGGTCAAACGGCTACAACTATCAACTCCAAACTTTTTCTCTTCATGGTTCCTCATCCTACTTAGATCTGTATAGTTTTGTGGCTTGTCGGGTGGTAACTTGTTAATTTGCCTATGAATTTTCGAAATTTCGAAAATACCCATTAGAATAACACGGCGGAAAAAAAGAAAATATTTTATTTTCGAAAGAAATGGAATTTTGTGTGAACTTGAATTACATTATGATACAATTTTTTGGGGAAATTCTCAGCTCGACCAGGTCAGCCATTTTGAAGAAAAAATATAAAATGTTCTAAATTGGTACCACTCGAAGCAGTTTTTACCCATTTATAACTTGAATGTCACCCAATTGGCGAATGTAGGCGAAAGTTTGGCAAAAAAATCGACATACTATTACAATCCGCTCGTCTAACAACGCATATATGGCGTTTTCCTAATTAAGATCAACTTTTCTTAGAAACTCATGGTAACCAAGGTTTCTTCTCTGTGCAGTATTCTCACGATTTTACTTGAACTCTTACGTGAGATCTATCGATCTAACCCGAAATATTCTACCTGACCATACACAAAGCTGATGAAACGATGTGATGATTGCATTATGCACATATTGTAGTTTCATAACTATAACTTACCAATTGAATAATTGTTTCTCATTATTGTTTGTGTCCATCGAATTTTCGAGAAATTATATCAATTTGATAGTCATTTTGATCAATCATACCAGGTTTGACTGATTATATGATTGAGCGATGATCAACACATTCTCATAACCCCGATTTTGAAACGCATTTTTATAGATTGATAATAATTAAATTTGATTAACACATATTTTATCTAGTGGAACAGTCTAATCACCGTTATTGGACCTACTCATGATTATTCTCGATGGTGGAATGGATTATGATTTATACTATACTGTGCTAGATTCTCATCGTCTTTCAGATACACACAGCAGTCAAAAATTGTATTCCAATTCTATCGCAAGGTCGAAGCAGAATAATTAGATCCCAACTGGATAAATATCTCCATCGCTATGACGGTTCTAGCACAATATGAACGTTATGATTGTGTTCATCTCATCTGCTTATCAGTCAAGCCGTGGTTTAAACTGATATTCCTTAATAGTCACTCAATAGTGCTATATAAGCCAAGTCGTTCATCATTACATATAATCATAGTGACCAATTTCACCGGCCTAATTGTCATGCAAATTAGGTCTATAGGTATCCCACCTATCTGTTTAGTATAACGAAGTTTATATATATATATATATATATATATATATATATATATATATATATATATATATATATATATATATATCTATATATATATATATATATATATATATATATATATATATATATATATATATATATATATATATATATATATATACAGTGTACACACATATGACACTCTCTCTCTCTCTCTATAAATATATATATATATATATATATATATATATATATATATATATATATATATATATATATATTTATACATGTATATTGAATATATATATATATATATATATATATATTAAATATATATATATGTGTTTATGGACCCATATAAATATATATATATATATATATATATATATATATATATATATATAAATTGAATGAGTGAAACTAGGCTGTTTTGAATTGTGATACTGTACTTGAAAAATCGAATGTTTTTTTGTTTTTTTTGTTTTTTTGTTCGCGCTCTACAGGTCAAACAAAAATTCAGATCATGATGAAACTTGGTACACACATGAACCCCTATCTGACTTCATGCTGTATAGTTTTGAGGCAAAATCGGTTCAACAATTCTTCAGATGAATCATTTTGAAGTTTTCAAAAAACCCATATGAATAAGCCAGGCGGAAAAAAATGACAAAGTGAATGTTCTCCGAAATTTTTCAAATTCGCACAGAACTCGAACAACATTTTAATACACATTATTAAGGACTTTTATAATAATCGGATGTGACGTTTCGGAACAAAAAATTGAAAAATGCGATTTCTATTTATTTAATTACCTCATTTTTTTATTCGCTCATCCATCAACGCGGAAACACATAACGCGTTTTCCTAGTATTTATTTATAAATGATCAACGTTTCTACGAGAATGGTCTCGTCATCATCAGGGTTCACGTCATAATACATTCACAGATTATACATACAAATTAGAGTTAGACCATTCTCGTAGAAACGTTGATCATTTATAAATAAATATTATCACGATTCAAAACAGCCCAGTTTTACTCATTTAATTCAAACACGAATCGTGAGAGTGCGAGTGAAGTTATATATATATATATATATATATATATATATATATATATATATATATATATATATATATATATTTATATATATATATATACATATATATATATATATATATATATATATATATATATATATATATATATATATATATATATATATATATATATATATATATATATAGAGAGAGAGAGAGAGAGATATATATTCATATACATATATTTATATTTATATATATATATATATATATATATATATATATATATATATATATATATATATATATATATATATATATATATATATATATATATATATATACGTATGTGTCAAGATGAATTGAGGGTTGCGTTTGCCCGTTTGAGACCCGGTGTGGCAGTATTTCTTCACTGTGGTATAACATTATATGTACAGTAATGATATCCCGGAAGGAGATTATGTACAGTAAACTTATCCCGGGAAAACTTTACTGTATAGTAAAAAAATCCCGGTGGATTATTATGGGAGCTGGTATATTATTATAGCATTGAAAAACATATCAGTAATAAAATACTGGAAAAAAATCAGAGAGAAAAATTCCCACAATACCAAAAGAGGGATTTTTCCTTATAAATAATATAATTAATTTTTCCTAATAAAATTAAAGAGGGATCCTTTGCACCCCCCGCGAACAATTCCTCAATGCATCGTGGTATGTGTGTAGACTTCCACAAGGTATTGAATTAATAATATTATTATTTTCGGTAACACTCTTGTTATTTTTAGAAACCATTCTCAATCCTCTGACGTTTCAACCTATTTGCACAAGTTATTCTCAGAGAGTGAATTAATAATATATATAAAAACAACAATATAAAAATGTGCATAAAAAACATAAACCAAATAAAATTATCTAAGCTTGCTGTATATCCCTTCTTCTTCTTGTTATCTAGCTAACCGCCTGTTCTTATCAAAACACTTATATATTCTTCTTCTTTGATTGGCTTCTTGTCCTCAGTCCTGTATCGCTCTCTGAAAATTCATTCGTAATGTGATTTGTATGTAGCCTGTTTTCCGTTTATCTTCCTTCTATTGCTCTATCTTTATTTTCTCTCTGCTCATATTCTTCATTGAAGAAGAAAAATATCAACATCGTATACTCATCGGAGAACAAAATATGAGATCATCTCAAGTGCGGGGAGAATATAATAGTAAATGAAGCTAAAGGAGTATACAAAATACCGTGTTCGGATTGCACCTTGGCATACGTCGGGCAGACAAGAAGGAGAGTGGAGGCAAGGGTAAAGGAACATCAGGCAGCGGCTAGGAGACATGACTACAATTTATTTATTTATTTATTTATTTTCATTTTCGTCCAAGAGGATTACAATTTAAATGGAACATTTTTAAGCTCAATCATATGGATAGTCAAGGGTAATATACAAGATAATGTACCGTATCATACACAACAAATAAACAAGAGAATATACATGAATTGAAATAAATGGTAGATGCTATTTTTTATAAATACCTAGCAACTACCAAGTCGAATGCGGAATAAAAATGATTCACTAAGTGAACATGCAATAGAAACTGGCCATATAATTAATTTCAAACTAACAAAAACAATAGCACAGATTGAACACAACATACCTTGCATTATTCGAGAAGCAATAGAAATTGAAAAGACACCAAACATGAATAAGAGAAATGACAGCATAAGATTACACGACAGCTGGAAAACAGTATTGAATGAGGAACACAGTAGCTGAGTGGTTAGCTCACTTGCTTCGTGTGATCCGGGAGGTGAAGGGACATATCGGACCCGGTTAGATCCCCGCCACCGTCCATCTTTACAGGGGTTTTTCGTGGTTTCCCTCTGTAGTCTAGGCTAATGCCGGGATGGTTCCCACAATATAGGCCCCGACCGCTTCCTTTCCACTATCCTTCCCACTACCCATAAAAACCTTCATCTCATCATCCCATCATCTCATTAATCATTCATCCGACGCCAATAGATCTTAGTAATCATTACAGTGCGTCGTTAAAACCCAATATATATATAAAAAAAAAAGAACACAGAAAAGAATATGAGCAGAGAGAAGATAAAGTTAGAGCAATAGAAGGAAGATAAACGAAGAACCGGCTACATAAAAATCTCATTACGGATGCATTTTCAGAGAGAGATGCAGGACCGAGGACAAGAAGCCAATCAAATAAGAAGAAAATATAAGTGTTTTGATAAGAATGGGCGGTTAGCTAGATTACAAGAAGTAGAAGAGATATACAGCAAGCTCAGATAATTCTATTTGATTCATGTTTTTTTTAAATATGTTTCACATTGTTGTTTTTATATATTATTAATTCACTCTTTGAGAATAACTTGTACGAACAGGTTGAAACGTCAGAGGATTAAAAATGGTTTCTAAAAATAACACTAGTGTTACCGAAAATAATAATATTGATGATATATATATATATATATATATATATATATATATATATATATATTCATATATATATATATATATATATATATATATATATATATATATATATATATATATATATATATATATATATATGTATATATATATATAAATATAAATATATATATATATATATATATATATATATATATATATATATATATATATATATATATATATATATATATATATATATATATATATTCATATATATATACAATATAACCTATCATTCTACACACTTTGTACAGTGATAATTCACTTGTATTCTTCTATTTTATCGAGTGGGTATCTTGTGAAGCAACAATAGTAACTTCTGATAGTCTGATGAATTATTTTGTTTATCGTTCCACCTATGGGAAAAAATGTTGATCATAATGTTTGAAGAACTAATAGCAGCCTTCCACACTAACTCCTCACAGCTCTCGTTCAGTTGATATTTCTTCTTTTTTTCTCATACTTTTATATCCTCACTTTGACTCATAGTATAAACCACGTTCCTGCATTATTTAACAGACGTTCACTTCAATTTATGTGAGGGAAAATATTAACATTCCAAATATTTCAAGGCTGTTGTTTTCACTATACAAGTATTTTTTCAGGCCAGCTAGTAATTTAGAAGTGTGTTCTTCCTTTGAATAATGAACAATGATGTGTAAGATATATGAGGCGAAATGTTCATAAACTGGGAGAAAATCCCTTCTCATCACACTTTTGTTGTTCATGATTCATCACTTCATGAATTTACCACACTTAAATTAATTAGAGAAAACAATTTTCACAGTTTTTATTCCGATCTGAAAATCAGTTCCATATACCATCCCCTTTTGTCTCAGGAAATTGTTCGAAAATTGAAATTGAATATAAATGTAGATTTCAATCAAGTAATTGATGAGAGATGTGATAAATAATGAATGAGATGATGAGATGACTGTGTCACTATAATCATGGTATACATTCAAATGGTACTGGTATGTCATCACGTCATACACACACACACACACACACATATATATATATATATATATATATATATATATATATATATATATATATATATATATATATATATATACATACATATATTTATATATATTTTTATCAAATTAAATTTTTGTATATTTATATTTATATATGTATATATATATATATATATATATATATATATATATATATATATATATATATATATATATATATATATATATATATATATATATATATATATATATATATATACGCTTCAAAAACTTGAATTATACCGATTATCCCTCTTCAATGACAAGAATGGTAAAGAAGATTGGAATACGCAATACCTTCAATATTCAATGAAATACCCGTTGATTTGAGAAAAGTGAATATATGATTATGCTCAAATTGAAAAAGAAATTAGAGATTTTTAATTATAGAAACAGTCGATTCGATATAATTGGATGAGCGAAGCAAAGACTCAATTACACTATACCGAAAAAAAGTGCCTGTTTTTGTTTTTTGTTTTTTTGTTCGCGCTCCACAGGTCAGACAAAAATTCAAAATCAGTTGAAATTCGGCACACACATGAACCCCTATTTGACATGATGCTGTATAGTTTTGAGGTACGATCGGTTCAACAACTTCTGAGAAAACTCATTCCAAAGTTTTCAAAAATCCCATTAGAATAAGCCAGAGGAAAACATTCGTGAAAAATATTTCATCTGAGAGGATTCAAATTCTCAGAGAATTTCAATCTGATAATGATACACCTTATTCCGAACTTTTACTCAAATCGGATCAGCCGTTTCGATGTAAAAAATTATATAATGTTATTTGTGTCAATTATTCAAAGCTATTAAGATACCTATTAAATCAAAGCAACAAGTGTCACCACTTGATTGTAAACGATTAAAACAAAGCCTTCTTCATTATTATATAAATTATTAATGGAAAATAAGATGGTAGTGATGTAATGGTTTGGATCTCAAGGTGTACATATATATATATATATAATAACCAATCCAAAGATAAGTTGATATGTTCCAGCTGATCCATCAACGCGGAAACACATAACGCGTTTGCCTAGTTCTATGTCCACGTTAATCACTTACTTATGGTGATCGTTCATTCACTGACATTTTTTTTCTGTTAATTTCTGTCAAGCTCAAAGACTGAATATGTTGGTAATATAGTTTCACTGGAATAATTTTTGAATTGGCTGACATTCATAGTGTCTATATTGTCTATAGTGTGTTTAATTATTCTCCTATTCATTCTTATTCTCATCATTAAAATTACGCTCATTTTCTTTTTCATTTCCATGTTCATCATCATTCAACCTATTGAATCAAATCATGTTGATGAAATGAGTTCATTTTCAACATTTAATTGTCAATCACAATATATGTAAATATTTTGTTCCCATATGTTCAAGCCACAGACAAGCTAGTTATGGCTTAGTGGATGAGAGTATGAATTGTATATGTAAATGTATACTAGGAAAACACCATATGCGTTGTTAGACGAGCGGATAGTAATAGTATGTCGACTTTTTTAATTGCTGCAATTGAATTGAAGGAAATGTATTGATTTGCTTTCACCGATAATTTCACCGACATTTTTAAAAATACGAAGTACAGTTCACACGTTTTGAAGGAAATCTTAAGAAAACGTTATTTTTGTTTTTATTGCTTGTATAACACATAGTGTGAAGTATTTTTCGCTCCTTGCTTCTATATAAACGAAGTCTATGTGATAAATGTGCTTTTTCTAGTTCGTTTTTAAAACATATTTGAGGAAATCCTAATGTTTGCCAAACCTTTGCCTACATTCGCCAACTGGCTGATATTTACGTTATAAATGGGTAAAAACTGCTTCGAGTGGTACCAATTTAGCACATTTTATGTTTTTTCTTCAAAATGACTGACTCGATCAAGCTGAAAATTTCCAAAAATCTGTATCAAAATGTAATTCAACTTCGCGCAAAATTTCATTTTATCGGAACATAATAATATTTTCTTTTTTTGCGCTGTGAGTATGAGTATTTTTGAAATTTCTAAAATTCGTAAAAATAAAAGTTACCACCCGAATGCCACAAAACTGTACAGATCTGAGTTAAATAAGGAACCATACTGAAAAGAAGTTTAAAGTTGATAGCTGTAGCCGTTTGACCTGTGGAGAACCGAAAATCAAACATGACAACAAAAAAAACGTAAGAACGAAGCACAATTTTTTTCAGTATGTCAAATGGGTATTTTCTACAGTCTAAATGAGAATGAATGATCCAGAATTAAAGTGTGTACCTTATGAAAATCGCATCCATGAGCCGTATCATAATCTTACATTCTATCCGAACTACACCTTGCTCACATAAGATTAAAGTCGAAATTCGGTAACTGTCAGCTTATTAACTTGCCCAATTAAAGTACGTAAGTCACATAAAATCTACATAGAACAAATACAGAGCCGGCCATATTTAATATAATAGGATACATATGCATTTCAGTCACGGCCTTGTGTAAAACTCCTCGGTTAATAGCATAATAAAAGTGGCGTCTTCGCAAATTGCAGTCATTAAAGATGTTCCACTGCAGAGCATAATAATATTATTGGGTACCTGCATTGCCAAGCATGTCCAAAGCACTCGGAGGAGTTATCTGTTACTTTTATGACAAGTTTCACCATTTTCACATAAACAACTCGTCCTCGTATTAAATATAACTTGAGTCACTTAGTCTTTTGGAAAGATAAAATTATAACTTGAGTCACTTAGTCTTTTGGAAAGATAAAATCAATTAGATTATTCATCATTATTTTGTTATTAACATCGGAACTATCAGAAAAAACATGCACAATCATTGTTTCCCAATTTAGATTATGGATTGAACATGGGATCGTTCCAACTCAAATGTGCACCACGAGAGTGATCTTACAACCCCAAAGAATAATTGGAAATATAGGATCTCATTTCATGAATAATAAATCGAGGATGGTATCATTCGATGATATCGATGTGAGTGTAATGGTACAGATGGAGGTTGAGAGGTAGAGATACGTTCTACTATTTAAAAACTCAGTTACCATGTCGTAGGTAACCACGACCTTTCGAACTATTCTCCAGATTAACCTGATAGGATCAGACAGGATGTCTGTTCGTGATATCTTCTGAAACATACATAGCACCTTGATCGGATGCGATATTTTTCAGTGATAATAATATCCATCCTATCGAAAAATGTCGATTATGGGAGGCATTTGAAAGGCTTTCTGTTGAAACATACAGCAGGTAATATTCATGGGATGGATGCACATGTTTTACAATCATATCGGAATCTATCTCATCAATATATATATATATATATATATATATATATATATATATATATATATATATATATATATATATATATATATATATATATATATATATATATATATATATATATATATATATATATATATATATATATACATATATATATATATACATATGTATATATATATATATATTTATATATATATATCTATATATATATATATATATATATACATATGTATATATATATATATATATATATATATATATATATATATATATATATATATATATATATTTATATATATACATATGTATATATATATATATATATATATATATATATATATATATATATACATATGTGTATATATATATATATATATATATATATATATATATATATATATAAATATATATATATATATATATGTATATATATATATATATATATATATATATATATATATATATATATATATATATATACATATGTATATATATATATATATATATATATATATATATATATATATATATATATATACATATGTATATATATATATATATATATATATATATATATATATATATATATATATATATATATATATATATATACACAAAATATTCACATAAAAATATAATAAAATAATAATAATAATAATATTCAATATTTTATAAAAATATTCACATGGTATAAATGTTCGAGGCCTATATCTAACTATGAAGCCTCTTCTCAGGTCTAGCTTCACCAAATACTCATATCTGCCACGATGAATTAATATTTCCAACTGGAAGATGAAATCCCCATTTGATGCCCCGATGCAATAGATTTTGTGGGGATCATTTTCATTCCTCCTTTATCTTCCAAGCATACAAATGAGTGATTTCGGGTCCAAATAGTGTGCAATGTGGGCCTATACCTCGGTTAGGACTCTCCATATAGTCCATATTCTGGGATTAATCATGCGTATAATCTGATCACGTGCCACATCATTGGACGGCGTTGATATTATCATTGGGTCTTATGTTGAACATCACTCGACATTCAAATACAAGCATCGTTCCGCGTCACATATCAACTAGGTTATATGCGAATTAGTCTCTGTGTACAGCTCAATTACAATACCTGTTCACTTGTTGCCGAGAAAGTGTGAATCATAGTAATGGCCTGTTCAGACGGGGCACGATCGTGCCTATCCTATGTTGTCGAGCAATGCGATGCGAGCACACACAAGTTTGGCACCACGCATCGCTTTGCTCGGAAGTATCAGACACGTGATGAATGGACCAATAGAAAATCCGGTCTGGGCGGCCATATTCAATCGATTTGCTTTATTGTGATTATCGATCACTCGAATTGAATGTACTGTTCTCCTATTGGTCAGTCATGCATAAACCAACACGATAGGATTGAACTATAGAGCTCCTGTCTATCCGAAATTCGACGTGATTCAGGCGCGCAGTGTTGACCTTAACGCGTTCACACGGGGTGTTTCATTGCTCCACAACGTAGGATTGGCACGATCGTGCCTCGTGTGAAGGGGCCATAACGAGCATGGAAGGCTAACGTACTGTACGATTTCATCGAAATCCAATCTATTCGAAAATTAAGATCCTCGGAAAACCAGATATCCGAACTGTCGATGAAATGAGTTTCCAGAGATATTGGATTTCTAAGATTGGTCTGTCGAGGAAGATGCACACATCGGGAAATCAATAGTTCGAAATCTAATGTCTGGGAAAAAAACTTGGAAATTTGGAATTTTTGGAATTTTCTCATTTTTTCGAGAATCCATATCTTCGACAGTTCATTCCCTCGACAGACTGAATCTTCGACATTCCATATCTTCAAAAACTAATTTCATCGACAGTTAAAACATTTGGTCTTTCGATTATTCGTGCTTTCAAACAAAGGGGATTTTGATGAAATGGTATGTATACCCACATAGGAATCTTCATTTCAATTATATATATATATATATATATATATATATATATATATATATATATATATATATATATATATATATATATAATATATTGGATCCATATAATTTTATAGATTCTTGATTCATGTTGACTAGTTTTTTGCCAAAAGTTTGAGATGTAATGTCGAAATGTAGACTCTCCAAATTGAATGGATAAGTGTTTGATTTGAGCTGATGTTCCATAACAGAAATTAGTGATTGGATGAGCGAGTCAAAGACTCAATTCTACTGGTAGCACTATACTCGAGAATAACACACTTTTTTTCGGACTCCACTAGTAATAAAATGGAAGAACATTTTTAGATGACACTTGGTACGCACAATCCAACCACTATTTTCATGATTTCACCATGATCTATGATCTATTATACAATCATTATACCATTACATAGACTACATAGATTACATAGATACCATTACATATTACATAGACTCATAAAACTGAGAACAGTATCAGAAGTACATGATATAACTCGATAGGCCCTTTTGTAAAGTTTTGAGGCGCAATCAATTGAACCAGTTTTGAAAAATAACTCCGACATTTTGAAAGACCTCTCAAGAATGAGTCGGGCGGTGAGACTTGTGGAAAAATATTCTCTTCGGATGAATTAAAATAATGCAATAAAAATTAAATTCAATTAATTAATTTTCAATTAAATTGAATTAATGCAATGTATAAAAATACATTGAATTCGAAAATGAATTATACACAGATTCTCAGAAAATTTCATGAATCGGAAGAGATGTATAGTTTACATATATATGAACAAAAATGACGAACAATAGAAGATGGAAAATAATGTTTATATTTCTCACATCCATCAACAAACTATTGAAAAAACTATTGAGGAGATTGACGATTGAATCAAGTTAATCATGAAACAATTGAACTAATCAATAGTCAATCAGTGAGACAGTTAGTTAAGTTTATCGAATTCAACGTGTACACATGACTTTCCATCACATTCCATACGGAATCTCGCTCTTCTCACAAAGCATACGCTGCGTTTTCCTATAGTTATAAAATCGTGTTC
Organism: Brachyptera risi; assembly: GCA_964007535.1. Lineage (NCBI taxonomy): Eukaryota > Metazoa > Arthropoda > Insecta > Plecoptera > Taeniopterygidae > Brachyptera > Brachyptera risi. The sequence continues at coordinate 20,293,677 of OZ023328.1, forward strand.
ATGATTCATGAAGTGATAGCATGATATGCTGTCATAAAAATCATGATATTATATATATGATATAATAATGATATTCACATACTATTGTTCAACGAATTTTCTTCAAAGATCAAATTTATATTTGCACAATTATATTCATGTAGCTTTGTACGGAAGTTTACATTCTACTTACATGATTTCGTATTGTGCTAGTGCTGCACTACTTCTCGATTTGTATTACGATTCCAATTTGTATATCGATTTGTTCGAATTGAATTCATGATAATGAATCGATACTTTTCCGACTATATTCAAGAGGATAACTTTCAGTACAACGGCTACCCAATTGACAAGAAATTGTCTGAACGAAAATTCTAGAGCAGCTACCATTCAATATATTTCAGAATTATTTGTACACAAAGCTTCTTTACCAATTCATGTACAATCAAATATAAGAACCACCTGATATCATATCATTGATGCATTCTTAATGTCTCAAAAGTTGTCCGGATTCCTGACGGAAGTTTTACCACAGCTGTCGTCGCATAAGAGCTGTGACGTCATCCATACGCCGTCTTTAGGGACTCGGTTTCTCGTCAACCGCAAACTGACTCACCTACCTTTACCTCGTGTTCAACTAATTAAGGCAAACTTGTCAGTCTAATATTAATCAAGTATAGTTTTAATTAAGTAAATGATTAGTCGTGATATGAAAACTAAACAGATGTTACACGAATCGTCTAATTACCTCTACTGCATCAGTAATTACATTCTTAGTCAACTTTCTATATATACGTTGATCAGAGCTGGTACTGACGATTTGATAAAGTTGATGTCAGTATGATGTCAGAATAAGGTGTCATCAAAGTGGTTCGGAGCATAACAATACTGACATTCACTGCAATAACAGACCTTCTCATTCAACTAGTTGTTGTGGAAATAGAATGTTTCATATCTTTTTTTTTAATGATTATGATCAATTTTGATTGGAAATCTCTTATTGATTATTCATACGTGAAGTAAATGATGCTGTATTGATGTCGAGTGATCGATGAGATTCATTCAATTTCAGCATCAGTATAATTCGGGTGACACATTTGACTCGTTTTTTAATTTCATTCATGGACTCGATTATCAATTGAGTTATATTATGGAAATAAAGTGAGGGACGAAGAGTGGTGGGAGTGGGATGATATGAAAGTATGGAGGGAACTTGTAGAGAGAGTGAAAGTAGGGGAAAACGAAGATGGCGAGGAGGTGTTGTACCCGGCGAGCACAACACAGCCCGTGTAATTTGCCCACCATTCTGATTTAATTATAAGACCCCCTAACCCTACTTTTGCTGGATATAGGGTAGGATGTTATTATCATGGAAAACCAAGAAGTTTATTCCACTGCTATTATTATTAGAATTTATATATTAGATTTATTATTATTTATTATTATTCTAATTATTACAAAAATGCTAGTTTTTGAGAAGTTTGTTCGTGAATTCAACTACTCTTAACTGTGGTTGGAATAAAACTATTCAGCCGCATCGTTAATCAAAGTTTAAAAAATAACGGTGGTTGAAGTGTTTAAACTCTGTGCTGAAAAATCTATTTACGCCTCACTATATACGAACTAGCCCCTCCATCTAGATTCATGCAAGCTTGAGCTCACTGAATATGATAAAACAATCGACCATTTGGATCATGTACTTTTTCCAATACTCTTATGTATTTTTTTTTTCACAAGAAAACTTGATCCAGAATTGGTAATGACTGTTATTCAGCGGAATCATTGAGACTGTGGGTACGAGATGAATAGAATATAGTCAATATCATGTTTTCAGCTTTAAAAAAAGATAGCAAGAAAGTGAAAAAGTAAAAAAAAAAAACTGATCCTTTGAGAATTGGAATTGATCGCATGTATATGATTATATATGCATATATGTATATATATATTTATATATATATATATATATATATATATATATATATATATATATATATATATATATTTATATAGATATATATATAGATATAAATATATATATATATATATATATATATATATATATATATATATATTATATATCAAAAGGACGCGACTATATTAATGACATTATAAGCATCCCATGTTTCAATAATACTAAATCATGAATACTCTGGAATTATATATTCAACTCCTATAATCAATTAAATAGATACATATTCATGAAATAAATTATTAGCTATTAATTCTATCATTTAATATGAGCTAATCAGTCAAATTTGCGATGGCACTTGCTTGAATTATTCCTAAATGTTGAACACTATAGTCTACATACATTACAAATACTTAAGTTGGGCCATCATAATCACCGATTTGTTACTTGATTAGGTGTAATTATAAAAATATTTTACTTCTCCATCTATTTCCGAAGTCATTATCATAGTTCTCATTTGATTTTAATAATCTCCAATTCACCATATTCATAGAATGAAGACTTATATATAATTTTAGTTCCTATAATCTGAGTGCAAACTCAAGATCTCTTCTTTCTTGCACTCAGTAATATATTTTCCTTTCATCGTGTGTTGTTGGTAATTGTATTATTGTATTTGTAATCTGTTGTATCTGTTGTGCGTGATTATAAGGAAAGGAAAATAAACGAAATAAATAAATAAATAAATAAATATATTTTATATATATATATATATATATATATATATATATATATACATATATATATATATATATATATTTATATATATATATATATATATATATATATAAATAAATATATATATATATGTATAAACATATATATATATATATATATATATATATATATATATATATATATATATATATATATATATATATATATATATATATATATGTTGGAAACCAAAAACCGAAAATTGAAAACGGAATCCAATCAAAATAATTATTATTTTTGTGGGAGTGGAATCAAAACCTTCATGCCGATTGTATGAGAACTGAAAACAAAATCGAACTCATATTCTTGGATTGTCTTGAGTGAATCCAGATCCAAATTGACATTATTCCCTCAGGCCTATTCCAACCAGGAGAACGCACCATATGGATTGTAAATTTGTGTTGTGTTCATGTGAGATATGATGGAAATCTTTACATATGATGATGTCTTTACATATACTGTGATGCCAAGTATTGTCAATGTACCTTTCGTTCAATTACCCAATTATAATTAACCTCCTATTCACAATATTTGACATGTTTATTTTCCTTTCAGTATTATTATTATTATTTTTTTTTTCTACCGACTAGTTTCTTATACCCGTCACAACATATCTATGTATGTATGTATGATACTATGTATGTATCATTATGAAATAATAAACATTCATCTACTTTCTTTCTAACTTGATTCTAGAACACATATGGGTCCCGTTCTACTTGCGATTCATTCTACTTGTCACTCATTCTACTTACCGCTCATTCTACCTGTCACTCATTCTACTTACCGCTCATTCTACTTACCACTCATTCTACCTGTCAAGTATTTCCTATTGATCTTCTGAGAGCCGGTTGTACCATCCGAGTATTGTGTGTTAATTAGTTGATTGTCACTCGGTCTCGAGGTACAAAAAAAGCCTACGTAACAGAATAGAAATAAAAGAAGGTGATAACAAGTTCTTGCTAGTTCTTGCTCAATTAATTGATCATCAGTTGGTTCAACCAGCCTCCGGAAGCTTTTTTATAGTTATAAAACACTACATGATGTTTTTATCATGAACGGTTGAACCGCAATGTTCTACTCAATTTTTTTCCACGGAGTCATTCATTTTTTTCTTTGAGTTTCGAGACAGTATTTCTCAAAAGTTGTGCAACTGATTGTACCTCAGACTAAGAGCCACACAGTATCAAGTTCCAACAAAATTTTTGCTTCACTTTGACTTGTAAAAAAATATCAGAATGAATTGAATTTATTCGTTTTTCTCAATTATAGGAGAATTGAGTCAATTTGCTTCGCTCGTTCAAATGAGCAGAAAATTATTCCCTGGAAAATGTCCTCTTTTGTGAATCTAATTATTCGAGTTGGTGATCAAAGATTCATGCTTTCATCAGAAAACCATAATTTGAAGGTCAACAGATTGCACCATAACAAAATATCACTGAATGAATGATGTCAACCCATATATTCTCTCAAGAAATACGATAATGCTACTACATCGAATTCAGAGAATAAACAAAGTTAAGCTACTTTGTTAACTTGGAAAAAGAAAATAAACAATCATTTTCCTTATTTGGTGCTATCTCTAAAAAAATCACCTTGTTGGGTTTCTCTTCTTGTTATAACACGACAGTTTGGCATCGACAAGTTCGCCTAATATAATACGTCACGCTCCGCGGTAGCATCACACCGGATCAGTGTGTGTGTGTGTGTGTGTGTGTGTATATAGTTCCGAACTGCAGCTTTGAGTTTCCTCACTGAAACATGCCAAAGCGGAAACAGTAACGTCGTACAAAATATCGCAGCACTCTTAACACACAAGAAACTAGGAATAATATATCGACGGCCTTTCCACTCGCTTAGCTTGGTGGGATTCCTCTCTCCTAGTCGTCGTCTTCGTCGATGGTGTTTATACTCATGTCCCAGCCCCCCTCCCCCCGCGCCACCACCCCCGATCCGCCACCCCAACACTCACACCATGGTGAACACAAGTTACTGCCAAAGCTAAGTGTCAACCATTGTGCTCAAGAAGTGGAACACATACACTTTAACCTCTCGCATTGAAAGAAAAACCATGGCTAAGCTAGCCACGAAAATATAGTTCAGTAGCTATAGTCGAAGGGGGTAGATTTTGAAAGATGATTTTGTAGCCGAAATGTCAGAAAATATCCATTGAATACAATTTGATATATTTCTATGTAAAGAAGATATGGTTCGTACTTTCAGAAAGAACTGTAGGTTGGAAATGTGTTTCGTGGTGGAATCTCTTTTTATACCGGGTCAGGTCATGCTAGGTCGAAGCCAAAGTACGAGGATTTACATAAATAAGACCACGGTCGATTTCTTTCTATGAGATTCATGTATAACATAGTCCTATTCGTAGCCAATACACATAGCGGCTATAGTTTACTTCCATATGTGCTTTTAAAGTAATTAAACTACGAGTGTATGGGTAAAGCCATATACTGTTATCTACTATTCTGATATAAAGTTGAATCAAATTACATCAATTTGTTTCAACGATTGACTATAGTTTTAACGAGAATAGTTATTGAAGCTCTGCTAATTAAATACGTGGAAGTGATATTGTTACGGCAGCATTGGTTGTATACTAAGCTGAATATTCTTGATGATTGTAGTCAAGTTACAGTACCAAATAATGTGAGATATGAAAATTGATACAGAAAACTTCAATTATTAACTTCAATTATTTTAGTTTGTTATTAACTTTCAACTGATTAGATTAGTGCGTAAATATTGAGAATGATTGTATATTCCAAAAACATTCCGAAATATCATACATCTTTGAATATTCAAATTTACACCATACCAAAGATAGAATTACCGTTGAAAAGATGATGAAATTATATTCAAAGTATATACTTACAAATTTTAAGTATATACAGATACATTCTGTGTAAATTGGAGTAGAAACAAAGTTTTCTTGAGGCTTCCATAAATCTTGTTGCCGACAAGTTAATATCTAGCTGTTACACAATTTCGATGCATTTTTAACTAAAAATTGCTACGTAAACTAAACTCATGGTTGACAACACAATTCTCAATCTCACTTCCGAATCGCATTTCTCCTCGGTACAAAGCATTTTGGACATTGGCCATAACCAGACGGTCAAAGTTCAGATTCCAATACAATTGCACAGCCAAAACCTTTTAGTCAAGACATTTCAATAAAAAAAATGTGAGATGGGATGGGAAAGATATGAAAAATTAAAACCAATGATCATCATAAACGTATAACCAGCTTGCGATATGATCCTTATCAATCAAGTTATGTATATGCCATCTAGACAACAAGTATTTATTGACGGTTGTGCGTAAGGTGGGATGACAACAGGGTACATCGCGATGTGATCAACATGAAATCATACGAATTCATAGTAAGATCATAATATTCTATTGTTGTATACATCATTCGATACATTCTGAAACAAATAATTTTGCGAATTGTATCAATGAACTCATCCAATGTTATTGCAATCAAACTAGCATAATCGAAAATAGAACTGAAAATGGTGAGAAACATGCTCGACGCTGAAGATGATGGCAGACATCAGGGCTGGAATGTCAATAAATGAAAGGAATTATTATCAGAAGTGTACATGATGCTTCAAAAGTTCGAGGTAAATCTTTTACGTTAGTCTTGTCGTTTTATTTCTAACCATTAAAAAATATAGGTCTAGTTTCTACTCGAAGGATCGACAGTTATACGAATAGTGAGTTCAGAGTCTATATAGTTTTATTTACATCAAAGTATATGAGATATCTTTTAAGTGCAGTATATATAAGTAAATGAAATATCTCGTGCATTATATCAACGCTATTGAAGACAGTGTATGAAAAGGTTGCAGAAGATTGCGTTTATACATTTGAATATACGTTTGAACATTGATATCGCATCAATTCTATGGAGAAGTGAAGTGATAGGATTGAGGATACATTCAAAATTGGAATGGAAAGCTTTTCAGAAAAAAAATTTACTCAGGGTTTCCATTTGAACATGGCAAAGCATTACAACAAAATATAGTATGACGACGTATGAATATATTTTTTCGTGATACTGCGACCCATATCATATATATATATATATGTATATATATATATATATATATATATATATATATATATATATATATATACAACTAAATATATATATATATATATATATATATATATATATATATTTTCGAATATATAAATATATATACATATATATATATATATATATATATATATATATATATATATACATATATGTGTGTATATGACGTCCATATGAATTGGTAATTTGTATGTGATTTCGATAGGCAAAGTATTCGATTAGTCAATTGAAATATTATTTTTTCAGAATTCATCAATACTTTCATCTGCGATGGATAATTATGGTCTCAGACAGCGCAAAGCTGGTGTTGAAGTTCATTGTTTCATGATGAGCAAATTGGGATGGAAGATTGTCACTGTGCTACTCCTTCCAAACAATCCCAAGTTCCATCCATAGCCTTAACTGGAGAACGGTGATTTTGTATCTAGTTTCGATGTCAATATGAATATATCCATCGTGATCTTGTACCTACTGAATAATATAATCGCAAACAATGTTATACACTTCATATCTCATGGTATATATCGAATTGATATTTTTTCTCTTAACGCTTGGTGAATATATTTGAATTATCCGATGGGATTGCCTGGCTTGTCGATCTTGTGCTCAGTCCATTCTCATGGTATATCGTGATCAAATAACTGAGCATTTAATTGAAGGAAAACTATCCCTGAACGATTTTATCTATCTCATTTTCGGACTGAATCAAATTCCTTCAACCTTTTGTAGCTCAAATTTATCCTGCACGCAATTCAAAACGTGAAACAAAATAATGTAATCACAATTCAGAAAAATAAACTTTTGTTTCAGTACAAAATGCTAGTTTTCAGAAAGTTTGCTCGTTACTTCCATCACGATCAACGGAGTGTGCAGTTGGAAATAGAATCATTTATCTGCATCGCGAATCAAAATGAACCAAATAACGATAGAGAAATTGTTCCAAATGCATACTGAAAAATCAATTTGTATCATAACATCGACCAGAGACTACCCAATACATTTCTTTTTCATTGGGTTTTAACGACGCACTGTAATGATTATTAAGATCTATTGGCGTCGGATGAATGATTCATGAGATGATGGGATGTTGAGATGAAGGTTTTTTATGGGTATTGGGAAGGATAGTGGGGAGGAAGCGGTCGTGGCCTATATTGTAGGAACCATCCCGGCATTAGCCTAGACTACAGAGGGAAACCACGAAAAACCCCTGTGAAGATGGACGGTGGCGGGGATCGAACCGGGTCCGATATGTTCCTTCACCTTTTCTGTTCTGATCACGAAGCAAGTGAGCTAACCACTCAGCTACTGTGGTGGTACACCTACCTAATACAGAACCATGAGAGCTTGATATGTGTTTCCTTCAAAAGGGTTCATCCACAATCAATTATCCATTGTAAATGGGATTTTGTCTCCTTCTACCTTTTTTTTTATTTCAGGTCTGTATTCATATCTGAATATTATTGATTTTTAATAATCTTGGAGGCCAATAAACTCTGATTTGTGACACGAAGATCAAAACCCTCATGATGTCACATATGCTCCATGAAATGCCCCATATGCCAGCTATGAAAGAGGTAGCAATATTGCGTTTTGTTACTGATAGATAATGATAGGCCTACTCAACCATTCACATTTCATAAATTCATGAATCCACAATTTATAATCCCATCAATTATTATGAATGAAGTTGTGATAAAATCTACTGAACGTGATCTTCTCATCTCTGGTATTTGATTCAAATGGTGGGGTTGAAATTTCATAAGTCAAACGACTGCACCTATCATTTGAAATCATTTGACTCATTGAAATTTGTAATTCGAGCCAACACAGCTGTTTTAAAGATAAATCTGTACCTTATTTTCTAAGTAAAACCACCTTCGTTTGTATTCCCAGCAGCGTATGGGGACATGGGAACGAAACTGAAACTGTTTCATCCCAGTATAAAATTAACCTTATGTGTGGCGGAATTCATCTATTAATCCACATTTTCTTGGTTATTTAAGCATACTTAATCGAAAGTATTCTTTATGAAATCTCGTCGCCAGCGGGTTGAAAGTTTTAAACACGGTCTCTTGCACTCTAAGAGAAGTTTCAAGAGAGATACGAAACGGAACGTTTTGTTTCGCTTATAAATCACGTGACTGGAGACGGACAGATAGACGAGAGGGAGAGAGTGGGGTAAAGAGCGAAAGAGAGACGGAGAGAAGATCATCTTTAAAGTTTGCTTGATTGTCGAGAAGAGTGAGGTTTTTCATTTGTATATAATATATAAGTAAATGGGAAAGGAATTGCGAATAGTGACATCTGTCGCACTGAGCGCCTTGCTGGGTTTCGTTCGATGAAGATTATACTCCATCAAAAGGTGGAATGTGGGAGCACGATCAAGCTGAGAAATATTCGCATGAAAAATCAGTTTTCAAAATTGAAATTAAATATCAGGAAATCAAGTTTTTGAGAGAAGATCATTCCTAAAACTCTCAATAATTTATTTTATTGAATTAATTGATCAGTATTCGGTTCTATAAACACACCATCAGAATACATACTCTTATCAAAAAGTGAATCATTCGAAAAGGAATACATTCGGAAGAATTCATTGAGTTTTTTGTTGATGTTTAATTATTCAAGTTTGAATCAATCAATAGTTCATTCCAGAAATAGAATGTTACACTGGAAACAATATTATTCGCTGATATTATTATGACATCGATCTCAATTACCAACATGTATTTCATACATTGTTTGATGGAATGTATAACAAACAATGGAGAACAGACTCTTCCATTCTGAACTTGAATGTTAATATTTAAGATTCTTATTGATTTTTTTTTTCAAATAATTGTCATATGATTAAAAGGTATAATAAAGGTATTAAAAAGGTATTATATAAACCAAATAGAAACAGTTTCTTGCAATTCTCACATTGGATCTTTGAATACTGGGACGTTATGAGTCTCCTTCTTGGAGCAAAGTTACCTATTCCCAATTGTTTCACCACATTTTCAAAATCATACGATATATCAGAATCATTAATTTAGTACTCTTTCAGAATCTTACAAAAATCGTAACAAATCATTCACAACAATCTCTTCGACGTTTGCTAATCAACTTGGAACCCAATTCTGATTATCATGTCCTCATTTTCTCATTACTAATCAATTTTTGGCTATTTTGTATAGCTCATTTTCACTTTCGGCAATTTCAATTTCAAATTTGACAACATTGAATAAGCCGCCATGAACTATGTATAAATGATTTTCTCTCAAGGTGGCTCTGAATAAATATAGGAATTGTTCACGCTAAACTGTCCGATGATATTTGCAATAGTTTCGAATGGAGTTATCCGATACTGAAAATCAATTTTATGTAGTTTTCGATGATCACAATGTTCACCGAGCTTGGAATCAGCCAAACTTCATGAGTATTTGTTGATCTTTTAAACAGAGCCCAATCTCACTGTGCAGGTATTTTCTATGAAACAAAACGATAATAAACAAATGTCAACGAAACGACTCCTGTGAAAAGTTCATATTACGTGGGGATTGAATAGATTCAATATTTACATTCATTTGGAAATTCAATTTTGTGGAATGATTTGTGCGGAAGATAGTGTTAAGATTGCCCCTGCTGAATATCACAAATTAATAGCATCTGTAACTCATTCTGATTGATTTTTGTTTCATTCATGAATTTTATAATCTTGATATCATCAAAAGTTGTCGACAATAATCCCCATGTTATTTCTCATTCCAATATTCCATCTACCTTCACATGTTAAATTTTTAACTCTAATTTTGAAAACTTTAATTTTTTACTATTTCATCCCACATTTCACTTTTCTGTGGCTTATGGCAACCTCTCTCATAGAGGTAGTCAAATGTGTATTAATAATAAATATACTATAGACGCACATATATCTTGACTTATTATAACTCTTTATTATCATTATTATCATCACTTTTTATAACCCATCCATTGAAATTTGGTCTCAGTGTGACTTGTAGGTCACTTCACCATGGATTGAGAGTGCATTTGTACCACGAGTTAGCTAACGAATCATTACATGTGTTTTTGTGTGATCCTATCGGAAACCATTTGCTGGAAATGTCTTTCCTACATAATTACCTCCGGGTCATGAAGTATGGAGTATTCAGTTCATTTTTTTTCATTCATGAAACCACTTTGGGCGAATACACTATTTCACTCCAATGCTTATCAAAAACTATACACAACTTGTATACTCTCTCTCCAACCTTTAATGAGCATTATTATTACTTCACTATCACGTTACTATATCGAATGTGTACTGATACAGAATGTGTATCTGGAATATTGAACAAATGTGATATTGTGCTATGAGATAAAATATCATCATCCGAAATAGGGCTCTTTTAAAATGGACTTTGGAAGCAAAAAACTGCGACGTGTCCATTTATATTGGTGGAAGAGCCGGGATTTTTAATAATGTGTGTTGTTTTGATCAATGTTGGTTGACATACACATTGGACCGATTAAAAGTTTGGAGAAGACTTGATATCTTCACGACAAAAACTCTACGCTACTTTTTCTTCTATTTTTCTTCTTTTTCTTCGACAATTTTTCTTCTAATTGAACTTAATAGGGAAAAAGCTAAATATAACTGGTAAAGTATATAGGCCTATGCAAAAATCCATTTATTTATGTCATCAGACCTATAAGTTTCCCGTGCCATCTGCCAAAGGTCGTATGAAATTGATAATGCTCCATCATTTGAGTCCGTATGTCAAAATGTCTTCGAAATTGATGAATTATTATCGCAAATATAAATCCCTTAAATAATCAATCGTTTAGTACTTTCATTAGTACAGCTAATAAATCGACGATATATCCGTATTATTTCGAATTTGACTTCTATAAATGATTCATCGTATTGCTTGTGATTAGAGAATCATTTCCCTCGAGATGAGACGACTGAGTAAAAGAGTCGAGAGGGCGGGAAGGGGGGAAAAAGCAGCAAGCTTTGTTTCTCGATAAAGTAGCTCGGTGATTTCTCAAGGCACGGTAGTTAACGACGGAGTTCAAGATGAGACCCGTGAGAGAGTAAACGTCGAGAGGAAGGTGAGGGGAGGTTGGGAGAGGTTAGTCGGAAGCCAAGGGTAACCTCACCTCGTGCATCCCTAGGGAGAATCTACGTAACGTCTTGGCCATCAGGAAGAAGAGGACAACCGCACGACCGGGGCTCGAAAACTAAGTTTCTACTCGCGGCCAGCCGGCTATGGGTTAGTTACTGAGTGAACCTTGCTGACCCTCGATACGACAGGAGGATATAGGTGAACAGAAACAACTTTCACCTGTTAGAGGTGAACTTTGAGATTGCCCGTTTTTTGTATATATATATATATATATATATATATATATATATATATATATATATATATATATATATATATATAAATATATATATATATTATATATATATATATATATATATATATAGATATATATATATATATATATATATATATATATATATATATATATTTATATATATATATATATATATATATATATATATATATATATATATATATATATATATATATATATATATATATATATATATATATATATATATATATATATATATATATATATATATATATATATATGTGAGATGTTTGTGAAATTTTTAAAAGCTATGAACTGGAAATTGCAGTGAACGTTTTGGAAAGATGACGATACATTTCGACAGTGGTAGATAACAATCGAGTGATAGATATAGCGGGTGACAACTCGAATAGTTAGATAACACTCGAATGGTAGATCATACTCACGTGATAGATGATATCGGAGTGGTAGATGAAGCACTGCATATAAATGTAAATCTGTTTTTTTTGTTCGAAACTATATAATTAGTTGTACATTTGCTTCTGATTTGAGAAATTATAAGATCATTTTTTTTATAGCAGAAAGACATTATTTCCTAGAAATATATCTACTTGATGTGTGAAATTATGCTAGTGTAAATATACCATCAGAAGTCAGGAACATGTGTGGTGATAATATACTTAAAAATATATCATTTGACTATGATAACACAGCATTTTTATGTAAATTGAATTGCTCTTCAAAAATCGAAACCACTTCAAAGTTTCATGTTTAGGTTTTCCATATGTTTTTCTTAGGTTCTTGTATGGAGCATTTTTCCATTTAGAATCTTCAACAAATCTTGATCCAAATGCGCATATTTTCCAACCGAATTGGTAGCTTCTAGTGGAAGACCCTTGTTTGTTCTCGAGAAGATATCGGGGAATCTCGTCGATGTATCGTGAATTTACCTCTTATAGATTTTCCATTTTCTTCTCCCTACGGCAACTGGGACTCACTGTATGAAGCCGTTATGTACCTTATTTCTGAACTAATGGAAACTTTTGTTTCTTTCTAAACCATTCACTTTCCAATCCAATGAGTTTGGTATTTATTCGCTTCAATCAAAAGTAATTGACATCATTAAAAATCAGTCCAACTAATCGTTTGGGATGAAGAGAGTCGGAGATATGAAACTTTCATTATAGCCTGACTACATACCGCGGTCAAGTCATTACTCAAAATAATATCACAATTGGATGAATAATGATGGTAATGATGAAAAAAATAATAGTAATAATAGCACCGGCACATGCAGCGTAGTGGTTAACGCATTTGTTTCATCTGACCCGGGAGGCAGTGGGCAAATCGGAGCCGCTTCGATCCATCTTCACAGAGGATCTTCGTGGTTTCCTCCTGTAGTCTAGGCTAATGCCGGGATGGTTGCCACAAGATAGACCGGAACCGCTCACTTCCCACTATCCTTTCCATAACCTATGCAATCTTCATCTCATCATCCCATCAATTCATTCATCCGACGCCAATAGATCTAAGTCATCATTACAGTGCGTCGCTACAACCCAATATAAAGATTTAATAGAAAGATGATAATAACGAAAACAAGACACAAGAGGAATGGAGTTTGATGAATGATTAGAGCAAAATAATAATGCAATGCATCTAAATTGATGAATATACTCTGAGCACAATATGAATAAACGATATTAGCTGCCCTATCATTAATTCCTTCACATAACTGAAACTGTGACACGTTATATGACATTTTAAAGTGACTATATATCACTTGAGGTGCTGATTGTCCACATTGGATCAGCATGTCAATCTACGTCAGTCACATAATTACTTCAGCACGTATAGTGTATAATTTACATTTGTTTCGAATCATATCCTGATCACACACATGACAAGTCACAAATAACTTGCCACTTATTGAAGAGGAAAAAAATACAAAACATGTAGAATATGGTAAAACATCAAGAGTATATCAACTATAATATGCAATGTTCATATTTCCTACTTTTTATGACAAATGATCTGTTTTGTTCGCAATAAAATGATTATTCCACATCTATCAACACTTCCTGAAGAGTATAAACTATAGTGTAACGAACCAAAAAAGTAAGCTTAATTGTAGACCTATGAAAAAGTGAATGAATATTTATATATATGAGTCTATATGAATATATAAATGTATATATATATATATATATATATATATATATATATATATATATATATATATATATATATATACATATATATATATATATATATATATATATATATATATATTATATATATATATATATATATATATATATATATATATATATATATATATATATATATATATATATATATATATATGGATATTCCTGATGTCTCGAAAAATATAATTATCCATATCATGAGTACAATGATAGACTTTGATCATAATCATGAATTTGAATTTATTTTTTAAAATTTCTTTCTCTTCTACCACATCATAAATTATTTCATTCATCATGATTCTCATTCTAATTGTGATAATGATAATATGGATTCTGTGTTAAACACGGTATCTTTCGATCTCCTATCGAACTGAGTAATAACAATCACCATGATCCCCTGTAAGTAAAGGCTGTCAAGTGATATTCCACTAATACATGTTTACGTGTTTCTATAATCGCATTTCGAGATAGTACTCCTAGTTGCCTTATTGAGGTCACATCTATTCGCGTAATCCCTGTTCCCACATTAGGGGTGCATATCACACGGCGTTGACTGCTTGACCCCATAAAGAGATCCCATCCAATTGCAGTTATCTGCTAGTTAAAACGAGAGTTGGGCAGCTCTTAAAAGAGTACGTAAATTAAATCATGAAAAGACCGCGCTCCAACATTTATATCCGATAGTGATAATTAAATGATGGATTGTGGATTGCTTTCGTATTGTAAATTCATGTTTTATTTATATTCTCATTTTGAATATCATCATTAATTTTCCTATTCATTTCACAATTAGTGAGTGAAAGGAAAGTGAAGTGCTTTGAATGTATACATTAATATGTATCCAACATTATCATGAAATTGATCCTTGAGTATTGATAACGTTGACTGAAAAATAGCATTCAATATTTGATGATGATGAAGTAACGAAATTATTATTCCCAACCCCTCTTTTTCCCATCGCTGGAAAAATCATGACTGTTAGACAGATACACGGAATAGGCCTCGTACCATTATCAACATGTGTACCAAAATATCATATTAGTTATATTTCAGCATTTCAAACGTAGAAATTTCAAATGGAAATATCTTGAACTCTAATATGAAATATTCATTTTCCAGGTGTGCACATTGGTCCAAGTTACTCCACCTGTCAGTTTGACTTCAGTATCAGAAATATAGAGCACATACAATGAGAAACAAGTGATCGTGTGTAATTTCTTGAAAAAAAAAACGTTCTCCATGATGTCAGAAGTTATCTTGACTGACTATTGTAATCTCAACTATATTTGTGATCTTAACTATATTTTGTAACCCTCACTTTTGAATAATTGGATTGTCAATTTTCTCATAGGTAAGGTTAGGTGTAAGAACAGTCATCTCACTGAAGCTCGCCCTTCTTGAATGTACCAACACTTGTTTTACATGACGAATGAAGACTTTCCATTATTATTATCATTATTATTATCATTCGACTTCCGGATGTGAGAAATCGTTACATCTAAATGGTCCTCAATGATGTGACAAAAAGACAACATGAAAAGAGGATCGTTTTTCAAATTATTCCAGAGTTTTGAGTATCTCGAATGAGCTGAGAAAGAATATATTTTGGATGTGCGATTATATGTCACTGGAAGGTAGACCCAAGTGAAAAGTTCCGACACAGACAAAAAATGTTTGATATTTTGACATTGAATATTTTAATAGAGATAAGTGATATGAACTACCACGTGTACACTCGCGGACCCATAAAGTAGCCGATTATCACATAATTAACAAAATGCAACCTGAATAGGTAATCACCGGAATTGAAACTGACTTGAAACTATGAATTTCGATTTTCTGAACTTCTTTACATTCCATTGCATCATACTTTTATTCTTGCCTTTGTCGTACATGGCATAACTACATCACATACATGCGAGACAATAAAAATACAAGAAGCCCATGTTAGGAAAAGAGTCCCTTGTGTATAGGCTGAATTTTCATACAGAATCATTGTTCCCCAATAAAGGTTATGAATGAAAGTAGGATCTTTTGGACGGTGCACCACAAGGGCGATATTATATAAAATATATGTGAAATAAGCGTCAATTGTATATAATTTCGGAATTGAATATTGAAAGAAATAATCTCATGAGAACGCAAGTTCACATTCTATTTGAATGAAAATAAAATTGAATAGAATGAATAACAGAGCAAAAATTAATTTGGTGTTGAATTCGATATTTCACTTGAACAACTTTGTCACACCAACCCAGCTATTTAAGCCTATCCATGTCGTTTTTGATGATCTTGTACTCACCTGCGATCTTCTCACCTCACGTCCTCGCTTTATGGGCCTTTGCCTTATGCACGCGGCCAACTCATCTCAAACTCTTAACTCAATTCAGTTTTACGGCCGAGAAAGACATGTTACATGATGGTAAATTGGGTCTCAGAACACGGATGTAGGTTTATGTGAGTTGTCGGACCCGTGCGTCGTATGTTTCTCGTACGAAATAAACTGACCAATTGCACAATTTTCTGACGAACTCTATAATATTTTATAGGAATACATGAATAGCACTTGGTTTGACTTGGTATAAAATAGAAATATATATTCAAACTAATCGTATTTCAAATACAATTTTATGTGAAAGATCACTTCAACATAACACTCAAACATAGTCAGAAAGGTGAGACATAAACTGTAAGTAACTCATTTCAACAAATCGAAAAAGCTCGACATTGATATAATGGTGCAGAAACACACTTACTTATATACATTTTAATGTACGACCATCCATTTTTCAATTCAATACAGATAAATACTTGATATGAGAACTTGATCGAATAAACTGATTCGAATTATCTCCTCCTATTGAGCTATTCATGAATCATAAATATTTCCTCACTGTTTTAATCTGTATGAAATCAATTTTGAAAAGTATTCGTTAGTTCATATCTTGATTGATTCAATTATTCAACTTCGAAGTCAGAATCTATCGTTCTATTGGATGAGCGACAGCAAAAACTCACATCCCAATCTTATGAAACTTTGTCTGCGTTTCTTTTTTCTTCGTTTGTGTGTACGCACCGAGGAGGTTAGATATTAGGTCTAACCTCCTTGGTACGCACTGACCAGATCGCATGGTTTCCTGATCAGCATGAAACTCTTTTTGGATACGTGGATTTATCCAACTTGACTGTACAGTTTCAAGATCCAATTGGTTGTTTGAGAAAGTCTTTAACAATTTTAAGAGAAACCCCGTAAAATCAAACTGGATAGACCATTTCTAAAAAATTATTTCATAGGAAGTGCTCAAGATTTTTACTGAAACATGAATGCGAATATGCGAATTTATACCTGATTCTATCGATTGAACTGGCCGGTTTGATAGGAAAGTGATTTTTAGATGACCGTATGCGAAGACTTCCATCCCTCTCTTACGAAGCATTGTCTGTGTTTTTGTTGTTGTTGTTGTTGTTTGTTTGTTTGTAAGCACTCCACAGGTCGCAGTGTTTGACAAATCGACATGAAACTTTTGTTGTACACGCAAACTCATTCAACTTAGAACTGTATGATTTTGGAATGAATCAGTTCAACCGATTTTGAGATAAATATCATGTCAAAGTTTCTAAAAATGCAACGAGATTAGGCTGAGCAGGAAAATATGAAGAATCAAATATCTAAAAATAGAAATCCTCTGAATATGTACACATGAATGATTATACGAGCTTTAGCGAGGATTCAATTTGACATACTTGAAAAAATTGGTGTTCGTTTTCATGTTTTTTTTTCATGTTTTTTTTTGTCGGTTCTCCACGGGTCAAACGGCTACAGCTATCAACTTCAAACTCTTTTTCATCATGGTTCCTAATCTAACTTAGATCTGTATAGTTTGTGACATTATCGGGTGATGACTTTTATTTTTATGAATTTTAGAAATTTCAAAAATACCCATTAGAATAATACGGCGGAAAAAAATTATTTGAAAAAATGAAATTTTGTGTGAAGTTGAATTACATCTTGATACACATTTTTGGAAATCATCAGCTTGATTGGGTCAGCCATTTTGAAGAAAAAACATGAAATGTGCCAAATTGGTACCACTCGAAGCTGTTTTTACCCATTTATAACTTAAATATCACCCAATTGGCGAATTTTAGCAGAAGTTTGGCAAAGAAGTCGACATTCTATCACTTTCCGCTTGTCTAACAGCGCGTATATAGCGTTTTCCCAGTACACATTATCACAATTTTGTAAGCAATTCGAACTAGCCGTTTCGAAGAAAAAAAATTAATCAACTGTTTCTATTCATCAAATATATTATAGAAATGAAAGCAGAATTATGTTGCCAAAATTCACTGCTTTCTAGATTCGATATTTGGTCAACTATGAAATATTTTTTATGCGTCAAGGTGTGTAGAATATTAGAGTCGATGAAGTAGCGAGGATATAACTACTTTAACGATACCTTATTCAGATAGGCTATCTCGCTCATCTTACAACGCATATGTTGCGTTTGCCCAGTTAACGAATACATTTCTATCAAATAGCTTGAAATGTTGTGGCTTTTCTTCATTCAGTATCATGCACACGGAAATTCACGTTTTTCCAGAGTCAAAAGTTTCAAGGAAAGTTTGTAGAATTCTCGTATATATGTCATATACGTCCAAGTGAGGAGTTCGAGAAGGTCAAGGAGTTTTCGAGTTAACTTCCCACAAATACCTCGCTTACCTTGAGACACATGCTACGTTTGCCTAGTGACTTTTCAGTTCAACCCACTTCATGAATTCAAATTGATATATTTCCAAACATACTTTGGCTTCAATAGAAGTATCTTGATAGATGGTCATAAGAAAACAAGATAGTTCCATCCCACAATGAATAACTCCTTATTGTAGGGAAATTTCATTTCGTTTTATTCTTCTGTTTTTCTTGTTTAAATAATGTAGACAAGATTCAATTCATGATTTTGAAATTGAATGCTTTCAATTGAAATTTCTTTCATTCCATTACATCCCACAAACATTTTTGATTAGTACTCTTTCAACATTACGCTTTTAATTTCGGATGCGTTCAAATTTTCTGCATTCAATGATTTGTGTTCGTCATACTGAATCACAAAATGCAGCAGTTTATATCATTATTTATTTTCATTACACGTAACCATTCTTCAAAAATCTACCAGGAACAATTGAACCGAATCTGATCAAACACTGAGGGGACATTGACAGCCCCATGCCTACGATGTTGAATATGCACTTTCCGGTCCCTGTTTCTCACAAACTATGAAAATCTCATGCTCATATTTTTCACAGTAGTTACACATGAACTTTGTGAAAATGCACTGGAAAATTGATTGTTGAAGACGCTCATATGTTCAATTCTTTCAAAAAAATTCCAAAAAATATCGAATTTTCCTCATCAGCTAACTGTTGGTGTGGCGTCAAGCAAACAATAATACCACATTTTCACGCATACAACAAATTTCACTTCCGATGTTGTTTGGCATTTATTACAAACTATGGAAGTTGAATGCACACATTTTTCACAGTGGTTACAAACAACCTTTCTACACATGCACTGAAGAAAGAAAAGAAAAAAAATTGCTCGTATTTTCATAAAAAGGACCGGAAATATCACATTATGAGGCATACAAAAATCTTTACTTTCAATGTTATTACACAGCATGTATGTTTATTACACAGTAACAAAAAAATCTCGACACAAGTATGGCATTGTCATATCTACATGCAATAGACATTTAGAAGTGATTATCTTCGATGGCACGATTCAGTTACCAGCGATAAAAAATAATAATATTTGAAATAATAGCAATAAAAAAAATGTATCAGAGAGGTTGATCGTATTTAAATATGAGAAGTGAGCCCGCAAAATGCTGAATGAGAGGAATAATATAATTAGAATCACTACGAATAATTTGATAATTCTTGCAGCATTCAATTTAGGGAAAATTACACGACAAACCTGGAAAAACAAAGATCCAAATCCCCCCCCCCCAAAAAAAAGCTATCCATATCCCCTCAAAGTTGAGTAAAACTTGTGAGAAACCGGTTATGGGATTGTGAAGAGAGTATGTATGCATGTATGCATGGCACAAAAAACATTCAGAACGTCGCTTATTTGTACTTCTCGAGTATCGTCTTAGGAACATCGCAGAGCGCATGCTCTTTTTCTATGACAAACTTGCCACTATAATTCTGTTGAAATTACACTTTATATTTCTTCCTTCAATGGTATACACATGAGTAAAATACATAGGTAAAGAACATTTCTCGTAGTTGTCATCCTCATAAGTGTTAGTTTCATGATCATATTTATACACACACACACGTATATGTACGTATATATATATATATATATATATATATATATATATATATATATATATATATATATATGTATATATATATTAAATATATATCATATATATATATATATATATATATATATATATATATATATATATATATATATATATATGAATATATATATATATATATATATATATATATATATATATATATATATATATACATATATATATATATATATATATATATATATATATATATATATATATATATATATATATATATTTATATATATATATTCATGTATATGTATATATATTCAGGTGAATGTTTATTGGATCAAAATATCAACTCGGAATAATCAAGAAAGCATGCATTTATTGCAATTACAATTATCAAGTTTTCAACACCTATGAAACTGTATGAAACTGATTGCAATATAGTATGAATGAAAGGGTATCATGTCTTCTCATCAAATCATTGATCAGACTCAATAACAGTCGATCATCTTTTGATTCAACTCAATTCATTATTTTGATTATCTGTGTTTCATAAATTGAAGCGCGTGCAAGTTCAATCCGATTTGCATTGTCATCGGCAGCTATGAAGATATTTTGAAATTTGAATATCAAGTATACCTAATGTGATGAATTGAATCATTTCACGACAAAAATTGAACTGATCGTCTCCAGTGAAATGTTTTGAAGTGGAATAATACAGTTTAGTTCAATTGCTGATCCACCTACTCAGACATAACAACTCAAACAGGCGCAATAGTGTCGATGATTAATTGTATCGAATCTCTCTCGGTTGAAACGTGTTCATTGCATTTTTTTCCGAATTTTGTTGCAATTATTCCCACCTTACAATGATTTCACCTGTCAATGAAAAGTTTTTTTGAAACTTCAACACGTTCCCAAAATATTTCCTGAGCTTTCGATAACAAATTGGAGACAATTGAAGAATGTCAATGAATACTTCTGTTCAATTCGAACCAAATTTTAATCAACTCTTTTGGAAATTGTTACCATTTTTTTTTTTTTGAATGATGTTTGGAAGATATTCTTCTGAACTTCTGTGAAGGTTCTCTAAAAAATAAACATGAAGTTTTGATGAACCTATCGCATTGTTTTTTCAAATTGTATGTGTAAAATGTTATCCTCAGTCATATATGGGAATATTCTCCGTTCGTTTCTCTGAATTCATATCCAAATTGTTCCTAATTGTTTTGAAAAAAAGTATTCCATACCATTCTAGAAATTTGTGTACAATATGAAAATTCTGATAATTATCAGAATTCTCTTTGGATTCATGCAATTGATTTGAATTTCATTCAAACACATCACAGCATTTAAGTGAAGCTACACAATGAAATATGGAACATTCAATCTGTACTTCAACATACACTGTACCTATGTGGAAATAATCCTCATTTTTTCTGAATTTATTTCCAAATAGTTCCAAATTATTTTTGAAAGAATGTATTCCATGCCATTTCAGAAATTTGTGTTTAATATGCACATTCTGATAATTGTGAGCATTCTCTTTGAAATCATGCAATTGAAGTGAATTTAATTCGAAAAAATTATTGCAATTTAGTGGAGCTATACAAAATATAAAAAAAATATGAAAAAAAATAAAAAATAAAATATATGAAATATGAAAAATTCAATTTGTATTTCAACATACAAAGAGGTCGAGATAAATTCTATTCAAATTATAACACAATGCACTGATGAGAATTGAGAATACTATATTCCGAATATTATATTACTTCGTTTTGTGAATATTCTTCAACTAATTATGAACTCAATTCTTTGGATCTGTTCAGCTTCAATTTGAAAACAAACATGTTACAAAAAAGAAATCTGCAGAACTCAATCGTGTTATTTCACAGAATAATGTATATGAAACCTTCATCTCACCATCCCATCACCTCATTAATCATTCATCCAACGCCGATAGATCTCAGTCATCATTACAGTGCGTCGTTAAAACCCAATATGAAAAAAAACATTGTAGAAAAAAACACACAATTAAACAAATTAAACATCTCAATATTTCGTATTTCACTTCTGTTGTAACCAAAACCATCTTCAATTCTCTTTTCAAACACTTTTGAATTACATTATAATTCATCACATTAGAATGGTTCTCAACTCGCTATAAACTATCACTAATGCGAATCTCTCTTCATATTCATGATTCAACATTTAACGCAGTTTCACTGATTCCTCTTACCTCATTGCCTTGGCTCCCGGATAATTTCCTGAGGGAATCCTGTTGGAGGGCTCCTGATATTAACCTTTGACCTAGGGATACATCAATCAATTACTCAAGCTTGAGATCTACACCGTACATGACATGTCTGTGCATACCTGGATGCTTACTCAGCATACACTATCACCCTGGAGGAGGACCGTGGTACTTGTTGTGCGAATAGGGAATAAGCCACCTATTCAATCACTTAGTAAGTCATCACCAGAACTAGTTGGATTTGGGAACTGGAACTCCTATGCTGGAACTTCGAATATGAAGAGGTGAAATATTGGTAATATTCAACTTGGAATGGGATATTGGAAATGAATCAAGTTTGTCTGGCAGATTAAATGGTCTGAAATTTGGGAACCACTATAATATGACGTGTTAAATGAAAATTTTTGAAGAGAAACCATTATTGACGGATGTTCGCGAATGCGTGAGACTATAATGGTGGTACTTTCAAAATTAATATACAGTTGACAAAAGTGAGTAAAAATTATCTGAGAACAATGAGCAACAGTTTTCGATATACTGAAAATTGAGCATATTGTTAGTGAATAATCTGATCAGGACTTAATATTGGCCGATTTTGGTGATAATCAGCAAGGTGGTTGGATCACTTGGATGTGTTGAAAACTGAGGAAACATGTCACGGATATTATTGATCGTGTTAGTGTGTAGGCCCTACACATTAGCTCGGAATTTCTCCACTCCATTTCTTCTGATACATACGCATGTGCTCACTCATTTGATAAAACCTAATACAAATTGAAACCATGATAATTAAACCGAACAATTACGTCGACACTTTTTTTTTTATCGTCGAACAATTTTATTACAATATTATTACATTTACTATATTGTCACATTCATTCACATGCTTCCGCCTCGAGGGATTTGTTTAGCTAATTATTCAAATGAATGATCGCGTTATTATTGCACATTTCTATAAGAGCCTTAGGGCTGACAGTACACCACTAGGCCGTTAGGCGACTATTGTGTTTAATTATTGTGTATAATTTTAATGATACGAGATTTGACGGTTACTGGTTCAATGTGACGTTTACACTGGTTTAATGGTCCAACTGTTCACACCACGGTGATGAGTCTGATATTTACATTGTACATTGTCACGAGGATTTATTTTCCTTTATGTTATCTATTTCTATTATCTACAAACGAAAGCACACAGTCTAGTGATGTTGTGGATTGTGGTTTGCTGTGATATTTTAATCCCATTCCACATTGTTCCTGGAAATATATATGTGGTCAATTATTTGAATGAATGAATAGATTGGTGTAATATGTAAATTGGAATAGAATATAACGTTTTGATCAATCCAGATGTGTATATTTATTCAATATACCCCTTTGACCATATTCATTTTAGACATTTCAAAATCTACACCTGAGAAGAACGTGACCCGCATTCGAATTACAAATTGCAAAGAACTAAATGCAACTATCCACAGAACGAAATTGAATACAATTATTTGAATGGGATGTTATATGAAAAAATAATTCCAATACACACAAACACACACACAGGATAATGGTACTTCCTAATGTATAATATTAATTCGATGAAAATTCTGTGTTGATTCAATATGATATTTGTGAACAAACTGAGAGTTGAAACAAATGTGTTTTGGTTGTTGGGCAAGACATGAAATAGAAATGTTGGATGTAGCCAGTTTTGATACCATGTGTGGGATGTATCATGTATTGTAAACAAACCCAATATTTGCGCCGAAGTCCAGCTGCTCGCTTCCAATGCTGTGGCAACAGTTCTCAAACTGTTATTTCCTCATCATATTCTGAGTTCCGGTATCTCAACTCATGGTTCATGTATTTAATATATGAAATCAAATATATCTCAGATATTTCATCGAATCAATCAAAACAGTCATCGATCACCTCAAGATAGTGTATTGGAAGATTTTTCATCAAATCAAACCAATTAATTCAAATTAGTGCATGTAGGTCCATCTTCTCGACAGCATTGTGTTCAAAATGTCGTTTGATTTTGAAGATCACTCTTGATAAATATGAATCTAGATTCTACATATTTGATCTTTACAGAAGAACAAACTCAGAAGAGAAAAAAAATCCCATTAAATTGAATGCACCGCTTTGAATGGTCCTCTCTCATATCAAAGTCATGGTTGAGGAGAGTTTGATGGTTTGATGATGGTTGATGATTAGTCATGGTTATCCTGTAATTTTCAATGACTATTGGAATAAAAATGGAAGTAATAACAAGCTATCGAAACTTTTCGTCATTCACTTCAATATATGTGACTTGAAGCTATTTTAATTCTTCCTAAAAAATATTAACGTGAATGACGAAAGCTTTCTGAATTGTGATTAGGCGTTTTTATTTTTTCGAGTATATACATCGAAAATAATGCTTCATATTTTGTGTCAATAAATACTTTGCACAAGATTTACTTTCTATCGATGTATCGATGTAATTTGCATCCCTTTGTGTATACTTGGTTCACCTTTTCTGTTGTATACCCAATTGCCCCACTTTGTTATGCTTGATCATGCATTACTGTGTATACTCTATGTAAACCATTGACTATTGTTCAATAGCCTTTAGGGACGATCCAATGAAATCTCGTGCTTGTTGATGTTAATTACTTTTTGGTCAAGGTTTAATTAGATTCGTAATAACACGAGGTTCAACTGACGCGAAAAAGGATGCATACACAAACACAAACGGTTGTAAATGAAGAGCTATTAATTACAATTATGGCGAGATGAATGTTAATCAAAGCGAGTTTTTGACATTGGAATTTACGCGGATTGTAAATCGATTCATTATATTGATATTGATGAATATTCATTCGATTGAATATTTCTTCAATCCATTTTTTTCCATATGGATTCATATGGATTCATTTCTGCATTTTGCATGCAAAGTTTTCCCGTTTATACGCACATTTATAGCATTTTTTCAAAACATGAAAAGCACATCAAATATGTGGATGTTAGTGAATCATAACGTTTGGGGGATTATGAGCTTATGGTGACCACTAGAAAACAAGCAATAGTCAACATTGGGTATCAAAATGACTGTACTTTATATCAGCTACATCAGGATGTTGTTTCAGCGTTAGGGCTACTTATGCATCTTTGAACCAAAGCAAGAGTTCACCAAATACCTGAATGATAACTCATGAACGTGAATTCGAAAATACATCCTCAGAAATTGTCATCAATCAAACATTTTACCTCAGTAACAATACATGATTGGCTTTGAAGCTTATTCATAATATAATTTTTCATCGACCCAATTAAAAACGTAATATAAAAAAAAAATGGTGCGCAAAAGAATTGTTATCGAATTGATGATATTGTTCTTGTGCGCATTATTTCATACATTCGTGTGCCATTGATTGTGCTTTCGCATTCACTCTTTACAGTTTCTGTGTATGTATTGGTGTGTATCTTTCCCTCTCATACACACATACATACATACAGATCGAGCTATCTGGCTCCTTTTTACTATCCTTGTTTCGATGCACTCAAGCCTTTGAGAAACAGAGAATCTGGTTGAAATGATGATAACTCACTTCTGCCAACCTGTTCCATAGAGAGAGTTTCAGGTCTTTGTCGTATCAGTCGGCCAACTAATTGCATTGGCTAACGAAGGAGGCTATCTGTCGGTCCGAACATTCAAATCAACTTCTATCTAATATTGTACTGTAATATATACATAACCTAGTTGGGAATATATTCAATTAATAACGAATCTATTCTTTGATACATATTCATTTAATTAATTGGAATGAGCATCTTTTCAGAAAATATGTCACTGATTACATAGACTGCAAATAAAATATCTATTCAATTCGATATATATATATATATATATATATATATCGTGTGTTCAACTGATTGGATAATTATCATCATACATTGATTCAATAATTATTTTAGTTTCAATACATTTAACAAGTTGATATCAGAATGAGGTTGAAATGTTGAATGTCTATAGCAATACACATAATATGTTTCAATGTAGAACCATATCGTTCTGAGTAGATGATTTTCAATTGATCAAATACTGAAGTAATACAATCACAAATGTGTATTATCGATGCCATGTACATAATTGCATTTTCATCGTGATCATTTATAGGGAGATAATATAAGCTAAAAAACTAAACTAGAATTAAAAAGTAATCTGATCTTATTCATTTTAATTAACTCTTCTTGTTTACATTGATCTTACTCTTTATTAGATTAGTAGCCTTCAGTCAAGTTTTAATTGGAGTCAAATCTAATTCGTAAACAAACCTCTTCTGACTATGTTGTTTGCTTAAGTGGCTCATTATCCATGCAAGTCTCTTAATGGAGAGAGGACTCGAGAAATAAAAGCGGAGGTTCAAGTTTTTCTTCGAGTTTCCTCGAAATCCTTGAACAATATTTTTCCTCTTCGTTTTTTTTTTTTTACCCCAAGTGTTTGTTGTTCGTCAATTGCTTTCGATGTAAGCTTGAAGCCGTGGAGTGGCCTGTTTTCTGGCTCTCTTTAGTTCGGTTACGACAACACACAAGCATCGTTTCGTACCAAGAGTTGTTTCACATTAAAGAGATACCAAACCACAGAGAGCAAACCATTTCATTTCGGGAAAGTTGAGAACTACGATTGGATCAATTGGCCATGAATAATTTGATTGGTTGAGTTTCTAACAATAAGCATCCTCGATCCGGAACAACTAAATAATGACGAAACTTTAGTATTTCATTTACCAAATAACGATATGTTTAGCATTTGTAGTGGCACTTGAGTTCAGTGCTACTGAGTGGTACCATAAAATAAAGAATGGTGGTACGAAAGTCAGAGATAGAAATCAGAACTTAATTGGGATAATTTTTGGGTCAGATATTATCGAATTATCAGTCACAATGTATCAATCAAGGGAGTGAGAAATGAACGTGATAAATGCATAATATATAATACCGTATATATATTTATATACATATATATATATATATATATATATATATATATATATATATATATATATATATATATATATATATATATATATATATGTATATATATATATATATATATATATATATATATATATATATATATATATATATATATATATATATATATATATGTGTGTGTGTGTGTGTGTGTGAGTGTGTGAGTGTGAGTGTGTGTCTTTTGATTGAATACCATCCTTCACAACATCTACTATTCAGAATGGGTTTTCAAGATTTTCAATTAAAAACGTGCTCAAATCTTAGATATCATGATTATTGCTAAAAAAATCATACTAGTTCATAAATGATTATACATATATTCATATACCTGTATATATAATCGTGTATACAATAGGTGCAATTTTCAGCAATAGGCCTGATCATGATACTGAAAATTTGAACATGATTTCCATCAGAAATATTGAACATATCCCTCCTCCACAGAAAATCGAAAATTCAAGTTGATCAGCCAGATCTAGTGATTCTTGGATTTTATAGCATTTGACAGGAAAATTTTCAATTGCGCTGTTAGTGATGAATGAACTACGTTCGAATAGTGACACGATCATTATGATGATAGTTATTCATGTTCTAAAGATGACATTCAGTGATAATTTTGTATTGTTGAAAATTAACTTCGACCACATTGCATCCAGGAGTGCGTTATGTTGATAATTACCGTAGTGAAAATAGAAATAGATTTCGATCAAAGAAGAAAATGTATTTCTGCATAATTAGCCTTTCTTGTTGATTCTTCAATGACTGCTTCATACTGTGAATGCCTCATGAACTGCCTGATGATCCCTTGGAGTATTCAAATTATGTGGTATACGGTGATATATGTCATGCTCATATCAGAAGAAAAATCAATTCTGTGTTTGAAACAATATTTTAGAAATAGAATGAGTGGGAATAGATATTAACAAGTTTATAGCCACATCACAATGGTGAAAATTAAATTTCCAACACTTCAAAGGTATCAAATAGCCTGAGTCAAGTATGCGATATCAGTAAATAAATATTAATAAATATAGGCTTGGGAATGATAACTGTCAGCCAGGATGGAAGTAATAATTTGAAAATGAACGGTGTCAAGTTGATATATTATGAAATTAAATCTCTAAAATTCCTTCATTAATCGAACCTTAAATATTCAACAAATGGACTTTTCTGTGTGAATA
Source organism: Brachyptera risi (assembly GCA_964007535.1). NCBI lineage: Eukaryota > Metazoa > Arthropoda > Insecta > Plecoptera > Taeniopterygidae > Brachyptera > Brachyptera risi. The sequence goes on from OZ023328.1 coordinate 20,322,807, forward strand.
TGATTTGATAAAGTTATTTGAAATTTGCGGAAGTTGTTCACTGCATTATTATAAGAACTCGATCAACGTCTGAGATCAACATTTAATGAAAAAGAGAAAGACAGGGTCACAAAGGAAGATATATACTATTTAGGCAGACATGCTTTAGAGAAGAACTATAGGGTTCGTTTCTATTCACAGTCAAGTTATTAAAAGCTCATTCTCTGAAAGTTGTTACAACAGTCTTGCATTGTTTCACAACGTTTGAGAGCAACAAGTTTTCGAAGTAATTAAAAGAAAATAAACAATTACAAGTGTGGAGTAACACGACTACAAAAACAAAAAGTTACGCGCTATTTTTGTACAACTCGAATTGAGATGACAGATGTGAATGTTTTGTAAAGGACTACTTACACACAACATTCTAATGATGTTCAAATAAAAGAGTACTAAAACACATTCAAAATATGATATTAAAAATGAATTAACCATTTGAGTCGTACATGATAGTTTCAAAATGTAATACATAAACTCCAAGACGACTTGGGTCCGGTATTAGTGAGTCCAGTTAGTCTTTATCTGAGAGTTTGTGTGAACAAAGATGCGTTGAGGGTTGAGTTTGTTCGCCGGTTCGAAAGCACGTCCCATTTCCTGAGTATTTTTCTGAGAACCAAAGATCAGTGCTCTATTTAGTGTTGTTTGTAGAAACGGCTACCAGACTGACAAACTTGATGCCAGCTGCTATTAGCTGAGCCAACGCGAACGTTCCTTTTATCACTAGTATATATACGCACGATCGATAGTTCTCAAAATGTGACCCCTGAATTGGAATACATTTTAACATGAGAGGGATGGGAAGTAAAGTCACCACCTCCAAACGGTAAACCGACGCAACCATCAAAGCATCTTGGTGAGAACAAATAAAATGGGTAGCCTTGGTGATAGCAATTTCAAAATGCCAGACGTTGGTAATTTCTGCACGAGAAGTATTATCTCAATTTCTAACCAACCCAAACAATTCCTTATGAAAAGAATGAGTTCGTTTCAAACATAATGATCTTCTTGATAGTGATAAAAAACGTTCGCGAATTGATTAAGAGCAATATAGCTTTACGATCAAGAGGATCTATATACGTTCATAGCCTGCAATTGAAAATTAATTGATTATACCATTCATAAGTAATCATGAATAATTTGAAATACTTGGCTGAATACACTGGAGCACTGAAATCACTGCCATTGACATGTTTGATTCTGAGAGTTTGTTTCGCTCATTTTAGCCCGTTGTATAATATCTTAGGTGTAAGATTTTGAGCTGAAATAGTTACATCGGACTGAAAATACATGACTTCCGGCTAAAAATCAGCCATTCCAGTTCTAACAAACGATCGTTCATGAATATATGGATACAAATATATAAATCTACAATAGTCAGACAAACCGTCATTGATCAAGCTGTACATTCAGAAATGAATAAAACCATAAAATAGTACTGACATTTCATCAATTTCTGTATTGGTACTTGACTCTCTGTTCGAGCATACAAACAGCATATATTTCCCCACGGATTCACCGTTGAAGTTGTCTACGATCGCTTGGATGGCAGTCGAGTGGTTGAATCTCTACAGAAGAATCAGAAAATGAAATCGAAAAGTAGAATATTCATTGTTTCACAGTAAGCCTACTCCAGACAATTATCAACTCCTCATCTAATTTCACAAAAACCTGTAACAGAGGTCGTATGTATCATGTTATTGAACTTTGAAACCCTCAGAATTGAAAGATATTCAGTTTCAGATACAATATTCCCAATATTCCGTTCTGGGCGCTGTAAGTACTCCGTGTGAACAGAATCTTGGCTGGGATCTTCCTTTCGCGCTACAACTCGACTATATGTTGTCATATTGTTTTCATCCGAATAATTTCTGATGAACCAATGTTATTGGAATAATTTCACGAGGGGTTAACAACTGCTGAAATCTTGTATACACTTGTCATGAAATCCCTTGAAATCTTCTTAAAATCCCGTGAAATCTCCCTGAAATCCCTTTAAATCTGAAATCAGGTGTACACCAAATTTACTAGTTGTTTACCTATCGGATTTTCATTATCTGATGATGATTTTTTCGCTGTTTTTCAAACAATAATAATGATAATTATTTCTTTATTGCCTGGTTGGATCATACATGATATGGGCTCGTCGATATAGTAATGTTTATGAATTATAAATACAGCACTTTGAATCTTTGTTACAAATGTATCCTCTTCTACCTTATCGATAATGATAAGCATGTATGAATTGAACCACAACGAATACATTACTCCACGATAAATTTACTCCACGATTCATTACTGATATACCTCCACGAGGTCAATTCAGATGTATATAAATTATCACAAAGTCATATATAACTTGAAGTAATCCCTCGTACTTGAGTTAGCAATACTGTCAAGCCGTGTTTTATACACATCAAACATAGTTAGGTTACAACTTAAATTACCTTGTATAGTTGAAATATAATACAAACCACTTGTATTTTGCTTCCGCTGTGCATATTACAACTAGACGTTCTGTTCCTGATATAGTGTGAGCTGAAGTCTGCCAAGAGTGAGGCAAAACGAACCAATGTGCAGAAAATGGCGACTTATTATAAGTGACAGTTAATAGAACTCCATATACAGGTTGAAGTTTGTTGTATAATTCGAGTGACTTAATAGCACGTATGTAATAAAATGATACAACAAAATAATTGTGAATTTTCACTTCGAAATGTTTTCATTTCAATTCAATACCATTTTTTCATGTGTTATTTATCAAATATACTATGGACAATTTATTGCCCTGTGATTGATATATGATTATATGAATGGAAACATGAATGAACATTTCTCTTTTTTTTATATACACGAATGCATAATTGGACGAGCTTTAGCGAGGATTCAATTTGACATACTAAAAAAAATTGGTGTTCGTTTTTACGTTTTTTTTTTTTTTAATTTTTAATGTTTTTTTTGTCGGTTCTCCACAGGTCAAACGGCTACAGCTATCAACTTCAAACTTATTTTCATTATGGTTCCTCATCTAACTTAGATCTAGATAGTTTCGTAGCAATATTGAACGTTAACTTTTTTCAAAAGAATTTTAGAAATTTAAAAAATACCCATTAGAATAACACAGCGGAAAAAAAGAAAATATTTTTATTTGAAAAAAAATGAAATTCTGCGTGAAGTTGAGTTGCATTTTGATACACATTTCTGAGAACTTTCAGCTTGATCGGGTGAGCCATTTCGAAGAAAACCATAAAATGTGCTAAATTGGTACCACTATCGAAGCAGTTTTTTTCCCATTTCTAACTTGAATGTCACCCAATTGGCGAATGTAGGCAAAAGTTTGGCAAAAAAGTCGACATGCTATTACTTTCCGCTCGTCTAACAACGCATATATGGCGTTTTCCTAGTAATAAATACATGTTAAACAATGCGGAAATACGTGGGTGAGAACGTAAACGTTGGGTGGGTGAGGAATTCGTCAAACATGGGTGATCGTTAGATTGTGTGATGTTCAATACATAATTATGTACTTCCTTCACTTCATTGAGACGAAAACTATTATCCGAGTTCATAATCAGGATGAGATTGAAAATTGTGAAAATTCAATCATATAATGACATGATAATTAAATGTAATTATATTTTTTGAAATAATAATTCAATAACCTTGAAAAATGTATTTTACTTCATTAGACGAGCTTTAGCGAGGGTTCAATTTGATATACTGAAAAAAATTGGTGTTCTTTTTCATGTTTTTTTTTTTTTTCATGTTTTTTTGTCGGTTCTCCACAGGTCAAACGGCTACAGCTATCAACTTCAAACTTTTTTCACCAAGGTTGCTCATCCAACTTAGATCTGTATAGATTTGTGGAATGATCGGGAGATAACTTTTTTTTTATGAATTTTAGAAATTTCAAAAATACTCGTTAGAATAACACGGCAGAAAAAAAAGAAAATATTTTTATTTAAAAAAAAATGAAATTCTGTGTGAAGTTGACTTACATCTTGATACACGTTTCTGTAAATTCTACGCTAGATCGGGTCAGCCATTTTGAAGAGAAAAACATGAAATGTGCTAAATTGGTACCAATCGAAGTGGTTTTTACCCATTTATAACTTACATGTCACCCAATGCCACCCAATTGGCGAATTAAGGCAAAAGCTTGGCAAAGAAGTCGACATACCATTACTTTCCGCTCGTCTAATTACGCGTATATAGCGTTTTCCTAGTATAATATAAACTACAATACAGATTGGGAAGCGCAGTCAGTATATCTAGATGACCTTGAAACATGACGTTTGGGTGAGGCTCGGTGAACATGGTGTCTGATGTCATCTGAAAACAATCCAGTGCCATCTTTCAGAATCATTCAGATCAACTATACTGGCGTTTTGAACAGCTACCATTGAGCGTATTTTTTGCCGCTGGGTCCCTCAATAGAAATGAAAAAATTGTTCAACAAAGTCAATGTGAAAAGTATCAGAAGATAGTAATGTATGAGTTATGGAAGAAGCAACTACAGATTGAAAAACAAAGTACATCATAGCTTTTTCCTCAATTTCCTATATTTTCAGTTTCACAACTTCGCAAGGAGTCGAACAAGTTGACACGACGAATTCAACAGATTGTCTATTCAGCACTCATAATTATATTATTTATTGAACGATTCATGAACTTTTCGAAAATTTAATTTAATTTCACATGCATTAGTTGACAAAATCTGTATAACTCCCAGAGTTGTGTTTTGATTCGAAAAAAACATTTTTAAAAGTGGAATTTTTGAACGCTACTTATTTCGTACGTTGAGATTTATTATTGCTGTGTTGGTTATGTAGAAGGAATAAAAGAAATAAAATGAATTTCCCACATAGAGAATTGAAAAACGGATACGTTTTTTGGGGGATTGAGAAGGGAGAGGAAAATATACTTATACGTCCCGTGGTGTAAGTTGTTACAAACTTGAACGCATCCTTACGGAAAAATGAAAGATATATTGGGCTTACATCATGGAGTTTTATGGCTTTTGTTTTGTAGTATTCCATGAGTAAAACTTCAAGATCGTTATGGAAAGTTCGTGAAAAAATATATAGCATAACATTCAAGATATTGAAAATTGATCAACAGAATATTGTTCAAGGAAATAGGGATGTCGGCGGGTAGCAATTTTTGGAATCGGGTACCCGTCATCATTACCCGAGTATTACCCGGGTAATCATTTTTTTCAAATCCCAACTATGCTTATCCACGTTTCATTTGAATGTATTTTACCGTCTTATTCACCATCTTCAGGTTATCATTATTGATGTTGCAACTATAAGCAGTCTGCTCATAGCATATGTCAATGACCCTCTCAGTACAACATAATCTACCCGAACATTGTTGAGTAACTTGAGTGAATGTGGCATGTCCCTCTTTTTTTGTAAACAAAGGGCCATGTGTTTAAGCGGTATGCAGAAGTGTTAGAACTGTGGTTGCTCCGAGTGCCAGAGTGTTGGAGGGGAGGAAGGGAGTGTTTATTCGTCTCTCATCATGATGTCAGTTGATGATAACGGATGATATCTATGGTCTAGAGAGGAGTAGAGAAGACGTAAATTCTTTCGTTTTTTCCCCCACACAAGTGCGCTTTGTTTAAAAGTTATCTGTCAGTGAAAATGTAGAACAAAAGCTCGCGTTGTGAAAAGTGGTGGGTACCCGGGTAAGGAATATTGGAGTCGGGTAGTGGTGTACCCGTACCCGACCCAGGTAGCCGGGTACCCGCCGACACCCCTACAAGAAATTATTTTCGGAAGTAATCAAGAGCCTGGAATGTTGACACAAGATGAAGCCATTTTCACGACATGTGATCTTGCAACGATCAACTACTGAATTCGAATACTCACTGATGCAAACTTAAGATTGATAATATCAACAGTGGTCTCAAATCTGGATAATGAACTTGCACGAAGAAATCCACAAATTCTGGATGAACATATCTTGAATATTGTTGATTATGTTTGAGGTGTCAAAATGATGCATGCTAGTTATGCGTGAACAGCCCTAGTTTGATCTCACAACATATCATAATAAACCACTCATACGAGTGGAACTGGATACTGAACAAGCCCATCTCACCAACCATCACCACCATTGGAAAAATGGAGAGAATATGAACATGGCAGAGTTTTTCTTTTTTCAATTCGTGAAAAAACCACTCGATCTTCAAAACATGGTTCAGACAGTGAGAAAACTATCCTGATTGATTGGATAAGCGAGTGAAATATTTGAATCTTGAACTGCTGGCATGTGATATGGCATGTATATATATATATATATATATATATATATATATATATATATATATATATATATATATATATATATATATATATATATATATATATATATATACATATATATTTATATATATATATATATATATATATATATATATATATATATATATATATATATATATATATATATATACATATATATATATATATATATATATATATATATATATATATATATATATATATATATATATATATATATATATATATATATATATATATATATATATATATATATATATACTGATCATTTGATAAACTTTGTCTCGAGGTGGTGAAAGGTCTAATATTTCACTCGCACTCCTATAGCCCAGAGAAATACTACTCTTCTATAAGATACACGAGAAATGTTGAACCACCATTTACGAATGTTGGAAGATTTCAAGACTTCAATTTGAATCATTCATCTACTGAGATCAAAAATCGATCAGTGATGGCTCATAATGATTTTCTTTCAATACAATAATGTAAATTTTTTTTTGTAAACTAAACCATGTGTGGAAACTTGACCGACCGCACCAAACAACACGAACCAGCTAGGTCACTGTTTCGAATGTCGATAACCTATTAGTCGAATATAGTGTGTAAACTGTCATCATCACTTTCATATAACCATTTGGAGTATATATAAATATATATACATACTCACTCAATAATCTCGGCTCAACAAGAAGTCTTTGAAAGATATTCTCTGAGAAATACAATTTCTAGTGTCTCACATATTGAAAATAAATCAACATTCTCATATTTTGTTGAATTATTTATCGCAAATGAAATTACTCCACCTCAACTACCCGTAATAAATTTGTTCGGTCAATTCAAACAACAAAACAAAGATACATCATCAGTTTAATTAATATAGTTCCTTATCGTTATCCAAACTCATCGTATTGGTTAAACTAACACTGGAAAACACTTGTGAAGTGATCATTAGCGCTTACACCGAATAGGCCTACACTCTCACTTCTCGACTTATAAAGCCTGTATTTATGAGCTTTCATATTCACGGAAATAGCTTTAATGATATACAATATTGAAAACAAAATTATGATGTATGATACTTGATACCACAAAATAATCGGATTAAAATTAAGTCGTTTACATGTTCATAACATTAATGATAATTTATTGGTGTTTCTGTCATTTTGACGGCGTTGTTCTAAGCCTAGGAGTATGATTAAAGTCAAGTGCCAGTCAAATTTGGTGGAAATGGCACATTGAGTAATCCCTTACCGTTTCCAAGAATTTGCTTACGTCTACGTGAGAGTAATTTCAGCGGGATAACGTTCTAAGGAAATATCAAGTTTTTGATGGTGATGTAGTTGTTTTTGCTGTAAAAATCACGCGACATCATGGAATCATTCGAATGGATCAACTTGTGTATTGGAGCTCTGAGGAGGTATATGAAAGAAAGAGAAAGATATAAGAAACAATTTCTCAATGAAGGGCCAAATTCATCTCAGTGTAATTCGGTCATGGTATATAGGTACTGACATCAAAAGTGTATTCTAAGAAGATCAAAGTAATATATTGTGTCAAGTTTTATCCCTGAAATGGTTAAGTCTTATCAGTGTGGAAGACTCAACTGATGACAAGGCATGTGGAATGTTTCATACTTTCTAATTCTGGTCATTCCATTACAGATATTCCCAAATTTGGAGTACCAATCAGTAATTCTACGATACCAGTTGGACGAGAGGCAACTTTATCATGTGTGGTGGAGGATCTGTCTACATACAAGGTAAGTCAAGAGTCACTCCATATTATCATATGTGTATACATGAACAAATATGTGAACCATAGCCTTCTCCATACAGATCATTCTTCTCTGAATGAATGAAATGAATGATTTGAATAAAGAAGGCTGTGATGTGAACATATATGAATGTCTCTCTCTCTTTCTATACATATATATATATATATATATATATATATATATATATATATATATATATATATATATATATTTATAAATATATATATATATATATACATATATATATATATATATATATATATATATATATATATATACATATATATATATATATATATATATATATATATATATATATATATATATATATATATATATATATATATATATATATATGTTTATGTATATGTATATAAATGTTATATGTGTTTATGTATATAAATATATATATATATATATATATATATATATATATATGTATATATATATATATATATATATATATATATATATATATATATATATATATATATGTATATGTGTATATATATATATATATATATATATATATATATATATATTTATATATATATATATACATATATATTCATATATATATATATATATATATATATATATATATATATATATATATATATATATATATATGTATATATATATATATATATATATATATATATATATATATATATATGTATATATATATATATATACATATATATATATATATATATATATATATATATATATATATATATATATATATATATATATATATATATATATATATATATATATATATATATATATATATATGAGGAATACAATTATTTTTGGGAATACCATGTTTTTTAGTTATGGTTTTTAGGTTTGAAAAATGTCCTAATAGATTGAAAAATAATTAGTGAAAATATATGAATATATATATATATATATATATATATATATATATATATATATATATATATATATATATATATTCATATATTTTCACTAATTATTTTTCAATCTATTAGGACATTTTTCAAACCTCATCGTCATCTTGATAGAACTAAAATACATAATTCAAAACAATACAATACAATATTGAGTAGGTCAATAACGAAAGGTCATCTAACAATACAATATAATTATACAAATATTGAGTAGGTCTTGTTTACAGTTCAATCTTATTATGTATTCACATTTGAAAAAGTACATGAATCATCAGTATATATAATCAACTCAAACTCGACTCATTTCATAAATTGAGTTAATTGTCATTTTTAAACTATTATTATGTCGATATGAAGGAGAAGTAGTGAAATTTCAATTCGAAGTTGTATAACTGCCTAAGAATTCAATCAAGATATCACTTGACAATAAAGTGCACATCGAAATACCGCACAAATGTTTTATGTTCGACACAATATTATATTATTAGGTTTCATGAGAATGAAGCTTTATATATTCTCTTGAAAATATACGTGTTCAGTGGAAGTATTGGAAAATTTCGTAATAAACTTCAAAATTGGATTCAAACAATGGAATATCTCTATTTTATATTGGATTCAACCGACGAACTGTGATGGTAAATGAGATTCATTGGCGTCGGATGAATGATTATTGAGATGATGAGATGAAGGATTCGTATGTGATGGGAACGATGGTGGAAATTAAGGGAGTAGTCTTGATCTATATTGTGGGAACCAATCATGCATTCTGTATATACCTATGATACATAGAGAAGCCACGGGATTCCCTGTGAAGATGGACGATGGCGGGAATTGTACCAGAGCCCAATATACCTCTCACCTTCCGGATCACATGAAGCGAGCGCGTCAACAACTGAGCTAATGGTGCCGATATCAAATATTGATTGAATTGGTACTTGATACCGTAGGTGATAGCTATAATACGACCCGTAGGTCCGGAAAGATAATGGAATGTAAATATCATTACTACTATATTTTCTATGATTTCATTCAGACCACATTTTTCTATTAAACACATAATTATTAATTCAATGTTTTGCCGACTGCGCTCCATCATGAAGACTGTAACGTTATTTTACAATTGGGTAGAAATCTTTCAGATGTTCACATTATTCACTGAATAATTTTTTTCCTGTTTACTACTAAGATGATAAATATGGAGATGACGAAGGGCAAGCTTCTTTGAACTCGGTGCCTTGGCTGGCAGTTCCGAAACTGGTTGCAGTTCCTCTCTCCTTCGTGACACCTTTCTCATTTCTTCGTCCGAATAGTTCTTTCCACCTTTCTCTCACTCTCCACTAACATTCATTCATTCATTTCAAGTTCATTCACCTATATACTTTCCTCCTTTACACTCACATGATATCTTTTTCTTGTACTACTTCCAGCTGTTGTCTTCGTTCTCAAGTTAACTGTTGTGTGACTGGTTCAACTTTGGTATATTCTCTTTTATATTCACTTTTCTTCGTACATTTTCTCTCCACAACCAGTTTCCCACTTCTACGTCTTTCTTGATATTTTTACTTTTCTCCATCTCTTTCTTCGAAATGCCCGATATACTTCTCACACATTCCATTACCGTTTCCTCAACTGACGTGACGTCGATCTAATCAACCGTTTTTGACACCAACCCTTTAATTATTCTTGCTGTGAATTCATTTCAATATAATTTTGAGATATCATTTTTCTCATCACTAGTCATTATTTGACCATGGTATGTTTCGAGATCATTAAGTGTTCAAATATTTCTCAACACCTCCTTTGAATTTCTTCGTGCCATTTCTTAAACTACCATCATTCAATTCAATCAATTCAATTTCAAATAATTTTATTCTTGCTTCTCCATATACATACATATATATATACAACACTCATGGAATATAAACGAAAAATAATGACGATATATAGTAATGAAGAATCATTAGTATCAGTATAGCAAATAATATCAAATTATCAATTGTATGAAAACCATCATATTTAATTCAGCAATGATATAAATGGTATCAACCGTGGGAAATGATGGTGCTTTTTCATTTGTTACTTATCTACATTTTGCAGTCATATTTCAAAAATTCAAAATCAAATTCTAAATTCAGGTATATTGAAGATTCAAGAAGCCCGCGCTAGACAATGTCTTGAGTGCTGGCTGTCTAGAAAAAACATTCATACATTTTGTATCTCTCGATATCTCCATTCAAGTTCATAGATCCGTCACAATTTTCTCATCCTCATCCTCATCAAATATAAATGTGTCTCGAAAGATTATAATTCTTTTTCTCTTCTTATTCCATATTAATTTTCTGACCTCACGTCTTCTTAAACTGATATAATATTCAAGAATGTACCACATGATGATATTACTAATTTCGCCTTTCGCGATTAATACTTCGATGGTTTTATCACCAGAGCGATATGAATGGTTTGTACTTTGTAATCCGATATCCGATTGTTGGATAAGTTTAAACTATTTGCTATCATGATAACGTAGTCTTGAATTCGAGCCAATAGTTAACAAACAGCTTTTGAAAGCTGGCATTTGTATGTTCCCGTCAACTACGTTATGCCCTAAGGGACCAACAGAATGTCACAATCTAGCACGAAATGTCATCGTTGGCATGACCTAGACTATAATATGACAACACAGTGGTACAGTTCACACAAAATAGTTCGATACTTCGATTAAAAATTCAATCCTTTTTCAATTTTGTAGAAAGTATTCAAATAGTTCGATTTTTTAATATTGATATTGGTATCACGGATATTTTATGTCAATTTCTTCACGAATATATGACACATTCTAAATGATAGTTCAGCAAAATACCATCTTGTCGGTGTAGTCTATAACAATCAATAATACGTTCACGATGCAGCTATGCGGAAGTAGAAATATTCTCATCGAAAAAAAATTGCAAGATATAAAATCAAATCAAATTGTGCAATACAGAAGTAAAACATACTGTTCACTGAACCGTGAGAATGGTGTGATTGATTTCGATTCAAACAGCTCCGAATTTCTTTTGGAAGTATATTTCTTGACTAATTATGGCGAGTATCATCCAAAATACATACTGCAATATTCTCTCTAGACCTTACATTTCATCGATATACGTCAAGATTGTCGAGTGTTTGAAATCGTTTTGAAAAAATATATATTTTGAACGTGTTCACATTTTCAAAGAATGGTGATAATCACTTCTTTTCATCTCGATAATAATTCAGTGGAGGCAATTGAAACTCGAAATTATCTATTTCAATTAGCGGTATGCATTTCATCACAAATACCAATGATTATTCATATGACAACAAAAATTATCATGAGACGAGCAAATTAATTCAGTGATCAATAACGTACTCATTCGTTATCATGACGTCAATTGCATTTATTGCTTCAAAGAGCTTATTTTTGGATTGATCCATTGTTCTCAGATAAAAAAATATCGCACGAAACTGTGATTTGTAAATTGATCATAATATGGTCAATCAACTCTTATATCAATGCGTTGAAATGTTCAATGCCTTACATAGTTTATCCATACTATGATAGATGCATATAGATGCACCGTTTTCAGTCACGTGGCAATTTGTATTTCGTTGAAAGTACGCGAATATTTTCAATAGAACAACAGATTCGAATTTCGAAACAACATTTCAAACACATCATTTGTGATACAAATCATAGTCAGGAATCTTATCTACTTACAAACTATAGATTACTCACCAATTCGAACTTATTCCTTCCTACAGTTGCATGGCAAAGTCGTAAACAAACTTGTGCGGTATTTCTCAAGAGGCAAAAATCACTTTGAAACTCTACTCTTATTGTGAGTGAATGGATGATTCTTCGCAAAAACGATACGCTAAATGTACGTTCGTGTTGAAGAAATTGTATACGCCTAATTAGGGTATCTATAAAGTCCCCATTATAATAATATACTGTAATTTTAGGAATTATTTCTAAGAATACAAAGATCAATAAATGACGCAGTGTAATAATCAGTCACACGACATTCTCTCGAAATTGGTAATTCTAGGCCAACCTACCAAGTTGACAATAGAATAAACTAATTCAGTGGAAATATTAAAAATGTATCACCCAATTCATATTTCATTATATTCTCAGTATTCATCAAAATAAGGCCCTGTTGATAGATTTGTTGAGGTATATTTAGTATGTTGGACTGTATGCTATCCGAAATAGAGTATGCTGACGAAGTTTTCAGATGATATGTGACAAGTATTGAATAATACAATGAAACCACTGCAAGTACAACAAAATCTTACTACACAATTTTGATTTTTTTCAAAATTCATCATTGATGTGAGCTTGATCGTGAATCATTCGTGGATCATTCTAATTGATTGTGCCCACAGAATATTGTTGAAATAAATCATTGTTGAAGTGAAATATTGTTAGAATATGATACTTTTTAACTGTTGAATGAGGATAAATGGGTGTACACAGTTTTATATTGATCAATTTTTCAACTGACCATGATAAAATATGAATTGAATTGAATTACCTATACCTATTCGATTACTTGTTTGAATAACCTCGCTATATTTTAAATCTCTCTAGAAATTGTATGGTCAGTTTCACTCTCACTTACTATTACTTGTATCAATCAATGCGAGCATTTTCCATCTTGAAATGAACGTATGATAGTATGGGACTCGCTTTTTCTGATCCACACATTTCACCACAATGCACCAATGTCGCATTCAATTCGGTTTCTAGGATTTGTATAGGACACCATAAGCGCGTTTTCTGAGTTTGGAAATTTAATTCTTCTTTTTTTGCTACGACTAATCATAACAAATGTACTTACGACCGCGTGGGACCACATGCTATATAATAATAGTACACATTTATGATGTCAAAAAAAAAAATGAAAAATATTCAGTAGGTACGACGGTATTAATAATAATGCGCAAGAGAGTAATAATTTAATATTTTTTTCTTTACATTGTGAATACAAGTTTATTAAAAATAATGTTTGCGTGTATGAGGTGTGACATAATGAAAACAGGGTTGAAAAACTCAAACTGAAGTGAAACAACTGCCATGCATGCTACGTAAATTGTCTCAAGATTGATTGCAACATCGAGTTTCACTTGGCATTTCTTTTGTTATACTCAATCAATAATTCCACAGTGAACCATTTCAAATTCAATCTTCACGACGTTACGAAGGAGGATGTTATGTTTTTTTTAAATTGAAACCGAAGAACTCATTCAATCCAATAAGATTCTATGATGTGATGTGATATGATATATATTTTATATATATATATATATATATATATATATATATATATATATATATATATATATATATATAGATATATATATATATATATATAATATATATAATATAATTCCTAATATATATATATATATATATATATATATATATATATATATATATATATATATATATATATATATATATATATATATATATATATATAGAGAGAGAGAGAGAGAGAGAGAGAGAGAGAGAGAGAGCAGAGAGAGATAGTTAGATAGATATATTTATTTATATATATATGAATAAGATCCTACATACAATGGTAGGTATGTTCCAGAGAGTTTGACAATTAATATTATATGCGGATTCACAAAGGAGGTGAGAAATTATCCATTTATTGAATATAAATTTATTGGATATAGCATTAACATATTAACATCATTGACATATATGTATCGATGACGTGGACACTGAGAAAAACAAATAGATCAGAGGCTACGAAAATATAATTTTTGAAAATTAGAGTGGGAGCATAAAAAATATAGAGAAAGAGAGATAGTAAGAAAAGAGAGTACGTTCGTGTTACGAGACCACCTTTCAGAATGGATAGAACATATTTTGATATTATGTCCAATTGAGGAGAGTGAAGATTAAAGAGACCAGAAGGAAATAATATTGGTAAGAAAATGGTACAGACGGAAAGTTGGATGGCGACCGATAGTAGCGCAAGGGTTATCAATCGAGGTGAGAAGTGGGAAGAAGTGGGAAGAAGTGGAAATAAGTGGGAGAAGATAGATAGTGGAAAGATAGGGAGCGATTGCGAGAACTTGAGGGTATAGAGAAGCAGAGGAAAGTAGAAGGACGAAAAGGTTGAAATGGGTGGCAATGGGGAGGAGGGAGAATATTTCGGGATGAGTATACAAATGATCCTTTTTTATACTCGTCCCAATTGCTCATCCATGAATTTCACAATTATAGAAATATCGTAATACGATATCGCCATTAGTTTGTAAACAACATAATAATAACCAAGCTACACAAGTCATATTTGAACCAAATCGATAATTACATCCATTTGCGTAACAGCAATTTCCGAGCAAAAAATTATCTACTTTCACACATGTGGACACTATGGAAGTTCTAAGTTATATTTATTATCAGATTTGTGAAGTTCAGAAACAGAACCCACTGGAAAAATGTTTTTATTCTGATTCATGTGGTAATATAGGTCAGGAGAAACGATTCAGAGTCTCCAACTTAATTTTATTGAGCACTAGGGAAACGCATATTGTGTCATTCTTCATTTGAAATTCCATGGACAATTTTAGTTTATTCGAAGAAATATATTTTTACCAAACTTTCGCCTCTGGGTTATTCCTATGAGGGTTGAAAAATTTCCGAAATGGTTTTACTCGAAAGTGTGACCGATTGCGCACCCGTTTGGGGCAACCGATTGCGCCCAAAACACAAAAACAAAAACGTGCTCTCGTTCGACTTGAGAAGTCCCGCTCAGTTTCACTCATCCAACTATACGTTTCTATAGCGACAGCATTTTTCTGCGAAGACCACTTCTAAGGTGAATTATTGATCAAATGATTTTTACAAAGTAGTATTAATTCGTGAATACTATGCAAACGCAACATATGCGTTGTAAGATGAGCGAAATATCCGAATGAGGTATAATAAGAGTCATTACTCATTAGTAGTCCTACATTTGCTACTTTATCGACTCTGGTATTCTACACACTTTTTCCTATATTTTATACTTTATCGACTCTGGTATTATACACACCTTGACGAATATAAAGAATAGTTCATTGTTGGGAAAATATCGCATCTAGAAAGCAGTGAATCTTGGCAACCTAATTCTGCTATCTATGACTATAAATATATTGATAGTCATAGCTGCTATCAATCAGTTCCATATATTTGATGAATAAAAGAAGTTATCCGATTTTTTTTCTTCAAAACGGCTGATTCGAATTGCTTACAAAATGATAATTATGTGTATCTTGTATGTGTACACATTCAGTGCGAATTCTATTTTTTTCGGAGAGATTTCATTTTTTCAAATTTTCTTGCCCAGCCTAATCTTTTGGGTATTTTCAGAAAATTTGACATGATTTTTCTCAAGATTGATCTGACCGATTCGTTCGAAAAAACTATTAAATTCTAAGTTGTAGAGTTTGCTCGTACAAAAAAATCATATCGATCAGTCAAACCTTGCGACCTGTGCAATGCTTACAAACAAAAAAAGAGAGGAAAAAAAACAGGCAGAACTCCATAAGAGTGGGATGGAGTTTTCGCTACGCTATCTAATTGAACTCTTCATAACATACTCCATTTTCATATATGTGTACAGTTTTTTCAGACGAATCAATGAAACATTTTTCAATTCTACAAAATACAAGGTTGAGGAACAGAAAAAAAGAACGGGAAGGGTTCAAATGTTCTCACTAAGTTTTTGACTGAAGTTTAAGGTGAAACACCAAACAAATATAGAATAATTCCAAAAACTGTTGTCAGTTCGTGGAGAAACTTACTTCAGCTTCAAAGTTTGATAATTTACATATGTACAGTTGAGTTTCCGATTCTAATTCTAGTTCCCAGAATGCATGTGCTCTAAAAAGTCAAAATCTCGCACAATTAAGTGA
Organism: Brachyptera risi; assembly: GCA_964007535.1. Lineage (NCBI taxonomy): Eukaryota > Metazoa > Arthropoda > Insecta > Plecoptera > Taeniopterygidae > Brachyptera > Brachyptera risi. The sequence goes on from OZ023328.1 coordinate 20,339,783, forward strand.
ATATTTACCATTTCTTAGTCAATCAACATCTTTGTCATGCCTGATGAGAATATGTTCTCATTATTTTCAATCACTGGCGTCATTGTTGAAATAGATTGACAACATGTCCCCTAATTGATATTAACTGATTCCACCCATGTTAGTTCCCCATTTCACTGTATTGTTGTGGTTACGATTTTTAGTCACTTGTTGCTTGAAAGAAGCCTGAAGGTTCATTTGTGTTGTAGATATTTGGCGTAGATATTCCATTCATTCCTCATTTCCATACCTCGTACGCTGATACTATTTACACACTCTTCCAGTGTCAGTCATTTCAGTCGTTTCCTCAGCAAGTATTTTCATCAACACCTTGATACCACAATATTTCATTTCCAGCTACAGTTCTAGGAGATCGTTTTTTTATTTCATTATCACTGACATTATCGTCCAATTCAAATTTCAAGGTATCAATTTGATATATCACTGTTATCCATCATTGAAACAAATATATGAACACGAATATTCGAACTGATCAGATGAGCATAGCGGCGGATATCTTTATTCAGACTCTGTCTTTATTCAGACTCTGTCTCACATTAAAAGATGGCAAAAACACAGAATAAAAATCAATTAATTAAAATATAAAACAAATTATCAATAACAACATTTTAGAGAATAACAAAATATATATAATTTGACTAGGTTTGAATAAGAAAATGTAGAAAAAAGAAATAATTAAATGATGATAACGAAATCATACAAAAATTAAAAAGGGGAAAAAAAGAAATAGTATGCAATGAAAACAAAAATTGGAAATCAAAGCTGAAGACTATAAAGATGATCTTCTAAATAATTTAATAATAATTTAAGATAAGACTGTCTTCTTCAGACTTCAGTGTGTACACAAGTCATTATCTTACTCGATACACTAGAAAAGTTTCGGACAAAATCGATTCGAGCAGCACCTCCATATGATCCTTTAAGAATAACCCAAGATTCAAATTGGGTGAAATATTCTTCTCGACGAATTTCAAATGTTCTCTGAGATTCATCACTAAAGTACTACATTATTATCATTGAGAAGTTGGACAGGAACCGGATTAGCCGCTTCAAATGAAACAATTGCAACTTAGTTTATAGAAGATTCTCCACAACTAATACGAATTTGATCAAAATTGCATGACGAAAACAATAAAATGACGAGGATTGATAGTTTCAAGATTATGGTATTCATATTACACATTTTGATGTCTTCTACTTCATCTTATACGAACACATTTGTTTTGTTTGATGTGATCTATTCCATATGTGCTTTCTGAATAAAGTGATACACCAATTATCGTAACTACCTTTTAGCGACTATCGAATTTGAAACGCGAATGGAACATTATTCTCATTAACTGCAGTAAGAAGCCGGTGACAGTAATTAACTGTTCCAACTACATACTAGAAACTAGGTTATAAAGTAGCTGAAAATTAGGTGCACTTTATTTTACTTATGAGATGCTAGAAGAAAAGTGAGGTGTTTTATATATATAGAGAGGGAAACATTGCATATTCATAATTTGACAGACAACACAATTGTTTGAATATTATATATTCACTCTGATCCATTCATCTCATCATAATGGGTTCTACAAGAATGATTGTATCCAACTACTCGATTACAATAGTTCAGTGTGTTCAGTAAGTGTTTCTTATCGAGTTTTTGTTCAGTGTGAATAATAAACGTAGTTACACAGTGCTATATATTATATATAACAGAGAAATGTTTAACACTGATTGAATTGTGATATTGTCCGAGTGATAGTGAAAGTTGGTTGAATTGATAACCACGTATGTTCTGACAGTATTTCTATAATATCTCATCTCTGCTCAATCAGTAATTCAGAGAAATATCGACAAAATGATATTGTTATCGCAATAATTGGTATCCGATATTTATATATATATATATATATATATATATATATATATATATATATATATATATATATATATATATATATATATATATGTATATATATATATATATATATATATATATATATATATATATATATATATATATATATATATATATACCAATTAAATGTTCGATTGACTTAGGCCTATACATATATAATTCATTTATTTTCCTAATTGTAACCCAATTATTTCACACGTTTTCTTGTTAGTATCACTTCTCTTTCGATCAATACTGAAAATCCTCGAGCCCTACTGGAAATGCAAATTTTGTAGGTGCATATAAAATGACGATGTTTGCGTATTTTAATATATCCATAACAAATATATGATGTACTCTTCTCCACAAAAGAAAGAGATCGTCCACCAGCTAAAAGATGTAAGAAAAATCGAAATTCGTGAAAGACACTCACTACAACTTCACACATTTAACACTTCCGAAAGATGTATTCTCGTTTCTGATCGTAATAATCTTTCGTAAAATTAATCAACTCTTCAAATACCAAAGATATATTTATTCATCATACACCCATATAACCTAGCTGTTGGTGGGGTCGTTAGACAAACAATAATCATAATCATCTTATTCATCATTGGTGTGTGATGTTGATAGTAAATCATCTTCCATGAATGCAAGTAGGCCCACAGTGAATTTCACGCTCGACTTGATGAATATTTAGATCGTCTCCTCAACAATAATTCTGTAGTTCTCTCACAAAACACTCTTTTACAATAATCTGGTTCAGTATCAAATCTCTCTTTGCCTATCAGGTTCAAACGTCAACATTAACAGTGAAGGTGACTACCTCAATTGGCGTCGTCCACTAATGAATAAGATGCAATTTTATCTTAATGGGTCTTAACAGTAGGCCTTTGAAGAGGAACATTTTGTGGCATCCTAATATTCACTTCACCGATTGAGTGATCCAACGAAAAATCTTATTTATGAGGTCGACTATAAAGCGATTCAAAAACTAAGATCCCTTGAACAGTGGTTCAGCGCTCTAACATCGGATTCTGATCCACGCGCGTGTTTTAGCACTCTTAGCATCTTATCCAGCCGTCTCAGTAATATCGAATCAATTTCACATTCAACTCACATCTAACTCAACATACACGTCAACTTTCGAGTGGAATACATCATTTGGTTGAACATTGCATTCAAGAAGAAAAGGAAAATTGTAATCAAAATTCGTTTTTATTTCTTTCCAATGAAGTAATATATAGTATTAGAAAATAGCAACGAGTGTTGTGGCAGTGAATAATGAAGCATGAGTGTTACTGAGCTCGATGACGTATAGTCACCATCATAAAAACAACCAATGATCGATTCTCAGAAACACCTGACTCATATTTCGCATGTGCCACCATAACGTGTATTCGAGCGCTGAGACTCCAACATATCAATTCAATACAAACAATACAAAATAAATCTACTTATTCGAGTGATTTTCATCAATAATTTGGTGTCTTTCTCGTCATATTGAGCAACTCCTTCTCGACAGTCTCGCGACTGGGCTGTTTTTTGAACGTGACGTATTTGTGTACGAACGGCACGAACAAGTCACGATTCATGTCGTCTGGATCACGGGGACCGGTCAAGAAGCTCACTATCAGGCCGACAATGACGACCCAAAGTGTGCCAATCACTCCGAAGTATTGGAAGGCTATTTTGTACAGAACAAAAGCCTCGTCATGACTGTCTTCAGTTCTGTGAACAAATCAGGTTACAAGATTCACAAACAAACAATACATTATTCAACTTTTGTTCCACTCATCTGTCTCTACTATAATATTGAACCAATATTCACATTGATTCAGATTGGTTCTGATACAATTCTGATCAATGATGTGTGATTCAATTGATATTTCCTAGACTATCTCGATCTGAAGATCGGGAAAATATGATCATGAAATTACTTTCGTCAATATAATATTGCTCCGAAACCACTCGGGGTTTTTCTAATTTTGATATGTTATACCATTATTGGTTCTCATATATTTGAATGTACTATGAATACCATGTCTGTGAGGTTACTCACTGTGGTAATTACTATCAAATTGAAGGCAAGCGAATCTTTTCATTGTATGCTTTTATAGAAACTGTTTTTTCTTTCTATGTTATGGCATCTTGAATGCGCAAGTGTGAATTTTTGGTTTTTGCGCAAGCATTTTTCACAGTAATTCATTGTGTGCTTCTTCTTTCTTCAATTGATTAACTTTGCACATGTCTCGTTTCCTTTCGTAATTTTAGGGGTTTTTTCTCCTGCTTTTCAACTTATTTTTTGTGTGTTTTATGGAGCTATTTTATCTATGTTATCGCCACTGTCACGCCCTTATAAGGCTTTGTGGATAAGCGATGTGAATTTTGTTATTGTATTGTTTCTAACTTTTGTTTTCACAATAAAAAAATAAAAACTGATACATTTATGTATACCATGATTTTCTTTCGATAAAATAAAAAACACTTGATCCGCTTTCCTCGGCTCATTCACTTAGGGGGCCACTTTATAAACCTAACTCTAATCGGATTTGGGTTAGAATCCCGAATAAGACTTCAGTAACGTCTTCTCACTCATCATTACTCATTTATATATCACCCTCTAATTATTCGTACCCTCATATAAGGTAGTTATGGTGAGATAGTTAAGCAGCATCGAACAAAACTCGGTCGTCACAGTCATTCACTTACTCAGGCAAAGCCGTTGTACCGACAGTTACGTTAAATTCACACCCATCTACCGAGGTCGGTAACTTGGGATGAGTTAACTGTCCGTTCCGCATAGCGTTCTGCGCTCCAGTGACAAGCCAACCGACAAGGAGCATGCTGCTGATTGTGCCCACCATTGCTCCCTGCAAACAATACACCAGATATGGCACAATACCAACATGCAAATCCAGAACGATAATTCGTAACCCAAATCACAATCAACGCCAAGCTATAATGTAGGCCAACGAATACTCTAGCGATGCTGTTTGGAATACTGTATAGCGTTTTAGACCATATTCAAGGTTTCCCAGCATAAGACGAATCATTGTTTTATCTTCCCTTATTTTATTTTGTGCGTTGTTATGTTGAATAGATGCCGTGGGATTATTTTCCTTGGATATTTGAATTAAATCAATATATTCGTTTCTGAAAATATCCATACCATTTTCTTTCTTACTTTTTGCATGAATATCACCTCACGGTACAGGCACTTTACGGACTGACGGTGGTATCACTTGGAAAATTGAGTATGTCACTCAGATACAGTCGGAATCAAACAATTGCAAGAGTATACGTTTTGAGCTCATTGAAGTTTCATTGAGCAATAGGCAACAATATATAATAAGTGATTCTTCATGTACTCAATATAAATTGAAGATATATCAACCACTCAATCTTGATAACTTGGCGTTAGTCGACGCTTTCTCATTATAAGTTGAAAGATTGGTACAACAATAACTAAGCTATCTCCAGGTACTAGAAACTGACGTATGAATAATTATGCTTCAATAACACAATTGAGGCATCATTGTATAATCTTGTTTTATACACAATTAGTAGTGATTAGTAGTACACAAAAGTAGCATTTTGGCTGATTATGTACAGAATATCCTTGAAGAAAATATAGCGAGATGCCTATAACTGATTTTACGAATCTATTGTATTCTCATTTCTTACTGAACTCCCAGTTTATGGAATAAGAAGAACATATTATTAGTAACAAAGATAATGTATGCATAGCACGGAAAAATGACTATGATAAAGACTGATATAATGACAATTTTATAATCAATTGGAATATATAATGGAAAAAAGTATTCATGGAACGTAGACAAATATGTATTACGTTTTGTGTGAATCATTCAAGTCTTCATCGGGGGCTCGAATTAACGAGTAAGTGGTCTATACACTCATTTATATTCAGAAACAGACAAATATATGTCATGGATGTACAAATGCGAAGCTTCTCACTTACTACAAAAATGAAATATCGATTTGAAAATATGTATTCATCAACATTGAAGCTTGATACGGAATCAGTGTTTTACAATATTGAGAATGGATGAAAGTGGAATCGTTCGAACGAAGCCACCACAAAGACGATCCTACCACTCCATTCTAATCATCTTGAGAAAAAAAAAGAACTTTGTCATCGTCAGGACTTGTGTCAGTTGTGTCAGGTACTCAGGTGATCAGGGCTGTGACCATACTTTTCAGCCGTGGATAATAAGAGTGTCAAATAGTCCGGATCACATCATAAGTATACACCGTTTATATGATATACTAGGAAAACACTATATACGCGTTGTTGGACGAGCGGAAAGTAATAGTATGTCGACTTCTTTGCCAACCTTTTGCCTAAATTCGCCAATTGGGTGACATTTAAGTTATAAATGGGTGAAAACTGCCTCGAGTAGTACTAATTTAGCACATTTCATGTTTTTTCTTCAAAATGGCCGACCCGATAAAGCTGAGAATTCCCAGAATTTGTATCAAGATGTAATTAAAATTCACACAAAATTGTATTTTTTTTTGGAAATTAAAATATTTAAATTTTTTTCACGTCGTTTTATTCAAATGGGTACTTTTGAAATTTCTAAAATTCATGAAAATAAAAATTACCACTCGATAATGCCAAAAAACTACACAAATCCGAGTTAGATGAGGAACCATAACGAAAAAAAAGTTTGAAGTTGATAGCTGTAGCCGTTTGACCTGTGGAGAACCGACAATAAACATGGAAAAAAAACATAAAAACGAACATCAATTTTGTTCAGTATGTCAAATTGAATCCTCGCTAAAGCTGGTCTAATAACAACACGAATGTTCACATCTCTCACTATGTTACCAAGTCAATAACACAACGCTCAATTCCTCCCATCAGAAGAAGATGTAAGGTTTATCATTATAATATAAAATTGAATGAGAAGAAAAAATTGAGTGATAATTCAAGATGAGAATATGAGTGAGAATATTGATAATGAAAAAATAAAAGAAATATTGAAAAAAATAACAATACACAACCTCATGTTCGAACTTTAACGACATAATAAATCCATTGTATTCATTATGCGACATCAACTTGCGTGAAAGTACTAATAATCCGTATTCTATATTAAACTCAAACCTATTCATATATTTATAGATTACCAAGAACGTTATATAGGACATGTTCAATTGATAGCATTCCTAGAAATCCATATTGGAACACTTCAAACGTAATATACCTAATCAAAGTTCAGTTCCAAGGATCAATTGAGAATGTTCAAGAGAAGGAATACATAATAGTATAGAGTGTAAGCAGCGACAGTTTCGACTGACAACAGTATTAGCTTGCAGTCCAATAATTCTTATTTATGATTTCTGAACTAAGTTTATAAGGGTGAATTTGAAAAATTGCCCCCCGCAGGCAATATACCAAGTTACACGTGATGTTATCACAGGGAAGACAAATGCATATCCGGTTTGTTTCCAAGGCAAATAAAAAACAGTTTTCAGTGGCGCTACTAGTGTTGTCATGAGGAAGCTTGATGCTCAATGGGCCATCGGCTGAAACGATATGCCCAATTAGACATGAGTTTGCCTTAGCAGTGACATGTTCCTGATGCTCATTTACTCATTCCATGCTTCACTGCGAGCTTCAAAATATATCCTTTCGAGCTAAAAGTAATTACCTTGATTTGAACGAATAATGTTACTGACACGAAAAAAAAGACAGCCTACTCGTGATTTTTCTGTAATAACTGTGAACATTACGACTATTCGCCAAGTATCTATTTCTATCGAGTGACTTCAGTTTTTTTTAAATATATAGACCTATGATTAGCTGTTTTATAACCATATTATTGAGGTAAAAAACTTCTTGCACATTTTCATTCAATTGGGGAAGAGGCGTTTGAAGTATATTGTAATACAATTCATATTCAATTATTTCGTAGTAATTCAATTCGTAATTAACACTTTCTGAATTTAAATTATTATTGACTGGCCAGATATTGTTCAATTCATTAGAATCACAATGTAGAGTATAAAATGAAGACCCAACAAAAAACAATTCAATATCACTGTTATTTGAAAAGATCGGAAAATTGAAATCTATATGACTCCATATCTATATCTACACAAGAAGCTCATCAAAATAGACAAGTTCAAAAATCAATTTCTACAATACATTTTTCCTGGAAATATCGGAGATATCCGATATGTGATTGGAGTATTTCCATATCAGAAAATTCACGTAACAAATCATGTGATATAAACTTCCCCTGTTTCGATTGCATTTCATATAACCATTGGTTTCAAACCTCTCTCCTAGCATGATACTGATTTGTTTAGTGTTATACGATTTCCAACCACGCATATCACTAACATTCATCCCCTACACCTTGTATCCACGAAAGAAAAAGATCGTTTACCACCATAACAACCACAAACAACACCGTTATATGTATCTGGCCGAGATATTTCCAGGATAATATAATCCATCATAACGAGGTAGAGGATAATAAACACAACCACATGTTTCCAAAGCGTAAAATCCTTCAAGTTGCATGAAGATTGTCATTACAAAAGCATTAACAATTATTTAGTTGGTGGATACCTCCTTCTTTCATGGATACAAGTATACCAGCTCTCACCCCCTCTCCTCTTTTACCCACCAACCCTCCTACCAATCCTCACAAAGTCTTTTCTTAACGGCACGCATATTTCAGTTGTGAGGAGTATACTCTTAGTATGATTGCATCACACTTTCACAACTAACGGTGTCAAAATTTACACGACTTCTATTCGGATCTTGTTTTTAAAATAATTGCTGTCGTTTTCTTAGTGGTGTCGGCGATATTTCATTATTTGTTCGGGAAGGAATTGTGTAATGCAATATGAAGAGTAGATATATTTCATCTTGATCGTTTGTGATTTGAAAAACAAGGTGAACGTTCATTTTTCACCTTTAAAATAACCGTTATTGTTATTACAAAGTTGACAGTTGGTCCATCATTCACTTTTCATCTGCACAAATTTAGGGAATACATTGTTATTGATTTGGGTTGAGAATGATATTTGTACACATCACAAGCTGTACTCGAATTCAGTCAATAAATTCAATAATTTCAGGAAATACATTGTTATTGATTTGGGTTAAAAATGATATTTGTACACATCACAAGCTCTACTCAAATTCAGCAAATCTTTTCCGTAATAATGAGTCCCCTTCATAGACCCATCACTCATATCTCTTAAAATTGAAGGTGAAAGCGTTAGAATAAACGTGTTTAGAAACACATTATATGTAATGTCGGTGATAAAGTTGACTGTATGAAATATAACTATAACATAATATATTGTGTGAGTGTAATGCTATGATATAAAGTGTTTGAATGGATGCGTTTACCTTGACGTTCGCCCAAGGGAAGAACATCCCCAGAGAGAAGAGGCCCAGAAGCGCACCGAATGTAATGGCACCGACACTGTATGACAACTGCGCATTCGACATATGAAACAAATTACTTGTACAGTTGCTACCAGAACTGTTATCGTTCAACCAGTGGCGTAACAAGGCATAACGTGACATGAGTGCAAATTGTATCAATGGGTCGCCTTCCCTTTTTTTTCCATATTTGGCGAAGTCCCGAAAAGTACTCGTGTGCTTTCAATTTATTTTATCAAAAATGTGATTCAAATTTTCGTGGAATTTTCCTACTATTTATTGCACATAAATCATTTCACTCACTTATTGATTGCTATTGAAATTCCTTCACCTCACTTTTTGCTTCGCAAAAATGTGTACTACATCATTAAAATGAACCCGTCTTGTTCTCTCAGGTTCAATTAATAAAACTGAACCTGCACTGAGTCTCGTTTATAGAAAAAAACGATATATAAACATATAAATTGGAAACAATAAATTATAAATTATCATCTCAGCCAATCATGACAGTCTCAGTGGACCCCCCAAAGTGAATTCAGTCGAGTCCCTGTGCCACTGCACCGTTTGCACCACCGATATTTACGCCACTGCGTTCAACTCATAATTTCAAATAGTAATCCAACTCGAGAGTCCAAAACCTGTGACCAAGCATAATTGTATCAAGTTTCGGAAAATCCAATCTGATGCAAGTTCTTCTTTAAGAGACGTGAGGGAAAAACAGGAAATTAATTTATAAACGTATTTGCTGAAATGAGAATTGTTAAGATATTTTCATAATTATTTTGAGAATAACCGATTTAACGATTGAAATGAATCACAAGCAATTGATAGAGTTCAATTATTTTTCCATCTTACGAGAGAAATATGTTCCGTTGGTTTTTGACAAATGAAGCAGAAACAATTTGAAAACATATTTCGTGAAAAACTTTTCTTTGGGCTATTATTAAAAATAAATTTCAGTGGAAATTTGATATTGAATCCAATTCACGTACGGAAACTGATTTCAACTCATGTGGTGGTTTATTGATACAACTGTGACAAGTGAAGTCACATCAATTGAAATATGTTGAAGCCTCATCATGACAGCAAATCTTCTAAATCTGTACATTTTCAATGACACAATTCACAATACTTCTAGAGAGATATCTATTGAAAAACGAAATCTATTTGTCATCATATTTTGAACATTCTGAAGAAATTAGTGTGAATTTCCTGCGATGAATTGTTTATAAACCTATGAATCTGCATATATATTCATATTACTATAACATGTGTATTCATGTGTGTGTGGGTGTATTGGCGTATTTGATTCACCTCTAGTACAGCGCCCAGTTGTTCGACAACGAACACCATAAGTACACATATGATACCAACTACCACAACAATGGTCTTCATCATGAGATTGGCATGCTTATCCATTCGTCCTCCTCTGATACAGGGCTGGATAAAGTCTTCGTAGATCGTCGCCGACAGAGAATTCAGTGTACTAGACATCGTACTAGAAACAGAATAGGGTGTTCGCACGTAACAAACGACAAACAATCGTTACTATAGCAATACAGCGAACTGGTGGACTACCAATTATTCTGATTGGTCAATTCCAACTGGTGCACATTGTTGTCTCTCTCTTTCAACAATGGGTGACGTCAGTTGAGAATTAATACCCTATTCGAGAGTGATACAACGGCTTCTATGAATTTAATAAAATAAAATAGAAGTATTTTGTTTTTTTATTATTCACTTTGGGCTATAAACATGATTATCATGTTGCATACAGGATACGTATACGATTCATACAGTGGTCCATAGCAGCAACACTCCATAAGTGATTGAACGGTTACAACAACAATATTGTTTTACCTCTAATAAATATATAAATATCAAAATCGGTATAGTTTTTCCATCTTGAAATGTGAATGTATTCGTGATATGACTAATACAATTATTTCAACTGTGTCGCACTAGATCAATACATGTGCTGTTGTTTTTGGTTTGAACATTCTTCAAATGAATGAGTTATATTCATGTTCATAAAAATCGGTTCAGAGTTCTTTTGTAGCTGTAATAAACAGCGTTGAGCCACTCAATTGATAAAATGTAAGTACCAATATCTTCAGTGAAGAGTGATATTATAACGTCATGAGGATATTGTGAATCAATGATATATTTAATGGAAACGAAAGAATACCTATACTCTTCAAACTCAACAGGTTGCAGTGTGGGAGACAGTTGCATACTGTTCATTCAACAGGAAATTGTACACGGTTATTTCACGAATCCAATATTCATAACTTTGTAGTACCTTAAGGCTCCACTGAAGATTCCAGCGATGAAAATACCAGGAAGTCCAGGCAGACCATTAGCAGTTTCCATTACGAAATAAGGCAGAAGTTGATCAAGTCGCTTAATTACCTGTGGCAAAAAAAAATATATCATTTGTATTTCATACAAATATGAACGAATCATAACTTATTTCGATTCAAACATGGGATAAATATGAATCGTATTTTTCCATTGGTACGAAATTTTAAATTGGAACAATTTTAAATTGGAATTGGAACATTGATTCAAATTACGTAGGCCTATATTCGTTTGTAATAATTACATATGTCAATACGGATATATTTCACCAAAAATGTATATTCAAATGAGATCATAATCAGTATTCCTATTTATTCTGGTATAAACATAATACGATATTCGGTTTTCATTCGGATTCATAATTGGAACAGTATGAATTATATCAAATAATTCGAATCAATGATTGTTTGAAGAGGATTTAAAACCGGCACCTCCACCATTTGTCATTTCGAAACATACTCAGAGCTGACCGAAGTCAAATAGTTCACTTTCAGAACTTTCTTGATGTGTTTGACGATTTTCAGTTTGAATCGGTTTGTAATAATGTACGTATGAATGATTGTATTTGTTTTTAATTTTTACCAGTGCAACTGTTTTTATTCACTGATTGACGTTCCATATATGTTACATTTCAGTCATCAAATGTTTATGTCTTTCGGAATAAAATCAAACGATAATTATGAAATATTTTCGGAATCATCAATTGAATCATTCGTATTTGAAATTTGAACAGTTGAGTTAATTTAATTCGAACATCCTTCACTGAGTTATTGAAAACACTGGAATGAGTTTGTAATTCAATGTTTAAATTTCGAAAACTTATATTTATGATCAATTTATTCCGGGTTGATTCGGTTATGCATAACCATACAGTTGTATTATTCAAAGTTTGGAAATGAAAAGTACTTTCAGTATTTTGAATACTCCACCTTTGTTTTGAGAGGATCGCAGTCATAATAAGTGGCATAGATGACAAGTCCAGTAAACCAGCTGATGGAGTTCATGATTATGAGGCCAATGACGTATATCAATAATGACCTTTCAGGGAAAACAGAATATTCACACATTAGAAGATGAAGTGAAACTCGGAAATAATACTGACAGTTAGCCTACTTCTGTGTTTGGCGCCAAACTAGAGTGGTTGAGAGTTGATTTTAGCGAAATATCAGTTGTTTGGTGATAACTTCCGAGCAGTATGAGATATCAAATTGTATTGAGATGAAAACAGAGACATTCTTCACACCCTTAAAATCATGAGGAATAAAATTATTGGAATATGATATTTTCACAGATATACAGTTGAAAAATGTGTTGTTCTATCTATATATACATGTGCATTCATGCGATATGAGCTTAGTAGTTTTCACTTCCAACAATTCGAAGCAATTTGTTATGAGAATATTATATTTCGCCCGATTGACTCTCATACACTCTTCATTTATTCAAACATTCTTCCAATTACACATTCTGTAATACATTCCAGCATACCTCAGGTTGCATGGAATTCGAGATGACCGAAAAATAAAGTCATCAAGCAATTAAGCAATCGAACTACGTTTCTCAATGAATAATATAAGTCCATCAATGTCCATTTTAATTTCGAAGATAAAATAGCACAGGAAACAAATATTTGCATGAATTTTTCTGATTTATAATAGATATATATCATCATTCATTCGTCATCACATCACATAACATATCTTTCATATTTTACATCTACATTAGACAAAAAACTGATCAGAATATATTGTTCGATTCTTCACAGTTTCTGTGAAATGAACTCTGAATATTCAGTCATGTTCAGTTCATTTGCTTGAGTCGCTTCAGGATGATTGCAAATAACGATATAAATCAGATCTTTGAACCGTCATTTAGAAGATTGGGGCTCGATTCTCACCAGCCGAACTGAGTTGTTATTCCGAAACACTATACAAATGTTACGAGGCTTCCTCTCTATTCTCACTATAACTGAATACAGTGTACAAACTATATAGAGAAGAAAATATAAGAAAATATGGAGAGTTCATGTTCAGACGAAGCACATTTCAGATCGCACATTCAACATTCGAAAGTTTAGAATAATATCATAAAGCTTGTGTACGTGACGAAAGTGATAAATAATATAATATTACTTTTTCGCACTATTTATGTCAGGCATTGACATGTATTTTTGCACGTATCCCTGATTTGTACCGGCAAGTGACACCCACATGAATGTCATGCCTATCATCACCGTCCATATTGTGTCTCGATTCAGGGGGCTAGGATCAAACCTGGAAAGATACAAATAGGTTAGTGATCATTTCTTGTTCTGAGATGCAGCATATTTTGGTATCTAATTGAATAGCTCAGCTTAGGTGATACTGAAAGTTGGTTATTGATATCTTTTTCTGATGGGTACCATGATCACTGAGCTTATAATCACACAACGTTATGGTACACTATATCATCTGAATAATATGTTGCGTTTCACAATATAATTTGATGATTAAGATTATTGTTCGCTCAACAAGCACGTCAACAGATCAGTTATTCGAAGGCACGAATAAGACTGAAAATAAATTTACGAAACGCTAATAAGTCTTATATCTCAGTTATCATCTCAGTGCATCGTTGAACTTAAATAAATATGGAGAAAAAATATGGAGTGATTATGAGTGGAAGAATGTTCACAAAAAGTTGATAAAAAGAGATTCGATTCCATGACCAGCGGTGACTCAGTATCTGAAACGTTGCCTCAGTTGACTGAGCTATGGAGGATGGTCAATATTATCTCCTCAAAAATTGATGATTGAAAGTTTGACATTATTCACTGTGTTATTTATGAGTTTCAATGACATTTATTTTTCAATTAGGAAAGTCAAATTCATTTAAAATATAATGTTGTACCTATACAGTTCAATGAAACAAGAAGGCAGAAAAAATTCCCTTCTGCATTTCAACTCACCACTGGTTGATGATATAACCTCTCATTTTCTCATCTTGTATTATCAGATGAATTTACATCAGTTTCTCTATGGGTACATTTTTATCTGTGTGCAATATGCTTTGATTTGTATTTCTCAACCTCTAGCCATATCGATCTCCCTCTCTCTCTCTCTCTATACATGTAACTGTTTATATCTTCATATCTTTATCCACAATGTCATAGTCACTCCATTTATGTTATTACTTCTTGAATGTTACTTACTTTGCTAGTTCGATACGTCCACCATCCAGACTTCTCTGCCACACTGTGCCGAGTCCACCAACATTGATAACACCAAGCGTTATTACGACAAGACCTGATCCAACGATAACAAATCCTTGTATAAAGTCGGTCCAGATCACGGCTTTCAATCCACCCTGAAATTCAAATGAGATTCAATGATAAGTAGGGTTACAAACAGCCCAAGGAGGCCGCGTTCAAGGGAATATTCCATTTGTAAATTCAGATAATTAAATTGTAGAAGATCAGGTAGAATAATACAAGTTTATATGATTAAGATTGATTTACGACTTTATATTTCGTAAAACTGGCCCAGAGGCATAGAATGGGATAGAAAAAATTAGGAGTACAGTGAATTACTTATAACCAATTATGAAGTTCATCCATCGAAAAATATTATATATAAATTCTTCATCAGTGAAATATAAAGACTCTGCCTCACAGAAGGTTGCTCATTAAACACATAATAATATATATGAAAGTGAAAATAACAGATTAATAGAAAGAGGAAAAAGAGGATACAAAAGTATTTGATACAAAAGTTACTGATAATATAGGGCTATAGACTAGAAAATTCAATATTGTGATCGATTACTTATCAAGAAAAAGAATTTTTTCTCTCAAATATTTAATAAAATATTGAGGGTTAAAAAATGAAATATATTTCAAAAAAGTTATTAAAAAAAACAACATATATATATATATATACATTGTTGATAACTTCCCACGTTCGATTTAGTCGTGTTGAAATATACGCTATCCAAACATAATATTCATCATAAATTTACCACAACTGACTTGAATCGAATGTATTCGACTCAGCTGCTTTCAATGCAATATATCATATATTTGTATCACCGTGACATGAGTGTGATCTCATTGTTCTTATTCTCTATATCTTTATGAAGTCAACGTCTTGATAGTGCGTCTTTAGTCTGGTATGACAGCTTGATCCAGGAGTAAATTCCATCGTTTAGACTAAGCCGTTCAACCTCATGATATTGCATATTATTTAAAAGAGATCAGGCTGACAAAACGGTGGTTCAATTTTTGTTCAAGCTCCACCTATCATAAATTAATAATCTCGAATAAATTGCTCACCAACATTGTGTAGAAGATACATATCATGCAGACTAATGGACTGATCAGATGAACACTCAATCCAGACACTAGAAAAGTATTTCAATCAAATAGGATCATTTTCATTTCAATATTATTGCGCTCATTGTTAGATTTTATTCCATACCGGTCACAACATAGGAGTTGCTAAGCATAACTTGAATAATTATCGTATGATTACTGAACGATGTTTTCCTCAAGTTTTCAATCTCGAAAAACAATCATATTTCAGGGAAAAACTCTATTAGGTGTCTGTATACCCAATACAATGATGGTTTCAATAGAGATGAAATGAGACAAAATTTTCAATCTCCAATCAAATTTATCAGAAATTCATTCCAAAGATTGCACATCTAACATTCTCTCATCTCTATTACATCCATTTATGATGACCAGAACTTTGTAACATTCAAATCTTACACATCTTCTTTTTGTATTTACCATACATGTTCAAGATGACGAGAGAACAATTAGCTCTCATAATAATTGCATATGAAGTTTCTACCACCCTTCAGAACCATGTCAATGTAGTTGAGGTCATACCGTAATGACTGGCCATTGTATGTTTCTCGAAGAGTGTACCATGGAACGTGGTTAGTAGTTATCATGGACCATTGTGGTTGGAGGCATATCACATAACACATTAATGTTACAGTTAATTAGAGAAGTTGATCGTTTCAAAACTAAGTACTTAGCTTTTATGCGCTTGTCATGAACGATGTAAGTAATAAAGCCCAAGGCCTGCGGTGTATATGTTTGGGGTTCGGAGGGGTGAAGAACGACGTTGATGAGCAGTTCCACATAAGTAGTAATTACTTTGTGGTTTAAGTACATTTTTTTCCAGTAGATTTGGTAATATCTAAATCCAAAACTTATAATTTCACATATTGAGTTCATATTGAGTTCAACGACGCACTATAATAATGATTGATATTTATATTTGTCGGATGAATGAGATGATGGGATGGATGTTTCTCAGGTAATTAATTGATAGTGTCAGGAAGGAAGGATGGTGAGGGTGGAGAGTTTAGGTCCTATCTATACTGTAGAAAATATCGTGCGATTAACCTAGGCTAGAGAGGGAAGCTACGAAAAAAAAACTGTATAGAGATGAAAGTTGGCGGAGATTGAACTGATATCACATGTCACATGGAGAAAGTGCATTACCACTGAACTACTAGTGCCGGTTTTTAAATATTTGAATGAGTATATATAAGCACAGCTCCGGTGTATGAGTTTGTGCCATGTATTTTGTGAACCTCCATGACATTAAAAACAAAAAAATATTTCATCATTATTATTTTTCCATTATTAACCTCATACCTGAAGAATCGATGGTGTTAATTGTTAGCAAAGTAGGCAGTCACTTTCAATTGACATTGCACATTAGGTTGATGATTTGAGCCAGGAAACAAATGTGACGAGACTGAACATTGTTATAAGGTTGAAAATTCTTCCCAGAAAAGTTGAGATAACACTGGCAAGTTTCCTGAATTCGGGGAAAAAATAGCTAGCATACTAGCTTATTCAGAATGTTCATTAACAGATTTAATTCAATCACTCTGGATATATTTCATGAAAAATAAATAGTATCAGATATCAGTTATGACACTCATCACACTTGAGTTGACACTCAACACACTCATGTCGTTATCCTATTCATCGAAAAATCAGAACCAAATCAAGCTTTGTGTTCCGTGTGTGTGTGTGTGTGTTCATTCTGTTATTTAGTCAGCGTTGGTAATCCAGCTCTCACTATAAGAGGTGCGTTATGGGGAAAAATATGCAAATATGATGGGAACAAACATAAAATATGCCACTATCACAGGACAGTTATGGGAATTGAATCTGATATGAATATGTATCTCTATTAAAGACTCTGCATTTTATAACTTATTATAAAATACAAAGAAAAAATGGAGCTGTAAGGAACTGAAATAGGAAACTCATTATGAACTATTATTAACATATAATTAATCACACTTCATACTTTTTTCATCCAGATTGTAATAGTTTGTTATAGTTCTATATAGGTGTGTGTATTTTTTTCTACAAGCAAAGTAATACTTGAAAAAAATTGTCATGAATATACACTTCACTGAAACATGAAATGTAAATTATGTTCTGTCCTCATACGATCGATATCATAGAAGTAAATTGAAAGTGAATCATCAATTGTTCGAAAGAATATCATGTAACGTAATATGATGCCAAGTTGTGACTTATGTCTGTATGATTTCTTTTTGTATATATCATATTTAAATTGGAAATTGCACTCCTTGTTCGATTCAAAAAGCTTCATGCAATTGTGCTGAGATTGTTCTCACCGACTATTCTATTTGGAGAAAGATTTACGATTCATTCTTACATGCCATGAATATAGAAGTAAAAAAAATGTAGAATTAAGGAAACATTTCCCAAAGATTGATTCCGTGCACGACCGGCGTGTTCCTAAATCAAATTGGATGAAAAAGACATTCTCTAGCTGCTAATTGAGTAACACGAGCAACTCACGCTTGAAATATTTCATTTGTGGAAACGAAAAATGGAGAATGAATGTTCATAAATTCCTCAATTCAATGAATGAAAGCAGTTTCATCAGAGTATATGTACGTGACAGAGAAAATATTAAATTCATTCTGATAAGCATTGATTTTTTTAGTATGGTTGATGTTGATTCATTCTCGGAAGCCATTTCATCAGATATGTAGATAATAGGTTGATTCAGTGTGGATTGTTTGGCGAAGTATGGCAACACCGAATAAATTGATTCACGACCATTTTTACGAGTTTGATCGCTTTATTATTGGACGTTTTCTTAGGGTCTATTAGATTAGATTGGATTAGATTATTTTATCATTCCAAATTGCACCATACAAATGATATTAGAATAGTCAGACACTAATGATAATCACATTTTCACTTCCTCCAGATATTCATTGATAGAGTAAAAAATTTGACCGTCAGGTACTCTTCAAGTTTCGACAGTTAATTATTTCCTGTTCAGAAAGGACAGGAACTAGAGATACAGAAACTAGAAAGTTATTGGAACTGAAACCCAGGAACTAGTTCAGGGCCCAGATTCACAAAAGGTCATAACTTTGATCCGGCTCAAAGTAATGACAATTTCTAGAGATAATACCATATTTGATCTATTATTTTTGATTCTTTAATTTAAATAAATAATAGATTGATGATAATAATGGATTTAATCAAAAATTAAGATCAAAAATTCAAAAATAATAGATCAAATGTGGTATCATCTCTAGAAATTTTTGTAACTTTGAGCCGGATCAAAGTTATGACCTTTTGTGAATCTGGGCCCTGGGTTCACAAGAAGTGTCCTAATATAGATTTCAGTAATTCCCTCAATATGGTATTCATGTCAATTTCTTTGAGACTACGATCAGGTGTTTTCTTGAGAGCTATTAATCATACTTGACGAACTAAGACCAACATCAAACCGGTCAAATCATCTGAGTTATACGTCTGTGAGTTCAACTATTCTACTCAAACTATTCTCTCAAACTTCGAAAAAAATGAATTGTATTTGAACTCTCAATGCATTCAATTAATCCTGAATAAGTTCCAGCATCATAACGGTACTCTGTTGGAATCAAATTAGTTGAGCTGGATTGTTAGACCAAGTTGAATAGTTTAGTTGAACTGAATAATCTCAGTGGTGGAGCAACATTGCTTCAAGAGCATTAGATCTAAGTCTGAATCACTCGTTAAAACTGTAATGAGACGACATGTACGGACAGAAGCATCAGTAAAAGTCTGTTTATTCCGATACCTATTGAATCCTATGCAATATAACATGGTCAACTAGTTTGACAAGGTCGAAAAAAGACTTTTACTTCTGATTCAAGCTATGCAAGTCTCTCAGAATTCACTGATCCAGCCAGTATATTGTCAAAATAATATTCATAACCACTCACGGAAAAGATAAGTAAACAGAACATACTGACCCTGATTTCATGGAGAGTTCAGGCTACAGTTCAAATCTAACACTTTATGAACCGGACGTTCGTTCATATTTCCATAGGGAGAGAAATTACAATGCGAATTGTGAAGTAAAAGATCTTCAGATGTGTTGGATCATTTTTTACAATGATGATTATCTACCTCACCATTAGCTAGGTGAAATGAGAGAATGAATGAGATGTTGACAATGGAACGATCACGTGATGATAGTTGGAATGATGTCCACATATATATGATCTTACGTCTGATCGGGACTCGAACCCTTGTCCTTCTGGTTTCATATTGTGAAGCAATGAGTGAGTCAAATGACCTGAATTGGTGAGTTGCAATAGCGTCAATACGTTCACGATAAGTTAAATTGATTATGAATAACTGAAATCTTTGCCAAGCCAAGTTGATATTGGCTTGATGATTACTTCACTTCACACTTACCTTGACTGAGTGCTAAGGCTGGTACGTAAACGACGATGGGAATATAGAGAAGTAATGATATCGTAAACATTATAGATCCCATACCTCGAATACTTTTATTAAATCGAAGTTCGAGATACTGAAAAAAATATATATTATCATGTTGGCTTATTGTTGTAGCTGAATCTGTAATTACATTCTAGAAGTCCATATTGGTTATATTTAAATATCTGGATTGAAATCGAACGTATTTGATTTTTCATATCATCATGAAAAACATATGGAAATGGAATAATATAGATACTTGATACTTCGGAAATGAATAAAAAAATGAAAAAAAGAATGGTATATTAATTGACATAATGGAGAGCATAGAATTTAACAGCAACAGCTCAATGAAAGTGTACTTATATCTATGAGAGAAGAAGTTTCAGAGATACCGTCCCATGTTTCACACACCACTAGCGCGCGGGTGGTTCTTGCCTTCATATTCCTTGAATAGAAGTAAATATAATTGAATACTATATACATTAATGTGTGAATAGCTCTGATTATTGAACAGCGAGAGAAATATATAATTTTTAGAAAAGCTCATAGCTTCAATTTTTATTCAGTCATAAACGGAGTATTTGTTTTATTTCAATCTTTTTCAACTATAAAAACGTTCTCGAGTATAATAATAATTCAAGAAGAAGTACCTTTCATGAAATGAGAAACTAAAAGGAGAAATATAACAGTGATGTGCAGTACGCGCAGAGAATATTTTCGTGACTTTTTTTGCCTCAGGTGTATATTGTGATTGATGTTTCTTGCAATTTTTATAATTATATCAGCTGCAATCGATATGTAATATTGGAAAATATGGGAAAATGAATCGATCAATTGAAAATTGCGCGGGAGGAACGTGAACGGAAAGTTCTCATAACGCATCTCACGGAGGTCTGTCTTCAGCCGACATTTGTTGAGGAATCGAACTGAATTAATATGAATGTATGGTTACTCACTTCGTACGTGGACGTTAGTTGGAGCTTGAAGAATACTGGCAGATAAACGTAATTAACAATAATGCCCATTAAAATGGAAGAAACGCAAACCAGCCAGTACATGGAGCCATAGAGAAATATTTCGCCTGGAACTCCCACCATGGTCACGCCGGAAATAGAACTGCAAAGAAACATTTAATCACATAGAGACATTCAAACCACAAAATAGTTGACTATATATTAATTTGAGTTAATTGATTTTGAATTAAAGACATTATCAGACTTTTTGATACATTCAAATGATGTGACATATCATGTATTATCAGTATTCATCATCCATCACACATTCAGAAAATAAACATGAATTTATTCATTCTGTTATGATTATTATCATTGTAAGTTTTCATTCATTTTCAGGCTTACCTTGCAACAAGAGATACGGCCACTGGAAATATGGACATCTTCTTACCACCCAAAAGATAATCCACTGTTTCTTTCTGTTTGTTACCAAAACATCCAAAATATACGCCAATAAGCGTCGAGATGCCCAACATAAGTCCAAATAAACTATAATCAACCCAGCCGAAGTAATGTTGACTCCTTCCCACCCCTGCCACATCATCGATAGTTGCGTTCATGCTGAGATATATATGATGATTCAAATCCAAAATCGCGTTTTGAAATTTGGTCACACAAAACAATTTTGTCTCACTTTAGTTTTATGATTCTCAGTTATTGCTTTTTGATGAAATAGATCATTTTATCCGAACCACCACCATTTTTTACGTAATATAAAATATGAAAAATGTTTACAAATTCGAATTTTGTTTCGGAAATGATTTTTTTTTTCTTATGAGAACTGTTACATTGTTGGAGTTATTTCTTCACCGTTCCTGGTCTGCATCAATGTTGGAACTGAGGCATATATCACATGGTTAATGTCAAGAGTGTGGGAAATGGTAAACAATTGATTGTGAAACAGTTGAGCTTGCTTATAGAGAACACTTTTATTTAAAAAAGTGGGGATTATTACTCCTCCAATTGTAACTCCATTAATGTCGAATATTATATAACTCATTCAATATGCTACATTCAACATTCATCTGTATCAGTGTGTACATTCATACAAAAAACAACCACATATTTTGTAAAAATTGAAACACCTAAACATATTATACAACTCAAAATTGATATTATAGATCATTATTATGGAAAAAATCTGAAAAATCTGAGGTCTATGTTAACGTAAATATTGTATTTGTTTTATTTATCACGTTTTAGGAATGAAGTAGCACAGATAATATAAATCCTTATTCAAAGTACAAATTCCTTTCGCACACATAAATGTTACATAAGTTTTCACAAATGTATTCATCTGAGAGTGATATGCTTAATTATATTTAGGTCTACTGCATGTGTATGCGGCCTGCACACATCATTAAATCAAGGAGTATACACATATTAGAGGTGGTAGAACTAGTTTCAACAATCTGTGAATGAAATCCAATTCGAAAATTCATAATTGACAATGACAGTTTGTACGCAAATACATAGTACAAATGACACAATGCATAGTATTAGTGCGTCACACTCATTGATTTCTTATGAACTATTCTAATCAATTGTGTATTCTTTCGATTGACTGACAGGAAAAAAAAACAGAAATCATACAGAAAAAAACACAAACACAATGAGTTCGGATTCATTCATATTACCAATATTACTTCTGAACAACTGAGTTATTATCATACGGTATTTTTTTTTTTGTATACCTTTAATCTATGAAAAACACATTACAAACATGGTAAAAAATACTCTCCATAAATAGTCATCAAATTAAAATCGTATATTATCATTCTGATTCAGAAAATAATCACACTACTTTTTTCTATTATTTATATTCATATTCAACACCTCAGCATCATTATTATCTTTATTGTTGCTATTACTAATATTGAGTAATTCTTTTTCATTCACTTCTTTTGTATGATTCGTGTTCTTGAACGTGACGTATTTGTCTATGAATGTGACGAACAAGTCTCGATCCATGTCATCTGGATTACATGCTCCTGTCATGAAGCTCACAATCAGGCCGACAATGATAACCCAAAGCGTGCCAATGACTGAGAAGTAGTAGAAGGCGATTCGGAAGAGAATAAATGGTGGATCGAGTAAAACTTCACTTCTGCAATGCATAAAAAAAATACAGTTTTACAATAGTTTTATCAGAGTCGGAACATGAGCATTTTACTGTGGTTAATTGTTGACTATGAAATAAGCCTACCATATTTATCAAATACTATACGTAATCTTCTGCTCTTCAAATATAAATTTTATGTCTTTTCTTTGTATTCCCCCCAAAAAAATGAGATGCCAGACCCAAGAAGTTTGGTAATCTGGGATTTATATAATTATGATAATTCCTGATGAAATGGTATGAAGGTATATGTTCATGTAGAAATCAAATCAAATGCGCATAGGCCTACTCGGCTAGCGAAAGACCTTGAGGAGTGATTTCACTTTATTTGCATGCTCAATACAGAGCTATGAGAGCTGTCATGCCATCAACTCGCAGTTACCGTAGTTTCTGAGATTTTCCTTCCATTCCATTCCTCATGAAAATATTGTGATTCACGCCAATACATTTAGAGACATTTGAATGAATAGATGTACTGAACGCGGTACGTAATTGACAAAGCGAATGGTTTGATCGATCATCTCGAAAGCCTGCCCGCTCTTATATTCTTTGGAATATAGAGAAATACTTTTAAAATAAATATAAAGAAATACTGAAATACTTTTATCTACGGCGAAAAATTGTGGTCGCAGACAGCGCAGTCCTGGTGTTGAAGACCATTAGTTGTAAATAATCAAAATGGGGTGGTAAGATCGCCCTTGTGGTGCCCCGTCCAAACGATCCTATCTTTCATCCATGGCCTTAATTGGGGAACAATGATTTTGTATCAAGTTTCGATGTTATTAAAAAAATATATATATATTCTTTGGTTATACACAAAATTACAGTCATTAACGAAAGTTCCAACTTGACGAAAAGTGTTGGAAGAGTTCGAGTGTACGTTATTATGGGAGTGATTACTATTTCCGAAAACATTTCCAAGTTTCACTTCAAAAGATCATTTTAGGTTTGAATTAAATGCTTGTGTAATTGGTTCGAAATTCAAGGAACTGTATCTGTGGATATTTCACTACATAATTGTATTAATTCCAACAAACTATAACGACTTCTCTGGAATGATATATTTTGAACACTTTCATAAGTAGCTATAGATAGAAGATTTAATTCAACTTTGCCACCAGAGCGGTTGGCACGCAGACATAGATTAGCTATACAAAAAATGAATTAATACGTTTTCGAGTCGATTGTACAGATTAATGATTAGATATGAATAAGTTGATTATCACTCGAGGTGCGAAAATAACATACTCAATTGACCAAGGGTGTTAACAAGTTGAACTGAAACTGCTTATTTCTGCCCAAGTTACGAATAATCCCTTGGTACAATCTGCTCTTACAATTAAATAACCAAACTGATCTGACATATGAAATGAAGAGCTTAGAATAAAGGCAAAAGTGTTTAATATATTATCAAAAACGGGTTGCCATATGAAGCACTCGCAAACATACGAATGTGTGATATTATCAAAAATGATTATTGAATACATTCTATCATTTTTTTTTGTGAACAGCTGTTTAATTCGAACACTTTTGATAAAACTTGAAAAATCTTTTTATGCAATGTGCTTCAGAATACTTAAGCTTGAGAATTGGGAATATTGTTAAAAAAAAAAGAAAACACCACGAGGTTTTCCATATGTGCGAGTGAGATAGTTTAAACGTTGATCAATTCGAATCGAATCGATTATAAACAAGAGAGTGAAATTAATTGAAATTCCAAAACAATTGATCAATGGAATGTTAGAGTCAGATTTATTTATTCATTCATTTAATCAATTCTGAACAATACAACCAAGGTCGGACAAGTGCCATCTAATAATCGGGAGGGTAGTGGGAAGAAAGCGGTCATAGGCGACTTATTCTAGGAACCATCCACATCAGCCTAGACCACAGAGAAACCATGAAAAAAAACTGTAAAGATGGATGGTGCCGGGGATCGAACCGGGTCCGATGTTCCTTGCACCTTCCGGAGTGCGCTAACCACTGCGCTTCATGTGCATATGAAAAAGTTGAAGATACTCAGGAATTTTTTAGAAATACTTACGTAATGATTGTCGAAATGGGGTCTTGAGTATTATTGAGAACAGCACAACCTGCCACGGATGTGTTCAACGGAACGTGTGTCGATGATCCGTTCTTGATGGCGTTCTGAGCTCCTGATACCAACCATCCAACGAACAGCAGACTGGTAATGGTCCCGGTCATCGCTCCCTGAAAACCAGACACAGTTGACGACTCGAAATAGGCGTGACTTCACCAGTAGGCCAGTTGGATCATCATATTTGCAGTCATTTGAAGATACCTCGATTGGATATTTCACTACAGTTTTAACAGCCCTGTTGATTGGATGGTATGATTTGTGACGTCAAGGGGGCGGAGACTGCGAGTCGTCAATTGTTTGAATATCATTCACAATAAGATAAATGGATCATTATTGACCGGCTTTGGTGTATATACCGATTTATTTATGGAGTGGACTCCTTCCTTGAGTGGAAAAAAAGTGGGATATCTTATTTTCTGTTGTGTATCTACGGTACAAACTATATAACTGTTGACATTGGAAGCCGTGCCGTTGTTTCCGGATTAGAAAAATATGATAGAATCATTTGAAATACGCTTGCAAAAGTTGAATATTCATTCCTGAATCCCGATTTTGCGTTGAAATTACACCACGTCACGATAGTCATGATTAGGATGCCTTTTCCCTGTTTTATTTTATGGCCCACGATCAATGTAGATGCAACTTTCCAAAAGCACGTGTTTCGATCGAATCAACAGGTTATGATATTCCACTGATTTCCAATGTCATTCTGAGCCATTGGTAATGTTTTGGGAATATTTTGACTGCTATCATTGAATCTCTCTCAAATGAAATCTGTATACTGCAGTTTCAAACGTGGTTTCAAATATCTCCTCATCAATGTATATATATATATATATATATATATATATATATATATATATATATATATATATATATATATATATATATATATATATATATATATATATATATATATATATATATATATATATATATATATATATATATATATGTATATATATATTGTATATATATATATATATATATATATATATATATATATATATATATATATATATATATATATATACATATACATATATATATATATATATATATATATATATATATATATATATATATATATATATATATATATATATATATATATATGTATATATATATATATATATATATATATATATATATATATATATATATTTATATATATATATATATATATATATATATATATATATATATATATATATATATATATGTATTAAATATATATTTATAATATGCTTGCTGTCACATTTTCTTCAATTGACATATATCTTCTCACTTCAGGCCTATATAGAAGAAATCATTTCACATTATTACCAGAAGTGATTAAATCATAATGTGTAAGTGTGAATTTATAGCTGATTCATGAATAAATTATGATATCGATGCGACGCATCAGTTCTCTATTCTTACCTTCACATTAGCCCAAGGGAAGAACATTCCTAGAGAGAAGAGACCAAAAAGTGCGCCCGATGTTATTGCACCCACACTGTAAGACAACTGGAACATTCCGTAAAAATAAACAATCAGAGAGTATACTTTTTCTCAGATGAAATAAAACAATATGATGAACTATTTGGAGTTTTGATGACAAACCTTGTTGTTTCAATGATGATAATGCAGATAATAATGATAAAGTTCATCCATTACATCAACAAGTAAATACATTGATATTGAAATTGGAATGTTGAAGCAGTGCAAATAATACACTTTATTAATGGTGTAAAAATTAGTGAATGGGTAGTAATTACTTCACATCAATCACTAGTAAATGAGTAAATGAGTAAAAAATGAGTAAGCATTACTCATTAGTAGCAAATGAGAAAAGCAACTCTTTACAGAATTGATTGAGTATAGTTTCGATGAAATCAAGATCGTCCTCCATTGTGTTAATTTCATTGTTTCATTGTGTTTGTGTTTGTGTTGTGCCTTTGATGAGAGAATGTTTCTGATTGTTGATGTGAATGAACTTTTTTTAAAATACATTTTATACGATTTGGAAGAGAATTATACGAATGAGAGGTGAAATGAGAGATGAGAATGAATGGATGAAATGGATCAGAAAAGATATATATATATATATATATATATATATATATATATATATATATATATATATATATATATATATATTGGAATAACAGACTGTAGATTTCAGTATATACAAAATTACACATCTTTCAGACTTTCAATCCTTAAAATATCAAGATATCAAAAGAACAAGAGATCACCCTTGTTGATGAAATTAGCGCAAATGTACATTCAATATCTTTATCTCCATCAACCAATTATGAAATACTGAATATTATGAAGAAACTAAAAGATAGTACTGCAACTGGTATTGTAGCTTTCAGCTTCAAGAATAATATGTAATGGGTGGAAGAGATACTCGTGCACATCTATATTCGAACATCTATATCGATATGTCTATTAACTTTCAATGAACATTGAAAAAAACATCAAAACATCAAAACATCAAAACTGAATTCCGATCTTCACAAACATGTCACTCGGACTGAAAAAATACGTGATTAGCCTCACTGAACTAGTCTATATGAACAGGACTCTACGAACAAAGGTATTAATACAATAAGTTACCAAACTGCATCACCTATGTAAGTTCCATCAGTGCATCCAAAGTATTACTCGGAGAGTTTCTAGTTAAAAATGTATTTATAGCACGAATGATGTCCTGGATGCATGTAACCATAAATGTTCCTAGTGTAAATGAGTGTGTAAAACGTATTGATAAGTGACATATTTTAATATTTTGATGTATTGACTGCTGTAGTAAAAATTCTATCAACTACATCTGATTTTATTAACATAATTTTGACAAACAATTGGTATCACATATTCATGAAAAATACACCAATATAGGTTATAACGTACTCTGAAATGTGTGATTGTCCTTGTTCTGTCTGTTCTATATGTGTGATAACAAGTTGATTTGCCATATATTTTACATTGATCCTGATGTTTTTAATTGTATTGTTAACAAATGAAATAAAATAATATTCGTGGAAAAATTATGAGATGAATGAATAAATGAATAATTAATCTCAACAGGGATCCAACACGTTAAGGAAGAATGTTTTTGTCATGATATTTTACAAGATGTATGTATTTGAATTTGTATTCATATTTGTTCACTGAATTTATAAATTTCATGAATGATCATAGAACGTTTGGAGTGCAGAGTCACATACAGAGAATCAATATAGGAACAAAATTGAAACATTCATACATACATTCATTGATGAAGAATCAATGACCACGTCCTTAGGAGTACACAACAATTAAACTCGATACGATTGAGTCAAATTTTTGAAAAAACAGATGAAAAGATAATCTGTATGACAAAATGAGACCGACCATTTCGAACAATCAGTTTCCCTCACCAAAAATCATGATATATACACATATCATGTGACTAATGTGGATGTTCATCATGAATCAATCGAATCAATGTATTTCAGAGAACACTTCACTAAACGTCATGATGAGCAGTTCCATTTCAACTAGCAAACGGAATGTCGATACGATAGTTTTATGTGATGTTGACGCTGGAAATGTAGCCCTGCGGGTGGATCCCGTTTGATCATCAATATCC
>OZ023328.1:20374133-20501633 GCA_964007535.1 Brachyptera risi
TATATATATACGTATATATATGTATATTTGTATATATATATATATATATATATATATATATATATATATATATATATATATATATATATATATATATGTGTGAGTGATTCACGATTTAAGCAACAGCTAGGCAATATGGGGATTCAAATGAGCCGGTGTTGATGATAATATGGTACTCAAACTCGCGCCAATCTGGCTTCAGAATTCAAAGTGGTGTCTCGGCCGTCTGAGCCAAACGGGTGGCAGTTGGGTTTCTTTCATTAAATTTAATGATACGGTTCAATAAGTAGGATGTTGCTATACGTACAAATATGTTGATTGATGTCCGGGTGCTCGATTTTTTCTGCAAGACTATTTTTAAATAGAACTAAAAGTCACCAATGCAAATGCTAAGATTTGTGTTGACATGCCTCAGTTACCGACCCGTGATACGTTATAATAAAGTAGCGGTATAGCAAAACATATGTCGCTGTGGCTTGACTGTTAGTGTTGCTGCCTCACACACTCCGGTTTGACTCCCGACGCAGGATTTTCTCCTTCGAACCGAGTGGCTATTACATGTTATTTCAAGGTCAAGGTCATTTTTCCTCCCAATTTGACCACAGAAACAAAAATATCCATACAAATATTGATTCTTTTATTATGGTTTTTAGTCCAATTTGAAAACCGACTTGCAGAAAATTTCTCGCTTTCAAGGATACCAATATGTTTGTTATCAGATGGGTGTCGAAAAAGCTATGCTGTTGGGTTGGGTTGAATTACGCGATAACATGAAGTAAAAAGAATATTTTTTCATACGATGAAATCAAGTTTTATGTGGCATTACCTCAAAGCCGCGCTGAATACACCAGCAATAAAGATACCTGGTAGTCCTGGTACGCCTCTCGCTGTTTCCATGACAAAGTAGGGCAGTAGTTGATCTGATCGATGAATTGCCTAAGGGTGAAGACACTCAAATGAGCATGTATTGTGATATTGATATATGCGGTTTTTGTTGTTGATTCATAGCATTTGAATCGTGTTTCCATCTCAATTTCGACCCATCATTGCAATGGTAATTGTTTTTATATAATTAGTGAAGAGATATTTCATGTATGTCAAGCTATCGCAGCAATTAAGAAAGTGAGCAGAATAACCAATACCTAATTCATGATACAATATGAATGAGAAGATACCAAAGCCCACATTTTTCAATAATGTTTAGGAAAAATCACTTGAAATATTTTAGAGTGATTTCTCTGAATATAAGTTTTTCTTCAACAATTATTTTGAATCGGAAAAAAATCATGAAAATCAGACATTGGAATCATTGCTCACACCTACAGTAATTCCTACATCTAGGACATGGTATAGTACTTGATCGATAATAATAATGGGGAGCGCAATACACTCTATAAATGAAAGTGAGCTATATAAAGTTTGATCCAACTTTCATTTTCCCCACGCTCAAACTAAGATTTTCAGTGAGCTACCCTATTGGAATCAGAATATGTGTAGTGATTACGATGAATGTTGATAAATAAGCTCATATTACCTTCGATGTCATAGGATCGCAGTCATGGTAAGTAGCGTAAATAAGAAGACCGGTGAAACAACTGATCGTTTTCATGATGAAGATTCCGATAACGAAAATAACCAAACTTCTGTGAAATTTTAAAAAAAGGTTGTATTCAACTTTCATAATTACAATGTGAAGACGGAAGTGATTCAATAAACTTGTGACAACATTTTAATTACTTTCTTATACTTGGCAAGTCTGGCATTGACAAGAATTTCTGCACCGATCCTTGGTTGACAGCCTGGCCTGCAAGCCAGCTGAATAGGGTGCCAATCACGACTGTCCACACTGTGTTTCGGTTCAACGGACTTGGATCAAAACTGTGAACAAAAAAATTACAAATGATTATTTTTTGGTCGAGAAAATGTTCAACGTGAATTTTTCTTTCAAAATGTGATGATATTACCAAGGTGGAAAAGATAGTTTTAGATCAAACCATAGTAGTTTTCATATCAAACCATATAAAACAACAATGCTCAACAATACTACACACTGTTCAATAGAAATATTATGTCAGCAGTTGCATTTGTTTTTTTATGAAAATTATAGATTTTGTGAGTTCAACAATGCCACCGGTACCGTAGCCATTCTCATCTACATCTAGTTCACAACGAAATCTGCTAAATCGCGACAGGCAATCGGTACCTTCGGATCTGAACTGACCGCAAGAAACCACAAATGCTGAAAACACAAATGTTATCAGTATGGGAGTTGGGTCACCTTCTTTATATAATGATAAAATAGGTTGGTGTCACTATACCGTGTACTAATGATTAAACATGTTTCATTGGACAACATTTCATGGAAATGAAATGGAACATTTCCATGGGAATGGAAATGGAAATTTTCATTTCCATGGAGAATTGAAATTTTCATATATAAATTAATTTATATTATCATTTTCATATGATAGAAATTTCATGGAAATTTCCATGGAATACATGGAATACATTTTAATTTTCATGGAACACATTTCTTTCGAACCTTTCATTCGCAAGTAATTGGAGTATACATGTGATGGTATGAAATTGATTCTCAAACATGAACTGCCGCAAACTCTATTAATTTTGAACGCAATGTTGATAGCTGAACTGTGATTGGAAAGAGTACAGATTTTTGCCCGATGATCATACTTTCATATCTTCCAGAATTACAAGCATGGATACAATAACCGAGTATATATTCATGTTATCAGTTTACATTATGAATCAATACATTCCAAAGTGAAAATCACTTCTCGGAAATAGATTTTGATCATGAAGCTTGATCGATTGCATGGTTTGTACAGAAGTGAATTTGTTCACATATTTCATCACTAAGGCGGAAAACCCATTAACAAATATAGTTGATACATATCAATACTTTATTTCAACCATACGCACATTTTCTTACAAATTTTATGCTTATACATCGATTCATAAAAAACTGAATACTGATGAATTTTACTCATGGAATAGAATCTATTGATCTTACTTAGAAAATTGAATTCTTCCTCCATCCATACTTCGCTCCCAAATCTTGCCGAGGCCTCCTACATTTATGACTCCCAGAATGATGACGATGAGTCCAGCACCAACTATGAGGAATCCTTGAATGAAGTCAGTCCATATAACTGCTTTGAGACCACCCTGATAACAAAATACATGATAATATCATCCTGCAAACATCATTTACTTCTTTGTATTCATCTCCAGAAATAATTATCCATCAATTCATCTACAGGAATGTAGTGATGTTATATTTATTCTCGCATGTAAATTCAATAGACATGATTCATTGTGAGTATTGTTTTCTTCTGATGTCCAATGTTTCATTTTTCGTCATTTTCATTCCATTATTTCATTACAGCATACTTGTTAAGTTCATATTATTTCCTCAAAATTTATAAGAAAATGTCTGTCCATTATGTAATCCACTTGTCTTCAGACTTATTCCACAATCAGGACTCATTTTCAGGACGTATTCAATTTTGATAATTGATCAATAGCCTCGAATAGAAAAAATATCAACATTTTTTTTGTGATGATGCAATTTCTCGTATCATTTGACAAATTTTTCTCAATTCCATTGCTGTCCTGCTTTCAAGATATACTTTATTTTACGTTATTTTATGTCTGTATGGATTACACCAACTAACAATGCTTTCATTTCATCAATGAAGAGCTAGCATTTTCATTTCATTGTTATTTGGGCTCTGGTTTACAGAATTTGATACAACGTACAACACACGGCCAAAACATTTCAGTATTCAAGACTATCCCCATCTCCGTATGCCCTCATACATATTACATCCCTGCATGGTGCAAACTGTAGAAAAGATTTTACAGTCTAATCTTTCAAACACTTGGCAACCATTTGACTATGAATACGCCAAAATAAGAGAATGTCTGATAGGAAGAAGTATGCCAGTATATAAATGCATGACATTTCTGGTTTGTTTTATTGATAACGGCACACACTGAACCAAGTCATCATCGAAATCACGAGAGGAAAATAGAAACCTTCTCAACATTGCGTACACCAGAAATAAAAATGGATAGAACATGGAGGAGTGTAAAAAAAATTCGAAAACAATTTTTTTTCTTTATTATGAATGTATGTGTCGTATCTTACCAACATGGTGTAGAAGATGCAGATAATGCAGACGAGTGGGCTGATCAAATGGACACTCAGTCCAGAAACTTGAATATAGAAACAAAAATCAATACCATATAAACATACATGATACCATATAAACATGAATATAGAAAAATATAAAGGACATCGTGATTTCCCTCTGTTTAGTCCATAGACTAATGCTGGAATGGTTCCTACAATACAGGCGATGACCTCTTCCTTCCTACTCTCCTTCCCATCACCTAAGAAACCTTCATCAGTTCATCTCATCATCCCATCATCTCATTAATCATTTTACCGACGCCAATATGTCTCAGTTATCATCACCTTGCGTCGTTAAATATAATATAAATAAATGACAAATATATTGGAATACTGGGAGTGGAGCCGCTCTTTTTTCTCAACATCAAAGTCAAGTGGGACGTGGGTTTGAGTAACGCATAGGGCATGAGATTATGGGAACATCGTTCAGATATGATCCACTATTTGGTGTCTTCAATCAACTTAGCTGTTATTGAGGTCATTGTAATCAATATCATCATCTCAGAAAGTCATGATATATATAACTATACATTTTGCCATATTTTCGTCTTCAATCTTTAGTATTTGATTGTAAACACTGCTCGGAATATTGTAAGAAAATCAAATCGGTATTAACTTTGCATTCTCAAATCAATATTTTGTAGAGATGAGGAAAAATGGAGAACCGCCATCAATATCGATCATTATTCCGATTTTTTTTCATTTCGAGTTTTTCTGTTATACTAATATTATGATTCAAACAGATTATGCGCATAAATCAAAATCTGAACAGAGTTTTGTATCACTGTGCATGCCTATACAGGCACTTAGAGTGAGACTGGCACATTTGCCGAAATATGTTGTTAGAAACAAATACCATTCTCATGGCACAAGATTATTTCAAATGGGCCTACTTTCATCTTTCAGTTTTTAGATGAGCGTAGTGAAGCTTTTCATTTCACACCCTGAAAAAAATGGGCTTCGTTTTCATGTTATTTTTTGTAATTATGTACGCGGCATACAGGTCAGAGAAATGAATCAATCAACTTGAAACTTTTTCTGAACGTTGGTGTCACAGAATAGGTTGAGATTGTTATTCAAAGAAATCGATCGGAAGGTTTTTCCGGAAAATAATCGGAAAGTTTGGAAAATCCTCATAAGAATAACCCGGAGGAAAAATTCTTGAAAAACAAGAATTTTTCAAAAGCTCTCAAATTCTCACAGAATATGAAAAATACTATTATACACCTTTTCAGAGATTTTTACAACAATCGAATGAGAAATAATGAAGAAAACGCAATAAACGTGTACATTTTATTGAATATTTGGATCAATTGGTTTTGCAAAGTGTTTATGCGACAGGTTGCAGGTCACTATAAATATCAACAAGTTGCAGGTGAGGTTTTTGAACGTTTGAAGTAAGTCAAGGTTTGTAGATGTAAATTGAGCTGACAAGTTATTTTTCATTCTAGATTGCCATACTTCTAAGCTCATCTCACAACGCGCTTCCCGCGTTTTCCTAGTCTATAAGATATGTAAAAGAGGAAATGCTATTTCTCACCGTGACTGAGAGCCAGCGCCGGTACGTATACTACGATCGGAATGTAGAGTAGCAGGGAAATTGTATACATGATTGAAGCCATTTTACGGACATTTTTATTGAATCTCTTCTCAAGGTACTGTGAAATGGAACACATAGGTGTATTAGGCAGGTGATATTGAAGAACAGGAAAAAATTATCATGCTTCGATGATTGGGATCAAAAGTGACTCAACAAAACTGAATCATTGTATGTAGGAAATATTCTGTGAAGCATGAATATTTCTGTACACCAAACAAGAGAAGAATTCCAAGTGTGTGATCTCTATTGATCTTTATCATCTGTGATTCTCTTCGTCATATAATCGGTGATAAGAACTGATGATCACTCTTTCGATTTGATGTTATTATGATAAAAATGGAACTTTCTTGATTTTCGTCAGTCATAAATATATTTCTTGTCATTCGAAAATATAAAATGTGAATACTTCGATAAAATTTGTAAATAAAGGCAGAAAAATATCCAATAATGCCACGTACGAACTTATTTACTCTGAAATAATGAAGTTATTACTTGAATATTTCGTATTATATTATGTAGAATGTTTTGTGACCGTTTCACCTATACAATTATGATTTCAGCGCTAACTCTACGTGAATTTTTTAAAAATATAGTCAGCTAATAATGTATCTATTATTGAGGAATAGGGTTGAGATCTGAACTTACTTCGTAGGTTGATGTGCATTGAATCTTGAAAAATATTGGTAGATAGACGTAATTGATACCAAAACCCATGACGATGCAGGATAAACAAACATACCAATATATGGTGCCATTCAAATACACCTCAGATGGGACGCCAATCATCGTGATTCCGGAAATAGAACTATTAACAGAAATGTGAATAATCAACCTCGAAGTTTAGAGCATTCAATACATTTACATGAGAAATGAACACTTGAGGTCATACAAGTTGAATTTTTCCAAAATTTCAAATTTCCATTCATGTAAACACTATTATGTATATTTTCTCAATAAGTGAGAAGTAAAGACTCCGCTTCACAAAAACTTGCCCATTAAACACAGAATGATATATATAAAAATGATAAAAAAGATTAATAGAGAGAGCAAAAAGACAATACAATAGTGTTTGAGACAGAAATTATCAATAATATTGGGCTATAGCCCTAGTCTAGAAAATTCGATATTGTAATTAATTACTTATTAAGAAAAAAAGAGAAAAAATAAGAAATGAAAAAAAAGAGGAAAATATATTTGAAAAAGCTATTTAAAAAATAAGTCCTCATGATATGAAAGTGATACAAACATGCCTAGACACAGGATTTGTTCCAATCATTTAAATGATTTCTGAAAATTGAAATTGAACCTCTCAATGCTAATTGAGGTCTATAGGCCTACAATAAATAAAACTATATTATCAAGGTCAAATCTTCTACACAATTCAAGACTTATTGTTTCATAGACTCACGAGGAGTGTGTATGTATACACAGTTCGATTTTTGTAGTACGTATGATGTTGATACAATTCCTTCAGAATGCTTTTTAATGTGGCGAAATACTGACTACTTTATCTGACTGCGAGTGTACATGAATTAGTATTTCGTGCCAAGTTAAATTCACTACTGGTAGTGGTTGTGTGAGATTTGATAGCTAAAGTGATTATTCATCCGCCATCTCAATTATTACAACATTACATTTTATCAACAAATGTTTTTTATCCAAATGATACTCATAGCAAGTCGATTTCTGATGTATCAGGCTTGGATGCAGGTACTGCTTTATGAAAATGTAGTGACAAATAATTACATATAAAATGAGTTGAACTGACTACATAAGAAATGAGGTGCCGGAAATTGAATGATTGGAAATGACATTTCATAGCCAAAAATTGATCGAAATAAGTCCACAATATCTACATAAAAGTATCTTGAAATATACCGTGGTATTTATGATATCAAATATAAATATTGATTGATACGTGAAGTTTGAACCTCCAATTCTAACATTACCGGTGTCAGCTCGCTGTTTTAGTCATTCACACAGTTTGTGACCGATATCGATGATTGTTTCGAAATATATTCGATCGAATACGAAACATTTCAATCCGATATCCAATCAAAGTCCGAGAATATTGGTTCAGACGAAAATGATGAAATCGAATGGTAACAATATATTGAGAAGTTACTCTAAATGATACTTTGTTTCCGATTACCCGTTTAATAGTATAGTTCATTGGCAATGCATTTAAGTTATGTAATATGATAATTTAGCTTCATGTGGCAATTGACGTCATGAATATTCTGTGGAGATATTTTAAACTGATATATTTCTGACTGAGACGGATGAATCAACAGCCAGCGCACAGACTTGAGACTGACACTTGATTCCTGTCAAGTGTAGTTCAACATGCTAATTATTCCAACAAGCTATAGAGAGGGCTATACACCGAACAGAAATATCCCACACTGGTCCATAAATTGAACTGAACATTAATAATTCTAACACCATAAGTTACCTCGCAATTAGAGATACGGCCACAGGAAAAATAGACATAGTTTTACCCCCTAACAGGTAATCAACAGTTTTCTTTTGTTTGTCACCAAAACATCCAAAATAGACGCCAATGAGCGCTGAGACGGCCAACATGATTCCAAACACGCTATAGTCGAGCCAGTCGAAGTGGCGTACCATCTCCAGGGTATTCTTCATGGTTGTGTTCATAGTGATCCAGCCTGCATGGACGCGTGCATCAAGGACAAATTAATATGGAACATTTAAAAATATGAGAAAAATAAAAAAAATATATAAATAGTTGGTGTATATGGAGAGTATATTTGAACTGATGAATTTTTCCGTGATGAATATCAAGTCACCTGGTGGTATAAGAAACAGAAACAATGGTTACGCTGAAATTATTGGGATAGAGAAACTAAACCATTCGTAATATTCAATTATTCATATATATATTCATATGGAGAAGCGTCAGAAAAAACTACTCGTCTTGATTTTCAAACGGTCTATTCAAAGTTATTGAAAATTGTCACATATTATATCTGTCATTGTTGTCCTCACATCCTTTCACCGATATAAATATTTTCGCTCCTTCTCTTTTCATTCATACAAGTATTTGTTGAGACTGAAGTCATTAATATCTCAAAATCGACCAGACCAATTCTTACCCAAAGCTCACTGTCAGAAAGTGATGAAACTGAGATATTGAGGTCGTAGTGAGAGGTGAAAATGCTTGAAGAAAAATTCTTGTGGATCAGTTTTAACCACAGGTCTGGGCAACGGTCCAGCTGAAGAGCATATAGAAAAACAGAAACAAACATGATCCGATTGATAATACAATATTTTAGGCCCACATATATCCGTTTCTTAAATTTGGCATAATAGCAATTGATGGATTATAATAATGAAGCAAGGGGTAGGATCACGTCATTTTTTGTGAACTTCTGTGAAGAATTTCTGATTGGAAAAGATGTAATCGAGCATATGAGTTTATTGGCTTTCAGAGGATCAATTGCCATTCAACGGAATCATTTACGGCCAACATCTCATTTAATTCTCTAAATTCTTACTCCAGTGTTATTGATTTATAATTATTCGCGTTTTTTTTTTATTTCATCAGTTCACCCTTATTATCATTTCATTATTTTTCTGTCGAATACATTTTTTCATTTAACTCTTGGTAGTCAATTTTTTAATCATAATCAAGTTTTTCAAAATAATATCTATATTACATTTTTTTACATTTAATTCTCTTATTTTGAAAAAAATGCATTATATGTTTTTATACATTTTGTTATACTGTTTCCGTGTTGCAACCGTTTTGGTGGCAGTGTTTGATTAAACTTCTCTCTCTTTGTTTAATGTTTTTTCACTCCATCAAAGTCTCTCATTCAGAAACTGGCATTGTAATGAAATTTGAACCGTCGTCACCCAGAAGCTCGATCGCCATCAAAATGCATGTACGGGATATTCAGGTTATTTAATTGAAGTATGATATATAAATCATGATGAATCGTTATACACAATCATGGAATATTATTTCAGATGATACGAATGGTCCACTTATCTCTTGTGGCCGTACTTATAAATCTTCATCATCAGACGTCCATGAAATATATAATAATATAATGGTAATAATGATGATAATCGAATAATAATGATATTCAATGATATATAAAAATGATTAATTGTATTTGATCGGTCTCATATGAAACATATTGAATATTGCAAATTCATATGCATTCTGACCTACCCGTACAAAGTCAATGCTATATTTTTCTGAATTGATTTTAAATCTTTTACTCTGCATTTTTTTTTTTTTTATTTTTTTTTTTGTACCTCATGGGCTTCACAAGTGTCTTAATGACTCTTATCGTGAAGAGGTGGGATAGGATAGTGGGAAGGATGCGGTCGTGGCCTATATTGTGGGAACCATCCCGGCATTAGCCTGACTACAGAGGGAAACCACGAAAAACCCCTGTAAAGATGGACGGTGGCGGGGATCGAACCGGGTCCGATATGTCCCTTCACCTCCCGGTCACACGAAGCAAGTGCGCTAACCACTCAGCTACTGTGCCGGTATACCCTTATTTTTGTTCATCCGGTGTATAGCTCCATTTACAACTTATCTTTGATACGATTTTTAATTTACATAGTATTTCGTAAGATCCTGATATACAATTATACTCTACGTGATTCAAATAAAGCTCAAAATACCTTGTTCGTCCAATGTGATGCACACTTCCCCACCTGTTGTGTGTTACAGCGAACTGGTGCAGTTCTCGGTGAGAAATATTCACCTGATTATTGTGTGATCTATTTTCATTGTCTGAATGAAAAACTAACGACTTCAAAGTGCATGTTCATGAATGGTTGGATTGTCATCTGTATGTTGAGTCAAATAAACATGACCATGAACAATATATACCATAAACAACTCAATTTTGATTTATTGTATAATTGTTGTGCTTGACTGGGTTAATTTTGTTCCCAATGAGGCATGACGCAGCATGTTCAACAAATACGGCTATTAATTATCAAAGTCGAGTTACATCTTTGTCAAATAATTATTCATATTCTATTTCAAATATATATAGTCATATTTCTGTTTTGACAGATGGTTCCTCCATATTAGGCCATCACTGTCTTTTTTATATTGGGTTTACCGACGCACTGTAATGATGACTCAGATCTAGTGGCGTCGGATGAATGATTAATGAGATGATGGTATGATGAGATGATGGTATGATGAGATGAAGGTTTTAAGGGTAATGGGAAGTATAGTGGGAAGGAAGTGGTCGTGGCCTATATTGTAGGAACCATCCCGGCATTAGCCTAGACTACAGAGGGAAACCACGAAAAACCCCTGTAAAGATGGACGGTGGCGGGGATCGAACCGAGTCCGATATGTCCCTTCACCTCCCGGGTCACACGAAGCAAGTGCGCTAACCACTCAGCTAATGTGCCGGTACCATCACTGTCTTATCATCTCCACATACTATATAGCAGGATCTTGACTTGAACAAATCAAACGTACTTCGGTTCATGACCCATATTGAAAAGGAATAGACCAATACCGATGCAGTTAGTGAGTGAGCTAGTGGAGTCATCTTATCATTGACATGCACACAGTCTGCGTTATTCTTGTCGGTGCAGCTGAAATAAGGTGTACCCAGATGAAGATTCATTCACTAGAATAAGGTAGACGTCACTTCAACATCTGTGGACTTCATGTATGTCGGGTCTTGAGACGTCGGGTTTTTATGTACTTCAACTGAGGATACTATATAATCGAATTGTAAAGAATCCTTATAGAACATTTAAACTTATCATTTTTCCTACTTTTGAATAGTTCTAATTCATAGGAGAAAATCAGAATCAACTATGAGAAGATAGAATATCTCATTCGGATAACTCGACCATTTTTCTATGGTAATGTATTCAAGATCGAAATATAGTTCCAAAAACTTTCATAGATTATTGACAATTGGAAAATTCAGGTTTGTATCAAAAGTTGAAATTTTGAAAAAAAATCATAACAATTGGAAAACCGGATAATTCCTACGTTTGAATGTTGGATTGGGTGTGTAAGATGGCGATTTCACATTTCCTAGAATAGAATAACAAATTCATAAAACGAAGGACTCGAGCTTTGAAATTCTATAATGACAAATACTGTTTGATATTTCAATCAAATTTGAATCTTTTTTTTTCTTCTTCAATTTGCAGAGTAAACGGTTTTGTTGACAAAAGCCATGTATCCGAACTCGATTATTCATCCATTGTTCAATTGAACTGTGTTATGCACACATTGCTATAATTATGTGCTACATGTCTCTAGCACTGTCAGAGCAATATGAGTTAGTGTTAAAATCCTCGATATAACAGATTTTTTTTTCGTGAAGAATAATCCAGAAAAAATTGTATATACAAATCATCGTCAAAACGTGTGATGACCTATATCATCAGAACATAATACAACTTCGTTCTGGCATGACAAAATAGATCATTCGGCTGGAAATTTGTCCCTCCGATTCTATCTCATGGATTCGTAAATAATTTGCTCCGCTAAATTATCGAATCTGAATTTGATCAGAATTGCTATCGAATTGCTCCATGTTTTCATGAAAATATCCAATTAATTTGCTCTCTCTTCACTTTCATTTTTCACTCTTGAACATGTTGTGACTGTTATGATGAAGTTCAGAGTCACCATCAGTCAACAGTTCCAGAAAGTGGGATTCGTGCAAGGTTCAGGCGATCAATTTCTAATGAAAAGAAATCAGCTTTATAGTGATGAGTTAAAGACACAATTGAAATATAAAACCAACTTTATTCATCGTCAACGTACAACGTTCGAGCTGAAAACGACATAAGAAATTGTTTGCGTATGAAAATATGAAAGAACAGAATATTCGTGTACTGTTCCTTGTCCGCCTACATAAACATTGACAGAATCAATATCATGTTTTGTGTGTGTGAGGTGAATTGTTGAATCTAAACCGATTATTTACATTGATTCATGTACAGAATTAAATGAATCAAAACTGAATTGTCACATTTATTTTAATCATATCAATAATCTGAAACACATTATAATTATTTATCGATATTATCATAAATACTGACAGCCGGTTTAAGTTTCATTGAATTTTCACTATCTAAATAATCAGTCGGGAATTTCCTTGTTAGATGTTCCAACTCAGCTGGGTCGGATTCATCAACGTCATCAAATTTGCAATACTTGTGAGCGAATGTAACAAACAAATCCCTGCTCAACGCGTTAGGATCTTGTTTTCCTGTCAACAAGCTGACCAACATTCCGACGACAATTACCCAAAGAGGTCCGATCACTCCGAAGTAATAGAAGGCTATACGATATAAGATGAAGGGTTCTTCTGGGTGCTCCGTCTCTCTGAAAAGCCATCAAATTGAATTAGAAAAGAATAACTATCTAATAAAATGATCGACATTTCTCTCCATTCTTTGAGTATATTTGTAATATTCCAATTTCGTGATTGAATGTTTTCATGTTACGCAATTGGTGGAAGTTTTGACCGTGAATGTTATAGTTTCTATCAAGTGTCGTTCTACACGTCAAGTGCCGTCCGTTGTTTCACTTGCAGAGCAACGCACTATCTCTTACTCTGAGCACTGAAGCGGGATTTTCGCACCATTGATCTCGGGAACTGAAAGTCGAATCCGCTTTCTGGATGTCTTTACAAAATATCATTTTTCAGGCGACAACATATTTCAAATTTTATAAGATAGGTTATGTGGGGTCCAATTAAGTAGGCGTTAATTGAACGATGTTATGATGATAATGTGAAGGGTGTTCACCATAATCCATGTCCATATCAAAACTCGAGCCCACACCAGTCCTGCCTCTTTCCGATGTCAAAACAGTGCAAGAACTGTCAAAATTGCCCACGCCAAACGGTCATCTCTTGAATATTTTCTACTATTCAGAATCCGTGATCGGAAGATTCAAATTAGAGATTGAAAGATATAGTTACGACGTTGAGTTTTATCGTATGATGATACTTTCATAAATATCCTTAATGGTACTCTCCTTGGAACGAATATTTAATATGAAAAAACTCACTCTAGAAATATTGGCAGTGTAATCGCGCTGGTGTAAGTTGTATTTCCTTCACAACCGTCCGTAGATACCGGTAACCAAGGATGTGGTAATTGACCTTTGGTCATCGAAATTTGAGCTCCAACAACGATCCAACAAATGAACAATATACTAGTGACGGC
Organism: Brachyptera risi; assembly: GCA_964007535.1. NCBI lineage: Eukaryota > Metazoa > Arthropoda > Insecta > Plecoptera > Taeniopterygidae > Brachyptera > Brachyptera risi. The sequence goes on from OZ023328.1 coordinate 20,388,164, forward strand.
TCCAACTATCGCACCCTGAAACATTTCATTCAGAAGAATACACATTTATTCATATTGTTCGAATTGAAGACGTACTAATATACCAGCTAAGACCTTTCGACGTCGTAGAACATTGAATTAGATGCTGAGAATGTGAGGATATATACATTTATTCAATTAAATGTGTATATTGCGTAATGTTCTTAACAATTCACGAATAACTTTGAATGTGGGAATGGTCGAACACTGAGGAAATCGATGCATATTGTAATAGTATTGTGATGTAGTGTTTTGTGATCACTTATCCGAATCACCTATTCAAGTAATTCACTCGATAAAGCTTTGAATTATGGTATAATTTTCATTCATGATGGTGGAACCATATTACAATCGTCATAGATGGTGATTCAATTGGTTAGTTTATTGATCGAAATCATTACTATTCCGAATATATTATAGAGATCGAGCGATTTATTCAAATGATAGAACATGAATGAATTGGAAATGATCAGTCATTTTACATTTACTATTTGTTCACTCATTTTTTCCATTTTGTATTATGATAAACTTTATATCTGCTATGAAAGAAGTGAAAGAATGGAAGAAGTAGATTTACTGCTATGAAAGAAGTGATCATTGCACGATATACTTATTTCAAAGTGGAAGATATCAACATTCATGTTTTTTTTACTCTCAATACCAATGCTGGTAATGTCCGGATATAGATCACAGAAACGGTTTCTACATATAATGTGTTCCGGACTTTCGGAAACTGAAAGACTGTTATCTGCGGCGGAAAATTATGGTCACCGACAGCGCAGACCTGGTGTTGAAGTTCATCGGTTTTAAATAATTAAAATGGGGTGGTAAGATCGCTCTTGCGATGCGCCCTCCAAACGATCCTACCTTTCATCCTCAGCCCTAATCGGGGAACAATGATTCTGTATCAAGATTCGATGTTATTAAAAAAAAATCTTCTTACATTTTTACACAACTCATTTCAAGATCAATTGATGAATGATATGTGAAAAATAGAGTATATAATGAGAACAAAGTAAGCTATATGATCATTTCATTTCATTTTGATCGTCCTGAATATTGAGATTTTCATATCAAGATTACCTTTGCGTTGGCCCACGGGAAAAACATGCCCAATGTGAACAAACCAAGAAGTGCTCCTCCTGTAATTGCGGCAACACTGTACGAAAGCTGAAAAATTGAATCATTATTTCATTATTTCATTTTTAAGACCTCAGAAAAATTGCGAACATCTTCACACGTCCTGGATTTTGTTTCTCTTTGAATGATTCATAAAATTGATAATTAAGTCGTAATTCACTAGAGAACCAGTATCTGTCCATGAAAGAAGATCAACTACTAACTTAACACATTTTTGATTTTGATATTGAGTTTGAGGCCTTGTCACCGCATTTTGGTGCAACCGTAAGTGAATATGATGAATAAATGAATTAATTAAACAAAAACAATTAATCACATCTATATAGCTGTAGTGTTTTCAGAGTTAATGAAATTCATGACAATATCTGAAATTAAAAACACATCTACATCTTTCAGAAGCGTCAAGTGTTGAAGGAGCTTCCAATTTATCTGAATCTGACGGAGTTTTGTACAATTGTTTGATTTGTATATCTTAATCTGACGAAGTTTTATACAATTGTTTGATCTGGATATATATGACTTCCACAATCATTATTATCATCAATATTATCATTAATATTCACTGTAGTATATGTAATAAAGCTTTTATTGTGCATTTTGTGACTAAAGCATGAAACTTTCAGGACTTGTTCTTGACATGACAAAACATGATTTTGGATATAGATGTCGGCTGAGTTCTGCCCCCGGGGGGCGGTACGCCGCCCCCAATTGTCACTACGCGCGCGCTTGGTTTTTATTTATTATCTCATTAACTATATATGTTACAGAAAAATGTTTGATATAAAACGAAAGAAGTAAAGTGGTTCTTCATAACGGTATTTAATTCGTGGGGATTAGGCCAACTATGTTGGAGAAAAAAAATGTTAAGCAAAATTACTGTATCTCGGATTTTCAGTTTTTGCTCAAGAAAAGTTGAAACAATGAGAACTCATCATTTAAAAAAATACTATTTAGATCCCTCATTATTTTTGCATGATAATATATACGATATGTTACATTGACGCAATTAGTTGTTACACAAATAATTATTGAACATGTTGAAGTGCGGCCGTGAGCGCGTCCGCCGCCGCTCGTCCCTTGCCGTCTATCGTCTAACCCGTGCTATACGCTGTCTCGCTCAGCCAGTCATATTATCCTAGTAATCGTATTTAAAACATTGAATTTTTCACTTTCATGTTTTAATACTATCTTTTACATAAATGTGTCACTTGTTAAGTCTTCATTAGATATATGTTCCTCAATTAGAGCTGATAATTTGATCTTAGAAAGCGATGGAAGTTCTTCAGTCAATAACCAATTACCCTCTAAAAGTATATTTAGCAGTGAATTGAAAGTATATCAACATATTTGTTATTGGCAGCACTAACATATACGGAAGGTAATGAATAATTGTTTATATATTAGCGTTCTATCTTAGATAGTCAAAACTGTGCTGATTTTGCGGTCATTCACAATGTTTTTAATATGATAATAAATGTGGAGAAATGTAAACAACATCAGTTTTAACTGAGAATATATTGTTCTGCTTTGCTTATTACAGCCCCCCTCTCCCCCAACCTTCTTCGCAAATAAGCATAACACAACTGAGACGAGTGGCCGAGGCCCGAGTGGTTAATACACTGAACCGTCATTCGGGAGACCGGGGTTCGATTCTCGCCATGGTCGACCATCCTGACAGGGGTTTTTCGTGGCTTCCCTAGCTCTGTCGTTCAGGTCAATACTGGGATGGTTCCTTATCGACAGACCACGACCAACTCCTTCCTACCATCCAAAAACACCTAATGAAATAACCTCTCATCTCACCATCCTATCATCTCATAATCATTCAACGACGCCAAGAGATCGTAGTCATCAGTAGAGTGCGTCGATGAACCCAATTATGAATTAAGTATAAATAAAACATAAGCATAACATACGATTTGTTTCGAGCATTTTTTTGAAATGATAGGCCCGAATACAATCGACGTGCAGTACAATACAAGCAAACTAACCAAGTTAGTCCTCCATTTCACATTCTCCTGAGCACTTGCAGAGAGCCGTATACCAAGTTGGACTTAAGACACTTCAATTAATCGAGCAGTTACATTCAATTAGTTCCCTCAATGAATGTCGGGCGTCTTACAAAGTTGACCAGAACGGCACCCAACGAACACCAGAACGCCCAGAACACCAGAACGTCTTACTTATTCCATCACCAGTCTTCAGGACTCGGATAACTTGGTATTTTGTGAAATAGCTGTCCCCACACGTGACCCCCTTGGTATGGAGCCCACATGATATGTTGAAGTATGCAGCACTTGAGGGGGAATATTTTCAAGAGTTCTAAGTTTCTTGGTAAAAATTTTCAGTCTCGCTTCGTTTTGATTTTCATTTGAAATTTGCTCGATTTGATATCCAATCAGAGATTCAGTAAGGTCTGGAAGGGTGTTTCCTTCTTGCCGACACCGAAGAATGATGAAACAGCGTCGCAACCAGATAATGAATGAAACATTGGCAAAGTTGTCGACCGATGTGGTCCTATATATAGAGCTAGCTATCAGATGTGCACCAATGTACCTATAATTCCTTCCACTTCCAAAATCAATCCACAGCTCAACTGAACGAAGTTTAGCAACTGCTGATACAGCTAAAACAATGACGTCTGTATCTACAATTATTCTAATAATATATTTTGAAAATCCTTTCTGAATTGCATTCTGGATACGAAGAAAGATGCTCGTATCGGCTTCTTCATGAAAATAAGGTGATATGTTATGAAGGCCCTCTGATTCATCACTCAAAACATAATCTTCGACGGTACAACATAACAATTTTGTAGCTATAGCAGATTGTACCTATAGCAGATTGTGAAATTGTGGAATTGTTATTATAGTATCTGCTATAGGTATCTCCTGCTATCTCCTGATATGCTATCTCCTGAGCACTCTGCAAGTGCTCAGGAGAATGTGAAATGGAGGACTAACTTGGTTAGTTTGCTTGTATTGTACTGCACGTCGATTGTATTCGGGCCTATCATTTCAAAAAAATGCTCGAAACAAATCGTATGTTATGCTTATGTTTTATTTATACTTAATTCATAATTGGGTTCATCGACGCACTCTACTGATGACTACGATCTCTTGGCGTCGTTGAATGATTATGAGATGATAGGATGGTGAGATGAGAGGTTATTTCATTAGGTGTTTTTGGATGGTAGGAAGGAGTTGGTCGTGGTCTGTCGATAAGGAACCATCCCAGTATTGACCTGAACGACAGAGCTAGGGAAGCCACGAAAAACCCCTGTCAGGATGGTCGACCATGGCGAGAATCGAACCCCGGTCTCCCGAATGACGGTTCAGTGTATTAACCACTCGAGCCTCGGCCACTCGTCTCAGTTGTGTTATGCTTATTCACGAAGAAGGTTGAGGGGAGGGAGCTGTAATAAGCAAAGCAGAACAATATATTCTCAGTTGAAACTGATGTTGTTTACATTTCTCTACATTTATTATCATATTAAAAACATTGTGAATGACCGCAAAATCAGCACAGTTTCGACTATCTAAGATGGAACGCTAATATATAAACAATTATGCATCACCTACCGTATATGTTAGTGCTGCCAATAACAAATATGTTGATATACTTTCAATTCACTGCTAAATCTACTTTTAGAGTGTAATTGGTTATTGACTGTAGAACTTACATCGCTTTCTAAGATCAAATTATCAGCTCTAATTGAGGAACATATATCTAATGAAGACTTAACAAGTGACACATTTATGTAAAAGATAGTATTAAAACATGAAAGTGAAAAATTCAATGTTTTAAATACGATTACTAGGATAATATGACTGGCTGAGCGAGACAGCGTATAGCACGGGTTAGACGATAGACGGCAAGGGACGAGCGGCGGCGGACGCGCTCACGGCCGCACTTCAACATGTTCAATAATTATTTGTGTAACAACTAATTGCGTCAATGTAACATATCGTATATATTATCATGCAAAAATAATGAGGAATCTGAATAGTATTTTTTTAAATGATGAGTTCTCATTGTTTCAACTTTTCTTGAGCAAAAACTGAAAATCCGAGATACAGTAATTTTGCTTAACATTTTTTTTCTCCAATATAGTTGGCCTAATCCTCACGAATTAAATACTGTTATGAAGAACCACTTTTCTTCTTTCGTTTCAAATCAAACATTTTTCTGTAACATATATAGTTGATGAGATAATAAATAAAAACCAAGCGCGCGCGTAGTGACAATTGGGGGCGGCGTACCGCCCCCCGGGGGCAGAACTCAGCCGACGTCCATATCCAAAATCATGTTTTTTCATGTCAAGAACGAGTCCTGAAAGTTTCATGCTTTAGTCACAAAATGCACAATTATGCCCTTTTCTTGATTTTAAAACATATACTACTGGAAAGAATAGCCTCGCTCTAAATTTTTCTATAGAATGTTGATCGCAACCATGATGGTATTTTATAAGAAGAGAAAACGAACACATATCAATCAGCGATTATCATAAAAACATATTTCAATGTCTGTTTCATTATTTCCTCAGCTTTATGAAAAATTATGCAACATTACCATTTTTAACTGTTTTCGAAAGTAGATAATATTCCAGTACATATTATTTTGTTATGATCTGGCATATTTCCAGCTATCCTTACCTCCAAAACAGCTCCGAGTCTTTCGACTACGAACACTAGAGCGACGCAAACCGCGCCAACCACTACCACAATGATTTTCATGATGACATTAGTGCGACTTTCCAGCATTGTTCTTCCCTTCAGGAAAGGTTTGACGAAATCCTCGTAGACAGTTGCCGATAAAGAGTTGAGCGCGCTCGACATAGTACTGGAATTAATACAAAATGAATACTGTATAGCAGATCTGATTCTTGTAGGGTGGGAGCTCAATTTCTGTTGCCGGCACAATGTTTTTCACCTGTAACATATAGTTTCCTATATAAATATCAATTAACTTTGATACATTTCTTGTATGTATGACTATTTTCCTTCATTTCTCCACAATCTGTCCGACTTATTATTATCGTTTCTTTATCACCCGCTCATCCATAATCCCATATACCCTGATTTTTTCGTGGGATTGGCAAGCAGCAATACAAGAAAAGACCAATATAGATCAGAGAATTTCGATGGCTCATGGACTTTTGAGGCAATGTGCTTTGAAATGTGCAGGCAGACGAAAGTGGGTTTGAATTCAGCTTCAACACGGGGTTTTGTACATTTCATCGTTTCATCATCATTTGCTTATATCACCTCGCTATCAGTGGAGTTGGTCAGCACCATTAAAAATGAATATATATTATATTGTCAGCTGCCCTCATTATGTTATTCATCACTTGATTAATCTTTGATCGATTTTTGATTCATACAATTTATTTCGTGAAAATCATAACTGACTTACAATAATATACACAACCGGTACAAAAGACGTGTATGAATGATGCACGATGAAATATAATTATACATCTATACGATTCGTGGCATGAACGTTACGGAACAAAAACAATACATACAAACAAAACATTGATTAATAAATTGAACTTCAGTTTGAAATATCTATGAATTCATAAATTTACTGGAATATCAAAACACAAATTTGACATGGAATGGGCTATTATTATTAATATAGTGAAGATGAACGAGTACCGATCGATAAGTGAACCTATTCATCTCCCATTTGAGCATTCATGATGAAAATCGGTCAGGAGACCGAAGATGAACTGATCAGAGCGCAAAACACGGCCCCTCCACCATCGTCATGACACTAAATTTTCTATCTCCATCAATTTTTTTCCATCAAGAAATATTGTAATTTAATATTTGTTTGATCACGATGGTCGTAATAAATCATTGAAACTCACCAAATGATTGGATCCAATCATATGCACTTGCATCTAATTATGTGCACGTATATAATAATACATTTTTATATATAAAAGAGACAATCGAAAGATCAGTTGATAGGGTTCGAAACCGTCATTCATTGACTGTGAATCGATTTACTTTGCTTTCTAATTGTTACTGAGATTTTTCGTGTTTCTTTCAGACCTTGAAGTGAATAATATAGAAAAATTTTTGATGTCAGGTCACGTTAAATTTTCCTCCTCAAATCAACACTATGAGTTAGTTGTGAATCCTTTCCGGAAAGCATTGAAATAAATGAGAGAATTTGTTTCTGTTCAATGACGCACTTCTCACCAATACGGATTTGTTGAACAATTCATGTGCACATTCACCATAAAATGGGAGTTTCAATGAAATTGCAAGTGATTGAAGTAACTTTCGAATGGGTTTACCTGAGAGATGCACTGAACACACCCGCAATGAAGAGACCTGGAAGACCTGGAAGACTGGTAGCGGTGTCCATAACAAAATAGGGAAGAAGTTGATCCGGCCTCTGGATAGCCTATCAAAAAGAATGAGAAAAATTACATTCATGAAACAAGATATGATACTAATTGAATATTGCTGAATTGGGCGATGAATCAATCAACTCTAATCACACTTAACTACGTTTAATATTCCGTACCTCAATTAATAATCAAACAATTATTTCACTTGATCAGAAATTTGTACGACCAGCCCTAAGTGAACTGTATCCTCAAAATATTCCTAATTTGTTAACATTTTATGAGAATATTCAACTTGGATTTGCGAGAGTTTGTAACATACAGAAACCTCACTGCATGCTCCCATAAGGGTACGGACCAGAAACTAACTTCATGTTTGTACGGCAGGGACCCAACGAATAATTTATGACGTATGCGATAGACGGTATACCAAACAACTAACTATATACCAACCTTAGATAGTACAGGATCGCAGTCGTAGTATGTAGCGTAGATAATCAGGCCGGTAAAACAGGTGATTGTATTCATGAGGATGGCACCGAACACGAAGAATAACAGCGATCTGGACACAGAGTAACAGATTCGAGTGAAGAAGTGATGTTGATCGTTGCTCAAACAGAATTAATGAATATTTGGGTTCAACGACGCGGGGTTACTCTTGCCATCATATTTACATTAGTTTCACGTTAATTGAAAATAAATTGATAACTCAAAACAAATTTCAATTAGTCTGTTAGCTACCTAGCCTAATAAATTATGTTATGCAATTGAAATGATAGCAATATTGTACTATTCGTATGATATGATGATCACTCAAATCATTCTTATGGGCGCTTGAAGTGCGTTTACGAAATTAATTTGATTCGTTTGTGTGACTCAACCTTTTTTGAACCCTCAGCACATTCTACAACTATCCATTCATAAGTAGACCGCCAAAAGCCTATGGTTTCTATAACTCTGTCAACTTGATTCAGGTAAACGCTCTTTAGCATTCCTCATTCACGTATTGTCCATTGATTACATTTCATTTCCGACTAAAATATTCAGTTAGAACGCGGGCTTTTTCTTTTCCCATTTTCCGATCTCGCAATGCTGATTTACATGCATTTCGCTTTTTTATACTCTTTATGATGTTTCACTTGTTTGCTTGTTCTGTTGATGAGATGAAAAATTAAAATAAATTAAAATTAAATTGAATTGAGTAAATTTGGCGATTAACAACTAACAGGCAACAAATATTTGAGTTCTATGTTTGGCTTCAATCTACATCGAAGGAGTGATACAGAATTAATAATACCGCAGGAAAAATGGGTTCAAATAAGAAAGAAAATGAGTTTGAAATGGCATTTGAAAATACGCGTAACATTCGAAACCTGTTGATTCAATTAGAACACGTGATCTCGAGAGGCCACTGCATTGGTGACGGAAACAGAAGATAAAATGAGAAACGCGTTTGAATGATGACGTCACGTGATGTAGTAACTAGATTTATGATGAGACCGGGCCACGCAAATGATGAAATAAAATTATGTCCATAATTATCAGTTGAACAATCAGTTCTTTACATCCACAGGGTTCATATACAGTTGCGATAATTGGGTGCTTCGTAGCGATGACTTCCATTCAACTCACCAAAAGAAATTGGCTGCATTTTTATTTATTTTTCATTTGAATGCGGTCTATTATTTTTTTCATTTCATTCATTTATTTCCTGATTCATTTTATTCGTTTCATTCATGTTTCCATTTATCTTTACTTTATTCTTATTCTTATTATTTTCATTTTTTATTCATTTATTTTTCATTTCTATTTTTCATTTTTTTCTGTTTACAGGTCAGACAAAAATTGTTCCGTGATTTTTGCCGGACATTCATGTCGTATCAGAATAGAATAGGATTTTTTTCAGCAGAATCAGTAATACGGTTGTCTCGTTAAATATTCAGAAACTTCAAATCGTTTTATGAAGATGAATAATTATATTATTAAACGTCAAATATTCAGTTGAAGTGTCAATCAACAGGTTGGGTAAAAGAGGCTGACAAAAAAAGGTTGACTTGAATTTACATCTGGTCGCGGCAAGGTTCCTGATTTTGTTTTCATCAAGTCGATAAAATATTAAATCAACTTGTAATGTACCATTATCGACTTCGCCTTACCTCTTAGCACTCTTCAAGTCTGGTGTGGAGAGGAATTTCTGTACATAACCTTGATTAACTCCTATATTCGCTGTCCACATGAAAGTGGTGCCGATCATAACGGTCCAAACCGTATTACGGTTTAAAGGACTGGGGTCGAACCTGAAACAATACCGTTAAACTAAATTACAGTCTGTTGATGTTCAAAGCAATGAGAAAGCGAATCACAGTTTTCAATCAAATGAATGTTTTGCATGAACAATTAACTTGTTTTCAATTCATTTTTTAGACTTTCATCTGTCACATTGAGCCATCAGTGACGTTCAGTAAACTATGAGTTCATCCGAAGTTACTTATTCCTTCAAGATTAACTGGAAATATCCAAAGATGGAGACATCAATATTATATTTTGGTGGTTCATCATATATAAGCATAAGGTTAATGTTTTATGCCACGGGATTTTTACTGATTCGTTAAAAGGGAATCAATCGCCAATTGTTATCCATCTTATCTAACTACGTAATTTCATTAACTTGAAAGGCGGTGGGCCTGAAGGACTTTCATGAAATTCCAGATTAGGAATGAAGAAATGTTGATAACTTACTCTGCGAGCTCGATTCGACCGCCATCCCAACTTCTCTGGAACACGGTTCCAATACCTCCCACGTTGATAATACCGAGTACAATCACTGCTATTGAAGCTCCGACAATCACGAATCCTTGTACGAAGTCAGTCCATATAACAGCCTTCAACCCTCCCTAAAATGCATTGAATAACATAGACTCGAGTTCTTGGGAATAATATTACTTCATTGTTGGTTCAGTTGGTCATATTTTATTCTTCAATCATAGAAGAAAGATACACCATCAAGATATGACACGCCATTGGCAGAAATAGCAATTCTTCAATGTTCCAATTTTTGGTATGAAAATGAGTTGGGTTCTATCAAGTTATTTTATCTGGTATTGAATTTTCTGACCTGAATTGACTGACATAGGCTACTATTTGAAATGTAGGTCTTGCTTGGAAAAGTTATGCTCAAGTTGAGATTCGAAGGCACGTATCACACGATGATTGCCCTTGATCTGAACTTCTAAGCATGAAAAAAGTGTTGAATAATTGTCGGAAATGATTATTATTCACTGACCACTTCCAGTCGGTGAATTATTAATTTAATTGAGATGAAAGTCTGTTTTTCCATGTGTTTATAGTATCAGTGATTGAATGAATACCTTGATACAGTGATTATCGGGTCGATAATTATTCATGATATGTTTTTTTATTTATATCAGAACTTTTTATATTTTCAATGCATTGACATATAGTCACGATTCGAACATGAGTATTGAATACTGATTCCGATGAATCTATGAAGCCTGCATTTTGAGCAATAATGAACCATAATTGATATTGATACTCACCAATGTAGTATAAAAAATGCAAACGATGCAGACTATAGGGCTGATGAGATGAACGCTTGCTCCAGATGCTGATTGAAAATAAGGAACAAACAGAAATTAGAATTGAGTTCAATATAACTCAATATGAGTTTAATATAGTATAGTTGACGAAAAAATGGGCGAAAGAGTGTAAAAAGATCTTAGTCTTTTCACACTCTTTCACCCATTTTTTCGTCAACTATACTTGTGTCCACAGAAGAGGAACTACCAACATAGCAGACACAATCTTCACAGATATAGCTATTTTATTTCATTTTTTCAAAGCGAGATTCAGGATGAGAAACACAATCGCATATTACAAAAGCTTCCATGTTGCAGCAAGAGAACATCTACTGAATTTATTCCAGTTATTTATTTGGAAGATGATCCTCTTTTTCATGAAACCAGTATAAATTGATGAATAATATTATACTATTGTGACTACCATTATAGTCAGTTATCCTTCATTATCGAAATATGGCAAAATTTCCTGGTATAGTAACATCAAATTTAACACTTATATCATCCGAAATATTCCAATTATTATTTCAAATTATCACTTGAATTATTCGTATATATAAATCTTTATTAGACCTTGCCATGGTATACATGATTGCCTTTTGAAACATAATAATAATCGAATACAAAATTAATGAAGTAGAGAAAACACATAATAATAATAGATCACACATGAATGATTGATGAAAAAATGATTGTAGAAAATGATGAGAGAGTAATAAACAGTGGCCTGATATGAAAAAGTATTAATATGAACAGAGATATGAAAATAATATGAGAATAATTGAACAAAAAATGAAGAATAATTATGCCATGAATATATTATACATATATATATATTTATATATATATATATATATATATATATATATATATATATATATATATATATATATATATATATATAAATATATTTATATAAATATATATATTTATATATTATAATATATATGAATATAGAATAATTTTTATTAATAATTATGCACTGAAGACATTGAACCTGATAACTCAATTGAATATTGTTAAATTAAGAATCTGTCAAACTTACCGTAGCTGAATGCCAGAGCAGGCACATACATGATGATAGGTATGAACGTGAGTAAACTCAACGCAAACAACGACGACGCCATCTTCCTTACGTGATGGTTGAATCTTAGTTCAAGATACTAGACAAGAAAAGAATTCAGTTTATAACCGTTTTTGAATAATAAATATCAACTTCGAATAAATATGAGTTTCAATTGTAAACGAAAGATTGAACAAATCTGTATCGTAAGAGTTATATCTGCGGTACAATTTCAGTGACTATAAAAAGTACTGATTTATAACTGCTGTTCAAGATGTATGTATACGTACCTCGTACGTGGATGTAAGCTGTAGTTTGAAGAATACTGGTAGGTAGACATTGTGAACGATTACTCCTACAAGGATTGCACAGAATGATCCCAGCCAATAGATCATCCCATGGATGTATATTTCAGACGGGACTCCTACTATAGTCGTCCCTGATATCGAACTGGGAATATAAAGGAAATATGAAATACGAGTACGAACATGAAAAAAAGTATGGGAAACTCTAGACTGTGATAGAGTTGATTCATTTGCAGAATCAATCACGCACAAAGTTATGTATGTGGTTCTAATCAGGATCCGGTAGTTATGTGAAATTTTCTCTTCCATCTTTCATACCAGAATTAGGTTGTGATCAATTAACTTTCAAATTATGCTCGTGAAAATTAACGGTGTGATAGGTCACACGTCAATGAGATGCCTCAGATCATGTGTGATCAATTTGTATGATTTTTAATATTTTTTACCTGTAATAACTGATATATACTGATTTATTTACTTATGTTTCTCATATTTTCGTGGTTACACAGTTACTAGAAGATATATAGTATGATTCTGGTTCACTGTTGATTATTTCAATTTTGAAAATATTAATGTCAATTTCTGAGTCTACGTGGATGAACGTCAGAATCAGCTCCACTAATCATCAGAAATGGAACATAAGTCTCTTGATAATACTATGATATATTCAATCGATCGGAATTAATTAATCGATATATTTTTCTAGAAACAAGTTATCAGAAATGTAGGTTATGCTTACATCAAGATCATGGTCACAATTCGTAATCTGGTTTTCTAGAGTCGGATTACTACTGGATTGCTTCAAGATTAGGCTGATCCTTTATTGATATAATCATTGTGAGAACCATAAATCATAAGCAAGTTAACATCTTAACTCCATCTATATGACACGAAGAAGGAGTATATAAACCTGAGAGTTATAAATGTGGTTCATAAAATATTTTCGAAAGCATATTTTAACAGCCAGTCAGGCTTTTGAAAATTGAGAAAAAGAAGTTCAAAACAGTCAGTGACACATTTGATGAATATTAGGTTGATTCGAGAAAAACATCATCTCACCCGGGATGTCAGTACTCACTAACATATATACACTCTCAAAAAGTCAGAAGAATAAATCCCCCAAAAATTCAGTGGTACAATTTGTATACATTAACGTAATCAGAGAAAAATACCATCTCATCAAGGAGTCAAGGGATCGAACCCCGTACTCGCAAGTACTCTCACCATCTGAACCAAGGATTCCCAATTATGGTAATCTATTCAATATATTGGTGTGTTATATCCATCAGGAACTCGATCACCATGTGTATCACAATTCAAGGGATCAGAAGCAAAGTGAACCAACCCACTTTTATGTTCTCAAAATGATCTATTTGAACCACTTCATTCTTATTGTGTTATTTTTGTGTTTTTTTCATCATTATTCTTCTTCTTATTATTATCATCATCATTTTGTTTTATTCACTAGGTTTAGAGGTTTAAACATGTGGACCAAGCTTTCTGGCCCCCATTATATTTTGGAGCAAAACGGACCAACCCACATTGGAAGTGTTTTGTTTTGACTTTTGGGTTGGTCCACTTTGCTTCTGATTCCTTCAGTTTGGAATATTATTATATATTTTTAAATTATGAGATCGTCTACCAACAATTAACCGTAAACAAAGTTTGCAATTTGAATATCACTGTATTTTCGAGTATTTGACTTGTAGTCATAACGATCATAACTTGATGTTAGTTCAAAAGTTCAGAAGTTTGTTATGATATAACTAAAAAATGCAGTCGCGTTTCTAACTGTAAACCCCGACTTGAGATATCAGGATACTCCAAAAGAATACTGATATACGAAAATGACGGTGATATGTATGTTCATTGTATTTCTTGTATTTTTTTATTGTATGTATTTTTATTTTTTTTTTGAATTATTTTTATATTATTTTCATATATCTGTTCATATTATTACTTTTTCATATCAGGCTACTGTTTATTACTCTCTCATTATTTCCTACAATCATTTTTTTATCAATCATTCATATGTGATTTATTATTATTATGTGTTTTTTCTACTTCATTAATGCTATATTTGATTATTATTATGTGTCAAAAGGCATTCATGTATACCATGACATAGTATAATGAAGATTTATATATATAGATAAAAACTTCAATTATTTCTTGGGAACAATTGTACAATTACCATCTAGAATTAATATAAACTATCGTGATAATTATTTACCTAGCAATTAGTGACACTGCCACGGGAAATGTGCTCATATTTTTACCACCTAGAATATAATCCTCTGTCGTTTTCTGTTTATCGAAGAATCCGAAATAGACTCCAATGCCAGCTGATATAATCAGCATGAGCACGAAGAGACAGTAGTCGAACCATCCAAACAAGTTGTGCACGTCGGTAGCTGACATTTTCACTCTTCAAGAAAAATCATCACATTAATTTCAAATAGATTCACTGTATGGGTCTACATTGTTCGTAGATGATGATAAGAATGTTATTACAGATAAACCTACAATAAATGGGAAAGATACAACTGAATGAAAATTTCGAAAAAAAGGAGGGAAAGCTATATGTGGGCGCATGGGGCGATAGAGGAACTAATTATGATTGAATCTGAATATATAAATATATATATATATATATATATATATATATATATATATATAAATATATATATATATATATATGATATATATATATATTTATATATATATATATATATATATATATATATATATATATATATATATATATATATATATTATATATTTTATATTATTTTATATTCTATATATTTTATATATTATATATATATTAAATGTTTATATATGTATATTTATATATATATATATATATATATATATATATATATATATATATAAATATACATATATATATATATATATAAATATATATATATATATATTTATATATATATATATATATATATATATATATATATATAAATATATATATAATATATATTATATCATATGATTTACATTGGTGACAAAATTTCAGTGACTATGAAATGTAGGGATTCCATACTGTCCTCCAATTGGAATCCATTGTACTTGAAGGTGGGCTTGTGGTCACTCAAAATAGTTGTCCACGATATTCGAATTGAAATGAAAATAAAATATACGCACATCTTACAGATCTTTTCTTCATTGACTGAACGTCGAGTGCGTGTTTACATTCTCTGCTAGTCTTAGTGCGTATATCGTCAGTAAGTTCTCTTCAGTTTTCTAGTTTTTCAAGATGCAAATAAATGAGGTCGCTTGGTCGACCAATTCTTGTGACCACAAGCGTACTGACCTCTACTTGTCAACCGACTACCAGATTTTATACATTTTCTCAAACACGTTCGTTTTTTTTCTTGGTACAACCTCACAACATCTGTCATTTTTTTTGGCAGATGAAAATATTTTTCAATTCATTTTTCGAGAAGTTGTTCTATTTCCCAAATTTTTGGGACCAATTACTCAAAACGTATCTCACCGAATAATACCAAAAATAATGCAGCATCAAGTTGATTATGATTACTCTTAGATGAGTTATGCCTATGAAGTTGGGATGTGACTCGGAATCAACCAGACTAATAGAGCGAGAGCAGAAAAACAGAAGGAGAGAGATACTGGATTTAACCACAGGGATGTCCATACGCTATCGCTTAAGTATTTTTCGTACTTTATATGACATGTACAAAATCAAAGATAAGCTGTGATCAAGATTGAGTTGTTATTTGTGAATATATCCAATATATATTTTTGGAAAGGTTTAATCAAAGTTTTGCTCTATTAAATAACTCATATAGAATATCATCATTTTTGATTATATTTGTACAATTTTGAACGCAATGAATTGATTCGAATTGACAATGATAATGGAAAATTTCCGTGAGATTACTTCATACTGTCCTAGAGATATAGAGATTGACTTACAATATCTTTCGATGAGCAAAAATGATTTCATTGGCCGTAATATGAACATTGTAACTATAAACATCTATTATCACTTACTTGCATTATATTTATTATGCAATACATTTATATTTGTTTGCATTATATTATAGTTCTCAAAGTATCGATAAAACGCTCTTCAATTTATTTAAGAATGGAGTTGAAAATTGGGATTAATATGGGCTCATCACTATAAGAATACATCTTCAGTGAAGAATATTCACTCTCATATTTGAAGAAGTTTGAAGTGATAAGATTTTTTTCGAAAAAGTTTTTATTTAACAGATATGAAGATTCTCTATAAATCTAGCAGGATTCGACTGTTTCAGAGGAGTAGCCCTATATGATGAATGAACGGAATACATCATAATAATTAATCGCCAAATACTCACTCTCTTGTGTTGTATTTTTTTCTCGATAATTTATGTGTCAATTAACTGATGACCACCCGTTTCCAAAGATTCAAGCTCGAATTCAAATTCTAACCAAATTGCATTTCTCACACTTATTAAATTCACTTTTTTTTAAATAACTAGAATTTTATTCAGAATTTTTCAATTCAAATTTTGATGTTGAAACAAAAAACTTTGTGCGATGCGCAATATGTAAAAAAGTACTACATTAAAATAAGACTGGACACTATGAAAAGTCCAGCTTAAATGAACGAATTGTTGCAATTCTATGTCCAACTGCTGATAAGAATGAGATTTTTATGTAATCTAATTAATCGACCTAATCTTCTATTCTGTGATTTAGTTACGATAAAAGATTCCAACACATTCGAATTCTATCAAAATGGATACTTTCATCAGAAGTGGCTTCAGCTGGAAAGGGAGATATCTACAGAAGCCAGAAGCTATAGCCTCTAGAATCTGTAAATATGTTTACATGTCACAGCTTTTCAGTTAACATAATTATTTCGCTAGAAAGATACATCCAAGACATTCTCAGTTCACAGAATTAGATTTCTACATCACAGAATCAGTTTTTCCCGGTTTGAAAAACTAGAATGAGCTCAAAAAACGTGCAATGTTTGTGTGAATGTATCCAGTTTCATCTAATTCATTGAAATCTTAGGAATCAAAATCCATGGAAAATTTCGAATTGCTTTCTTAGTAGAGAGATATAGAGTTCGTAAATTACTCATTCAATCATATTCAAATTCAGACAGGTCATTTTACAGAATATTTAAGTCGATTTCAGAACTGTATCTGCGCATAATCTATAATAGTAGAGTAAAATATTTTTTTTGAGAGTTTTGCGAAACCCACTTTCACTTCTTGATTTTCTGTCTATTTTAGTGGAGAGAATTGTACTCAACTAGAGTTCTGTTTCGAAATTTTTCTCTTGGCAATGTAATATTGATCTTTCGTTCAAAATTATTGATATTCGCCGGAATCGTTCACTTGAAGCGAGGATACAAATATGTGACAGCTTTTATTGTCATCAATAAAATTGAAAAATGAGATAAAACGGCAATCAAGATAAACGATTATAAAATAACTCGTACTGATTTCAGTAGTTTATCTATCTATTCAATTGTATTGATAATGTTAGAAAATATGTCTGGACTTCATGGGTTGACGCCTTTCAATTGTTCATTCTAAAACCACTTCGTAATCTCGTTCTGTAGAGTCGGATTACTACTGGATTGAATACTGTATTGGATGCGATTATTAAAACCGACATTTCGATTCATTCCAGTATTTTCCAACTCACGGAATCATGGTTGAATGTGAAATAACCATAATTCTTGTTCACATTTCTGGTAGCATCTTCCGAATGCTGCTCATATTTTGATTCAGAATGATGAGGTGTAGAGGCAGCACAGAGACAATAATTTCATACTGACCACGAATATATTGAATGATTTCAACTCCTAACTAGACGTTCAATCTGTAATTATTGCTCAGATATGAATTCAAGCAAGTACATATCAGGTCATGTCATCAACTGAACAATTTGAAGATGAATTTACATCTTTTAACCATCCAATTTTCCAATATATCGTCAAAAGTCCGTTACGCTAATGGACGCATCATTCGATAAAATAGCACAGGTGGATGAAAAGACAACAAACTAATAACTCTTCCAGCAGACTCAAGAGAAAAACAGAGTTGAAGAGTGATCTGTTTTTTTTTCAATAACATCGAAACTTGATACAAAATCATTGTATCCCAATTAAGGCTATGGATGAAAGATAGGATCGTTTGGACGGAGCACCACAGGGGCGATCTTACCACCCCATTTTGATTATTTAAAACCAATGAACTTCAACACCAGGACTGATATAGATAAGCTATAGATAATATAGATCTGATATTGATAAGGCGACCATTATATTCCAATATTATCATGGAAATTGAAGCATTGAGAACATGATTTTTAATAACCAATTTTTTAAATCAATAATGCCAAAAATGGCAATGATGTCAATGATGAACAATATTTGACCCTTAAGGGCACATTAATTGACAGCTATTCTCTCAAAATTTCGCGATTTTTTTTTGCGCTAAATTGATAGTATAATGTTCAAATAATTATATTTTGCAAGATTCATCGAATTATTCGAAGTGGTTCTAGTTATATACATTTTTTTTTCATTTAGTACTTTGTGGGCCTACTTCTCACATTTCATTGCAACCCATTTTTAACACATTGTTTTCAAATCTCAGAATATCGTTTTTTCAAACACCGGTACCTAGATCTCAGAAACCATTGAGGGTGATCACTTCAAATTTTCACCACATGTAGGTACAAGTGTTTCATGCTTGTGTAGAGCTTTTTTTTTTGTTTACTCACAATATCATCAGAAATAAAAATTGTTATATGCTCAAAAATGTATGTTTTTTTCATACTTTCTAAAAAAATTGGATTAAATGCAATTTTTTATTTAGATTCTTGTATTTTCCAGTGCAAGTGTACTCAGTAGTCTCCAGAGGTCTTCAGTAACTATTTCAAAAGTTTCGTGCATGTACCTTCTATAGTTTGTGAGAAACAGGTACCGGCAAAGTGCCTATTTAACATTCATAACGTTCAAGGCCAAGCTAGCTCCAAGAGACTGAGGATTTTGATTGGATCTGTTTCTCTAGGAGATCCAAATATCATGATAATACGAGATGATAACAGTGTCACACGGTCTCTCAGGACGCAGAAATGTGACCAATTTTGATCTCACCTCAAGAACAGTGCTAAGATGTTGTGCTAAAACAACAATAAAATACACAAAAACTGGACATGTTGCTATAGTAGGGCCTACTTGGCATTCCTAGAGAATGAAAACCAATAAGCGTTCTGGACCCTTACCTGATAAACCACTTGAAATAACGTGTTAGTAGCTAGCTTCAAGAGGCTAGGCCTTCGATTGGTGAATCTTTAATAACAAAAAAACAACCAACCAACCAACGATGACAATATATTATCAAACAATTTTACGGCCTCTTGGACAGAATTTTTCACATTTCGAAGCCTATCTCATAAGCATGGCTAGGATTTTGTGCTAACATCAATGGAAATACACAGATACTAGATATGTTACCATGACAGGTAGCTCTCCTAGTACACATTAACCAATCGAAGTCCTTGCCTCTTGGAGCTATATGTATGCTATATGTATCAGGTAAGGGTCCTTATAGTCTCTTGAAGCTGGCCAGCCCTGGTATGCTATTTCAATTGGTATAGTAGTAGTAAGGGTCCAGGGCCCGGATTTAGGAAGAGTCCTATCCCTAGAACGTCTCAAGTTGGAAGCATTTGACGAAGTTGGGACCAATATTGATCTAAACTCGGTAAAAGTGTCTTTGAGACGTCCCACAGATAGGACTCTGTGAATCCGGGCCCAGCTGTATTATGAGAATAAATGAATAACGTTCGATTGTCTTCTTTCTTTTTTCTCAGGTGGCTTGGCTCCGCGTGGACACTCAGACGATCCTGACTATCGCTACCCACGTGATCACCAAGAACCACCGTATCGCCGTGACGCACAGCGACCAGAGGATCTGGTACCTGACGATCAAGGAGGTGCGCGAGTCTGACCGCGGCTGGTACATGTGCCAGATCAACACGGATCCGATGAAGAGTCAAGTCGGCTACTTGGAGATTGTTGGTTAGTATTCAGCTGTCGACTAGAATAACTATGGATACGTAAAGCAAGATGCATTGGGGGTTGCGTTTGCCGGTTTGAGATGGTGACTTCACTTTCTATCCCTCCCTTGTTGAAAATGTGTACCAATTTACCGGCCACATCTTCACAACTAACGATCGTGCATAGTGTAGTGGGGATAGAAGGAACCAACTTTGTTTACAAATACACGCAAAATGATGCCCACTTTTGCTCAGTTGTCTGAAACAGTCTCTGAAATTAAAAAAGGGTTACTGAGATTGAATTGTCTATCATTTAAATTGTGGTGTTATCCATACATAACAATTAAGCTGTATTGCGAGTAACTTACATATGGAAGATTCATTCATATAATCAAAATTGTGTGAGAAGTCCGCAAGCCCCAAATAAATAAGTATTCATATTTCATTCAATTGCATTATCAGTGAATATCCTTTCTTATAAGCCCAGTGCATTTATTTACTTCCGCCGTATATTGGATGCCAATATGCACTGCATCTACAGGATGCCAATATTTCATCTATATAGAAGGCATGACATAAAGTTTCCACAAAACAAGACTGAGTAGAGCAGCGATCTTTGGTTCTGAGAAAAGTACTGAGGAAATGGAACGTGTTTCAGAGTCGAGTGAAGTCACCGTGAAAAACGGCCAACCAACGCAACCCTTAATCAATAATTCATCTTGTCTTGAAGTATTTGTATATGGAATGTACTCAAAATCTTCACACTCTGATTCTGAAATGCATACACGATTTTTATGGTATTAAAAAAAACTGTCCTTTGTCCACAACATATTTGATTTTTTTTTTTCGAAAAAAATATTTATACTTCCATCTCTGTTATTCTTTCGGTTATCTTCTGAATTTTAATCAATGGTTTCTCAGAATCTACTTGATAGATTAAACACTGAACAGTTTCATTTCGGGAGATTTTGGAGGATTGTATACCATAGAAAATGTCGTACGAGTATTTATACGCGTGGAATTAGAATCGTAATGCCATGGAAGAGATTAGAAGATGGAAAACAACATCAAGATTCCCCTTAGTTAACTCAACATTTACACTGTTCAATAATTCCCTGTGATATTGAGGCACAGGATCTTATGTAATTTTCTGATCTTCATTAAAGGGTGAAGGAAGACCCAGACTTTCTCAAACCAGAGTCTTCTTTGTGTGTAAAATATCCTTTTTCTTAACAATATGTTTCTTAAGAGTACTTCAGGAAGCAAAGCCTCTTTTAATGAATCGCAAGCGCAGTTTCGTACACCTTTCCAAGCTTGCGTGAAAATAATATACTCGAGTACAAGTACGACGAGAATTCAACAACACTCGTTTTGTTATATATGTACTACAAGCTCCTTGAAACCTTATTACCTCACAACTTCTCACTCGAAAAGATAGGGAGAGAAGAGCGCGGTATTCACATTGAACGGGTATGGCAGAAATTCACCATGTCTAGATGAGAATTCTGCCTGTAGCAATTTTCTTCAAACGTCTTTTGTATGACAATACAGTAGTATACATGTCTATTATTTGTATACAAGTGTTTCTTTCAACTTTTTATACTGGATTGTAGAATATAAGAAAAGAGAGGAATCTATTTCAAGCGAAGTTGTAATAAAAAAGACAAGTTCCGAGCATTGGTGGTGAGTTTAACGACGTTTATATGAGTGTGTTAGAGAAGAAGTGCTTTAATCTAGTAAATAAAACCTACCTCATTCGAAACAGTCGAGATAAAGCTTTCGACTTTCAAACTTGAATCGTTAAAAATAGAGTTATAGAAGAATGGGTTGAGGAAAAACACTGTCGATATAGTTTTTGATTTCGGTTTGTTAAAGTTTGTTTTTGCTATAGTTTTTATATACTATTCACTAATTATGTGTAAACAAGTATAAATTGGGATAAATTGAAAACTATATTCGAGAGTCGTTTGTTTTATAAACAGGGTTCATCTATCAATTTCACCATCCACGCAGTCCACTTCTGAATAATCTAGCTGGTGGTGGGGTATATATATATAGCTGAGCAAATAATGAGATAATCAAACATCGTTGACAGACGATTTTCTCTTCATCTATCCAATGTATCAAAATTTCCAACCTCTTTTTCATCACAAAGTTTGAACAAAAATCACAGTTATATTCGCTGTGTTCATATACGTGTTATTTGTATAATGTATGTCAATATATTGGGTTGAGCATGCATACTGTACAGATAGTTGATCTGAGCGTGTACCACTCTTACCATGCATATTGGCGTCTTCTATCCACATAGCAATGCAAGTTAATGCTTTGATCATTGAGAGTGGTGCAATGAGTAGTGCATTTACTTACAGTGCATGTTGCGCTGTGTGTGGTTCTATTTGGTTAAGTAAATAGATAGAAATCGGGGAAAACCCGTCACATGGATTATCCGTCGTTGAAGGATCGTGCTTGCTCTTGTCGATGCTGATAAATGTGACATGTATCAATTTATATGCCTTCATCCCCCCCCCTCCTACACCCCCCCCCCCCCACACACATTTGAATGTGTTTTTTCTGAAGTTTCTAAATGTGCTCGTTTTGTGCTGAAATATGTAGCAAAAAATCTTTTTGTGCCATTCTGTAGCTTTGGAGTCATTCCAATTCTAATGTGAGGGAGGGGGGTGGGGGCACGTGGCCAGCCTCCCTCTCACATTTGAAATGCATAATTTTATAATAATGCTGAAATGTGCTCGTTGTGTGCTGAAATGTGCTACGGAAAATCAATTTGTGCTGCCATCGTTTTTCAATTATTAGCATTTCAATGTGGGAGGAGGCACGTTAACGCCAGCCCCCCACATTCGAAATGTATGATTTTTATTGATTTCCGTATTTCCTGAATTGTGATAACGACCCCCTCATCAAATACATTACATGGGGGTACGAAAGAGCGAGTGATCATATAAAATAATGAAGGGATAAAAGGTGGAACACCATTATCAAAATGCCATATCTTATATACTCGATTCGAACCCACGCCCAACTTCACTTCACTCACTTCAGTATGCATTCTTGGTAACATGAAAAGGTTCCATCAGCTAAAACTTACACACTATTCATAAATATTCCCATAAATGATACATCCACGTTGGTTCGATCATTTCAGACAATCACACAAATATAAGAAAAAACATTCATTCATCTAATATCAGTACTCGAAATTCTCCAAGATAACATCAACATATAATAATATTTGCTAATATCATCTCATCCTCTACATCGTAGAATAATCACGTTCCCTCGCTGCCGTGATATCGTTCATTGCAATTCATCTCTATCAATATCAATGAGTGAGGATGAGGGTGGGGGAGGGAGGGGTGCTAACACGTCTGACGAATTAGCATACATTTGCATGATATTAGAGCGCATTGAAAGAGCGCAGCGCGACACTCGATGAGAGAGTTTAAAACCAACTCCCGCACCCAATGGATACGAGCACTTAGCGTTAGATGTAGTTGGGTGGCAGGAAGAGGGGAGGGGGGAGGAGGGGAGGGATGGTGGGGCAGTCGGTACTGCCAACGTAACGTTGATGTGCAATGACTCGTGATGGACGATAATAGTCAATATGGACGTGCTCGGTTCTAGACTGTTTCGTGTAATTATACTTCGGTAATCAAATACAAACGGCCAAATTTGGATGATTTATATATTTATGGGGTTATATATTCAATCCATTCGGGCTTTAATTCTCATTGAAGCTAAAAACTGAGCGGAGATGATCTGAAAATGTGTCAAGATTCTAAATTATTGTGATGATTTGCAATTCACAAATCTATCATAAAACGATACTTTATTATCCATTGATTGAGCCTTTTTTTGTTTTCATCAAGATTGACTGTTTATGATACAGTCAAATAGCTCTGAAGGAAATTCTACATTCTTATCATTCTATTTCAGAGAGGTGAAAAGATGCGAAATCATTCATAATTTCTTGATAATTCGTTCTTCGAAATCTTGAGGTTGAAATGAAATTTTTATGCTCACAAAATAGATACCTACTTCAACTCAAACACTGAGTCAATAATGATGACGATTACGGTGCTAATAATGTACCTCTATCTGATGTTCTCTCTTTCCCAGTTCCTCCGGATATTCTGGACTACCCTACGAGCACGGACATGGTTGTGCGCGAAGGCACTAACGTGACCTTGAAGTGCGCAGCCACGGGTTCTCCAGCACCAAGTATAACTTGGAGGCGCGAAGGGGGCGAAGCCATACCTATGGGAAGCAACCAGGAGTGTAGGTATAACCTATTGTTAGTTGAGAGTGAATGAAGATTCAATTTCACATTTAATTGAGAAGTTGTTGGTTTGAGGGTTAAGTGACGTACGTACGGTTCCTGTTATTGTGAGCCTGGTATTAGTTTGTAAATTACACGAAAACCATCAAAAAAGTTATAGTTCGTTATGAGGCATGGAATTTACATTGAAAATACCCAATAACAACAGGTTGTGGGCTGAACGACAACCTTCAATTGTTTTTTTATAGAGTTTCCATTTTCACACTTTCACAAAATTTGTATGAGCTAATGTTTAGATGGCTTCAATATTAGGTCTTCACTCTTCAGCTATCGCATTCTGAACATGATAATGATTATAACTATGAGTACTCTCCGTTATTGTACTCATATTCTTGATCATTATCATTGCTCTAATGGAACCTTCTCCATTGTTGTCTTACCGCATCAATGGTGAGTCTATTGATCATCAACGATTTTTATTGCATGCTCCAAGTATTACTTCACATGCATTTTTGAAAATTCAGTGAAATTTGTTGAGAGAAAATAGAGAAGCAATTTTCGAAATTTAAATATGGCAATACATTGTATTCAGCCATTCATGATAATGATGAATGAAGACAAATTCTTACTCAGAAAAAATTAAAAGTTAACCCAGATAAACTTGAAATTTTAAAAATCCTAATATCGTTATTTTACAATTTAGATTCATATAACACAATAATATCACGGTCCGTGAAACTTGTGAATATATGTGATCAAGTTCAATCGAGTAGATAGCAGATGAATGATAAACTTAATTCAATCAGATATTATTCACACATTGGAGTTATTTCTTTCCATCCTCAATGTTTCTCTCCTCTTCGAAGATTGGCTATCCTAATGACGATTGCCGAATTGAAGTCGATGGAAATAAAGAGTTGGTTGACGCTGCAGAGGAACTGCTCTGCGATGTACCTGTTATATATATATGATATATATATATATATATATATATATATATATATATATATATATATATATATATATATATATATATATATATATATATATATATATATATATAAAACAAGAAATAGAACAAAAAGTGCACACTGCTCTGAATTCGGGGAAATATGCACATGTTGTGAGACGAACAAGATACAACATATATATATATATATATATATATATATATATATATATATATATATATATATATATATATATATATATATATATATATGTTGTATCTTGTTTGTCTCACAACATGTGCATATTTCCCCGAATTCAGAGCAGTGTGCACTTCTTGTTCTCACCCCGGGCGAATCAGGACGTCTTTACTATAGGAACTCTCTCCACCCGGGAAATTCGAAGCATCCTCCCTTAACATCGAATACCTCTATCCTGTTTGTTGTCGCTTGAGTCTGTGACATCATCTGAACAGGACTAACGCGAAAAAGTGTAGCAATATACGACACGCGCATTTGAATTATCTTGAAACTGTTCTGTCTTGGCAAATAGTGAATGAGCAACAAAAATGTTATCGATGACTTTGGTTGATTGCGTTCCCAGGTGAAAAAAAATAATCCAATCACGTGATAGCTGATATATATATAGTTGTATGCACGCGGAATATAGGTCTTCTACAATTAGGACAAATACAAATATCATCGTTAATTTTGTGTAGTTGTGATAGTTTTACGTTTAATGATCTTGTTTGATGAGGTGTATTGAACCGCAACTGTGTCATTAAAAATCGGTAGATCTTGAATTTTTCAGCGAAATTGTGTAATTACTAATCACTGACATTTTCCATATAATTGAGTTAAATAATTTTATATAATTTACTAATACTCAGTTATGCAGTTGTGTAGAGCTTGCTCAGTGTAACTGGGTCTCATCGGCCCTCGCTAGGTTCGATCTCCGTCACGGTCCATCTTAATATACAGAGGTTTTCGAGGCGGTTCTCGTCCTGATTGGTAGCCCAGGTTCGAGGCTAGAATGGTTTAGATTACGACCGCTAACATCTCACCGTCAAAATGATCATTTATCATGTGACAAATGGATCTTATGGTTAATTTCACAGTACGTCGTGAAGCACAATTCATTCATTTCATCCATTTATTTTTTAGTCATTTGTTAATGGTTGATACATTTCAAATGTACACTGTGTAAATATAGTTAAAAATGATCAAATTTTTCAAAGAAGAACTTCTAGAAACGCACTAAAACGTATGATTTAAAAAAATCATCTCTAGAGTGAAATGAGTATTCGGCAAGAACCTTTCTGAGTAGTTGTTGAAAAATATGGTTTCCTCAGCGCGCTCAAGTGATGCTGGTAATTTGTTGTGATGAATGTAATAAATGAATTAATACATGAATGAATATCATCATATTGATTGTGGATGAAAGTAAAGTTTTCTATACCATTCCACTGGCAACCATAGATAACAACAGTTTTTAAAATTGTATCAGTCCGTATATGTGGATGGGCGCAATGTTCCAAAGTAATAAAAGTGAACCGATATTCTTTCCGGTGCTGTGAATTTGATCTTCAAGAACACACCGCGCAAGTGGACATGAAGAGAAGTCATAGTTTCAGTCATTTTGTGAAATATGCACGATACAAGATTTTGACTTCTGAGCTCTCCAGAAGAAAGGCTGACATGAAGCCAATTTGAAACTCCGCAATCACACAGAACTTTCATGACTTCAAGATGTAGTGTCGATATTTTTGTCTTAATATTGGTATCTCGGAATGAATTTGTGTGAGCACATTCCCAGTTCTTGGGATTTTCAAGATACTTCAGTCCCAAAAGTCACAAAATTACGGAGAATCACTTCAGGCAACAATAGAGCACATTGGAAGAAACATTTTGTGTACGGCCATCAGGATGTCATCAACGTGAAGATGGCTCAAAGTTACAATACATGTCATTGCCACTTCACGATGTAGTGATACCAGCATTATCGCAACATTCTTCATCAGAATATGGAGGAGGTGTACAGACTCGCGTCTTCAAAGTGAGATATTTCCGGGATCAGAATCTGAGTCCAGGACCCTTACCTAATAAATTTCGTGCTGAGGCTAGCTAGCTCCACGAGGCTAGGACTTGGATTGGTTAATGTTTACTAGGAGAGCTACCTGTCATGGCAACATGTCTGGTATCTGTGTATTTCCATTGTTGTTAGCACAAAATACTAGTCCTGCTTTTGAGGTGGGCTTCGAAATGTGATGGAATTATTCAGTCTAGGAGACCGTGAGTTTGTTTTCATCATATTTTGTCATTGTTGGTAGCTTTTTTAGTGAATATTAACCAATGAAAGTCCTAGCCTCTTGGAGCTAGCTAGCACTAGCACGACATTTATTAGGTGAGGGTCCAGCAGGGTCCCAATTGCCTAGAGCATAACTTTCGCTTTTTCATCGAACTATATACAACAATGATATACACGCTCATGATACATGGCTCATCACGGGGGTGTGATGATACACGGCTCAGTATAATTATTATTGTGGCAATTGCATTTGTTTTGCACAAAATGTTCAGATTTTGAGTTCAACAATGCCACTGGTACCGTGGCCATTCTTTTTTACATCCTGTTCACAAGGAAATCTACTGAATCGTGACAAGCAATCGATACCTTCGACTCTGAATTGATCGCAAGAAACCACAAATACCGTCCACGTTAATAGTATGGGAGTCGGTACACCTTCTTCATATTATGATAAAGTGTGATAAGATCAGAGAATGTATGATTCAAGACAGAAAACCATCTTTTTCATCTTTTCTCACAGTCTGCGAAGCAAATGTCCGGATGAAGTACTTCTGCCACGACCTTCAATCAGTAGAGTGATAGGCCTACTTATACCAATTTAGGCTATGACTACTTTTTCGTATTATATACTGATAAACTTCACGACTGCTACTGATAGGAAGAAGTGAACATTGCTTGAAGAGACTCGGTTCGACATTCACGTGTGGTTTACTCTTATTACCAATGTTAGTGATGTCCAGACGTATCACAAGAACGGTTTATACTCATAATGTATTTCGGACTTTTGGAAACTAGAGGACTTCACCCGCGGCGAGAAAGTATGGTGACATATAGCACAGTCCTGGAGTCATTATCAACTTCATCATCAGGTTCATTATTTACAATTAGAAATTGTTCAAACATGTTCAATATGTGATCTATTTGGAATGGGAGACAATTATTCAAATTGATGACAACACCGCCTCGGAGACTTGAAACAACCGAAAGGTGCCGCTTTTAAACGGTCCATTGACGTATCCTCAGCCTGAATTGGTGCAATGACTGATATCAAGATTTTGATGGTTATGAAAAGAGATTAATACTATACATATAAATGTATATATATATATATATATATATATATATATATATATATGATTCATATTCATATATATATATATATATATATATATATATATATATATATATATATATATATATATATATATATATGAACGTTTTTGTCAAATCATGAAAATGTGACCATTCTGGGACTTGAACCCAGTACCTCTTGGTTTGTACCCAAAGCTCTAACCAACTGAGCCTAAATAGCTACTGAGATTCAAGTCGAATAATCGACACATTTATATGACAAGACAAATTTGAGAAACGACTCACATATATATATTTATTTTTATATGTATATATATATATATATATATATATATATATATATATATATATATATATATATATATATATATATATATGTATATATTATTATATATATATATATATATATATATATATATATATATATATATATACACATATATATATATATATATATATATCTATATATATATATATATATATATATATATATATATATATATATATATATATATATATATATATATATTCAATAGGAATGAATTGGGTTCGGAATCCATGATATCCTCGATCAGATGAATAAAGCGAACTACCTGTATTGTAGGTCTCTAGTCGAGTACAATTGTTTTGAACCTAATTAACTAAAACACCATTGCGAACTTCATTATCACACGGTTTATTTGAAAACAGAGCGCTTGTTTATTGCGTATACATATACTCATGCGGAGCGTTTGATGCTCTTCTCCGTTCCATTGATTTATATCCCAGTTCATGGCAGTTCGTTTAAATGAAATATATATACGGTGTACGAGGAATACACAGTCGTGTGTATTTACTGCCAAAGCTTATTACTGGTTCATCAGTATTTGATTGAATACGGTTTTTAGTCTCGTTTACAGATTTATCTAATTAAACAATCCTTTCCATCAAAGAGAAAATCGTTCCTGTATAATATTATAAAAAACTTTCCAAATGTAAATATGACCTACATTAATATAATAATAATGATATGTATACACCATTCATTCGAACACATAGGCCTGATTGAAGATTGAAAATAAAGACCCTTTGTGTGATGATACAGAGTTTCAAAATATATATATATTTCGATCGTAGGTCTACATATTCGAAGTGAATATTTC
This sequence comes from Brachyptera risi, assembly GCA_964007535.1. Taxonomy (NCBI): domain Eukaryota; kingdom Metazoa; phylum Arthropoda; class Insecta; order Plecoptera; family Taeniopterygidae; genus Brachyptera; species Brachyptera risi. The sequence goes on from OZ023328.1 coordinate 20,418,491, forward strand.
AGTTTGAGAAATATGTTTTTTCTGCAGTTGTTATGTATCATAATTGTTTGATTCTCACGAAATTTGGACACGCTGTCAATGTTTCTTCTTTCAACATATCGGGTAATAATAATTTCGAATGTCGTAAATGGTTTTTCGATTTTTAATTATAAATATAAACGTTCATCATGATTACTTATATCATGTTTTGACGAGCTATATTTCAAGACCCTTTCTATCTCTGACTAATATCATTAGTTATTTCATTTTTATTCCCAGAGTTTCCTACAAACAGTGATTTAATGAAAGTGGTTGTCTTATGATCATTGCTGCTCGATTAAAACTGAGACATGAAGATACCATGTCTTTAAATATATCGACTTAATATTTTCAATCTATCGCGTAATTTCATCTCCAAACAACTTCCTGGTTTGAAGAAAGTCATTAATCGCAATTGAAAAGTTCATCATCAATTGATTAGGAATTCAATTCAATTCAACTCTCAGAGAGTTGATTTATCTGCTGTGAATTAAAATTATTCGAAACAGAAACAAAATATCACCAGACATTTTGAAGGAATTCGGACAGTATACTATTATTAGATGAGCGTAGCGAAGTCTCCATCCCACTCTTATAGGGCTTTGTCTGTGTTTTTTTTTTTTTTTTTTTTTTTGTAGGCACTGCACAGGTCGCAGGGTTTGACTGATCAACATGAAACTTATTTTGTACGGGCTAACTTTCACAACTTAGAACTGTATAGTTTTTGAAATGAATCGGTCGATTAGATTTTGAGAAATATCATGTCAAAGTTTTTAAAAAACCCATAAGATTAGGCTGGGTGAGAAAATTTGAAAAAATGAAACCTCTCCGAAAAAAAAAAAAATTTCTCTGAGTGTTCAAACATAATTGATACACATAACCACCATTTTGTAAGCAATTCGAACAAGCCGATATTTTTCGAAGAAAAAAAATTCAAATAACTGTTTTTATACATCAAATATAATGGAAATGAGCCAAGATTCACTGCTTCTCAGATTCGATATTTGCCCAGGCATTAAATATTCTTTATATTCGTCAAGGTGTGTAGAACACCAGTGAAGATAAAGTAGCAATTACATGAAGGACAGAGTGGACAGAGAATACCAGAGTCGATGAAGTAGCAAATGTAGGACTGTTATTACACCTTATTCAGATATCTCGCTCATCTTACAAAGTATATTTCGCGTTTGCCTAGTAATACATACTTTCTTGAAATTGCTACCATGCGTACCATTCGGAGGAGAATCCTCACAAGTACTGTCGATCTAGATACAACATTGGTATCAGATTACATTGTTATAATATGTATTATTAGATGAGCGTAGCGAAGTCTCCATCCCACTCTTATAGGGCTTTGACTGTGTTTTTTTTTGTAGGCACTGCACAGGTCGCAGGGTTTCACTGATCAACATGAAACTTTTTTTTAGACGCAAACTTATCCAACTTGGAACTGTATAGTTTCTGGAATTAATCGGTTGAACCGATTTTGAGAAATATTATTTCAAAGTTTCTGAAAACCCCATAAGATTGGGCTGAGCAAATAAATTTGAAAAATAAAATCTTTTCAAATGAGATGACATTTTCTGTAAATGATTAAACGTGAATGATACACATTATCACGATTTTGTATGGAATTCTAATCAGTCGTATGAAAAATTAATTAAATTAACTGTTTTTATTCATCAAATATTATTATAGAAGTTGTAGCAGATATTCACTGCTTTCTAGATTAGATATTTGCCAACAATTGAGTATTTTCTTTATACGTCAAGGTGTGTAGAATACCAGAATCGATAAAGTAGCAAGGGTAGAACTACTTTAACGACTTTTAAACCTTATTCAGATATATCGCTCATCTTACAACGCATATGTTGCGTTTGGCTAGTGAAGAAATCTAGAATGGAAAATTACTTGTCAGCTCAATCTACATCTACGGACCTCGCATTAATTCAAACGTTCAAAATTCCTACCGGAATCAATTATCTCATGGCCTTCCAATTCATGATTTTAATGGATCTGAATCAATTGGTGACACTTGTTACTATAGATTTGATTGGGTTAAGATGCATTGAGGGTTACGTGTGTCCGTTGGAGCCAGACGGACAAACGCCACTCTCAATGCACCTTGGTTTCCCTTAATAGCTTTGATTGATGTTAAAATGCGTTCTATATACGTTTTATTCGTTATTTCTCATCCGATTGTCTGAAATGTATCCGAAGGTTTTCACATATTCGATAGACATTTCCAGAATTCTTGAAAAATCCTTGCTTTTCGAGTATTTTTCCTCCTGGTTATTCTTATGGGGATTTTTTCAAATTTTCCGATATTTTCCGGAAAAACCACTGGATGATTCTTTTGAAAAACAATCTTCACCTATTCCTGTGAGATACCATATATGTAGGAAAAGTTTCAAATTGTTTTTTAAATTGTTTTTTCTCCTGACCTGTATGTAATGGAATGACTTAAGAGCAATGCATAGGGTAACCTCAAAGTAATTGTTACAGAAAACGTTTTTTCTCATTTTGTCGAGCATATTGAACTATGAAAATTCAGAATAGCTTACTGATTTTTTGGTGGCCATTTTTCTATGCATGTTTTTATTAATTCAAATTTCATTCTCCAATTGCCAACATAAGAAGAATTTCTGAAAATGTTCCATACAAAATATTATATTTGCCGATGTGTTTCACGATTTAGAGGAAATTTAAATGATAGTTAGATATTTATACTAATTGAATCTAAATAATTTGCAATACAATTCAATAATCAATTACGGTCAACATAATGTACGCAAAGTGATGAATCTGATGTCAATATCACCAAATAATTCCACTCCATGAGGTGTAGAAAGTTTACCGAAGAAATTCGATTTCTACTGTAAGTAAATCTATTTTATTTTTTATTAATATTTTTTCATAAATTTTTGACATATTCTCATGAAATCACGTGTTTTTTTCAATCACTCATGTAAGTTAAGAATATAAACCATTCATAGTGGTCTTAATACTTGGTATTTGCACTATCTCAATAGAATCGACGAATAATAATATTTGTAATCAGTATGCCTAATTAGTAATTATTTGGAATACACATTCTTTAAAGTTGCTTGTAACTATATCAACATGTGTATCAATAAAGAGCTACCGATGCGAGTAGTGCAGTGGAATGACTCGGACCATCATTTTTTCCAAATTTGACTTGTTGAAATATTCATAACAAACAGTGTTGGCCTATAAATACACGTATTACAGTTTACAGTTTTAGCATATATAAAATACTAGAAATCACTGGTTTCTATGGAATATACGTTGATTAAAATATTCGAAATGGAATTCCATGTAAAAACTCGTACTTGTTGAAGGCTAAATCTAGTTACAATCATTATTATATATTATCATTCTTCAGGTTGCTCCCATGCTCAACATCTGTAAACACACATTTCAGTATGTTCAAATTCATTGATGTGAATCAGTATGAAACTTGATAACGTTGTTATCGAATCTCAAGCTCACCATGATTTCTTCACGTCGCTTCGATATTGGGATCCAAACTGATGTCTGTGGCGATGAAGAATTGCTGCAATCGAGTCCTTTGCATTGCCCACATGCACTTGCACAATCCATCTCCATAATCCATCCATCCCAAAAAAATTAAAAATTTACTCACATTAAAAATTGAATGTCTTCGGTAAACTTTCCACACCTCATGGAGTGAAATTATTTCATGATATTAACAAAAGATTCATCACTTTGCGTACATTATGTTGGCCGTAATTAATTATTGAATTTCATTGTCAATTATTTAGATTTAATTAGTAATTAATATCTAAATATTATTTAATTGAACCAATTTTTTTCCAAACCGTGAAACACATAGGAAAACATATTTTGTATGGAACATTTTTCGAAACTCTCCTCATGTTGGCAATTAAAAAATAAAATTTGAATTAATAAAAACACGAATGAAAACAAAATGGCCGCTAAAAAATTTGGTAAACTCTTCTGAAAATACATAATTTATTATGCTCGACCAAATGAGCAAAAAACATTTTCTGTAACAATTAGTTTGAGGATATATCGTGAGGTGATTCCATTAATGCCACGTACAAAATTACAACAACAAAGAACAAAATGAAAACGAAGCCCAATTTTTTTTTATATATGAGATGGAAGTATTTGCTACGCTCATCATGGTGGAGTGAAAATCGTTGAAAAAATTACATGATTTCGCTGAAAAATGAATATAGGTAAGACTTACTCATTAGATGAGTATAAGCAAAGACTCGTCTTATATGGCTTTCTCTGTTTATTTTCTGTTTTGTTTCTTTTGTGGGCACTGCACATTTCGTAGGGTTTGACTGATCAAAATGAAACTTTTTTACACCCGAACTTATACAACTTGGAATTGTATAGTTTTTGAAATGAATCGGTCGGACCGATTCCGAAAAATATCATCTCAAAGTTTCTAAAAACCCCGCAAGATTAGGCTGGGCGAGAAAATTTGAAAAATAAAATCTCTCCAAATAAAATACAATTTTCTGTGAATGTGAACACATGAATGATACACATTATCACAATTCTGTATGCAATTGGAACCAGCCGTTCTGAAGAAAAAATGCAATCGACCGTTTTTATTCATCAAATATATAGGAATAAGAGCAGAGCTATGTTGCTAAGATCCACTGCTTTAGATTGCGATATTTGCCCAACAATATATTATTTTTTATAAGTAGCAAAGGTGAACTACTTCAACGACTCCTATATCTATCCAATATTATATTATATTTTAATATATTAGATTATATTAAATCTTATATTTATCCAGATATCTCGCTCATCTTACAACGCATTTGCTGCGTTTGCCTAGTAATATTTCAATATAGTTCACAATATGTATGAAAATACGTTCGTTCATAATTGTAATATAGTTGTAAGATGAAAAGAAAGTGTGGGAAAGCAGATCAAAAAAGTGAACTTTGAGATAGGATAAGCCAGTGGCGTAGTCAGAATTATATTTGGGGGGGGGAGGGGAGCCGAAACTCAAGTGTAAAATGGAAGGAATTTTGTGAAAAAATTGGCCATCCTCAATGTCCACTCCCAATAACTTTCACACACACATTTCAATCATTAAATCCATAAAATTATATATAATGTTTAATTTATCACAAACTCTATTATTTTTATTCTAATAATGCTATTTCAGTCCAGTTTCGGTTAAGTTTCTCCCGTGTATACGCCATTGGGATAAGCGGACTACTGAAGTGAGGCTCAGTGATGGGATAATCAGACTACTATAGAGTGAGCTTAGACGGTTTGGGTAAGTGGTTTGTTAATGATAATAGTTCATCATTAGCATCGTCAATCACAGTGTATGTGGATGTTTTTGTTTCCATCTATTCAAACCACAGATAAGCCATATATGGCTTAGTGAACAAGAGTTTGAAATGTATCACACTGTATTGGCCTATATATAAACTAATTTGTGACAGTAAAAAAACTGCTCATCAATAGTTTTTGTAGGGGTTTTGGATATATTGTTTTCTTATATACTCGATTCGACTAGAATTGAACAGAATACTTGTTTGAGGCATTCTATTGTCACACTCAACGAAAGGAAGAGACAATTTCAGAATTCAAAGTTGTATTTCGAAGAATATGTCTGAATGTCTCCAAATGGATTGTTGTAAGCATGTAATCAATCAATGTTCAATTGATTACCATCATTGAAAAAAATATCATCATTGTTCTAATTATTTACATCTGTGTTCCACATTTAATTTGCTCCATTGGTATCCAGTACCACAATATTCAATATCTGCATCAAATTCCGTATATTGCACTCTCACCATTTAATGATCTTTTATAATAATACAATCCACCTTTATAGTAGTTTTTTCTCTCTCAGCACGTAAGATGTATATCAGTATAGCTCATATTACTTCTGTCGTATACCGGTACTCCACCTGTTTTCTCTAAATTCTCGTATACAAAATTAAACGTGAATGACACTAACGGGGTTAGTCGGTATTATCACTCACCTCCTCCCCCCCCCCCCCTCCCCCCGAACCAAGCAAGCTGAATGACACGAACAAATGTCCGAACCCCAAAGGGCATTCATTTTGCCAATATACCATTATTATCTGTATTATATGTACGGTGTTCGTTGAATATGCGAACGTATAAGTCACGTGTGCTAGGTGTATAATAATACACGAAAGCGTGCAACTTGAACACCGAGACTTAAATTAAACGAACAATCTAAAACATCGTCTATTGTTAGCTTTAATACGTATAAGTGTGTTTTGTTTTATCTACTGTGAAATTTATGCAATAGACAAATTGGATCAAGCTATCTGAGCTGCTCCGTGAAGAGCCTATATATACTCAATGTGACTATATGTGAGTTGGGTCTAGCGATGTACCTTGTTTGTATGTGTGTATTTATGTATATGTGTGGGCTTTTGGATAACGAAATATGCGTATGTATACAGTGTATAAAAACGCATGTTCGTTTGCCTTGTGTTTGAGCAAATAGTGAAATATATCTGGTGTGTGAGATGATATTTAACACAGACGTTTGTAATTCGAATAGTTAATAAGAGACAATCAAGTATGCATATGGGCGCATGTTCGGAGGTATTTATGACGTTCACATGGTGTGTGCGATACCATGAAACCTAGCTGTGTATTCAGAAAATAGTCAATCCCGAATAATCTTCTCATCCAGTTACTCACACATTTCCCAGACGGAAACGAAATGAAAAATATTGAACAATTGTTCAATCATATTCTCTTCAGTCATCAGGTCTGTATAATGGAGCGTTACTTGATGTAACTTGATTGCTTAAAATTCGTGATCAAAGGAACCTTACACTTCGTAAATAGAATGTAACAAATCACTCAATGTTTTTTCCTTTTTACTTCAACTACTTCATTACTTTTAATGTTTGAGAAATACGTCCGAATTTGAATGGTACTCATAATTCACTATTTTAACCCACAGTTAGGCCTTTTTTGGAGGGCTATGTGGATTTTTCTGTTGTAATTGTATTTTTCTTCCTGTATCAGTGTATGTGACCGACGAAAGAAAAAAAAATACTAGGCTAACGTAGCATATAATATAATCAAAAACTCTACACACCTTGACTCCCATGAAATATACTCCATCCACGATGTAGTGATACCAACCTATCTCATCATAATATAAAGAAGGTGACCCAACTCGGGTCTTGAAAGTGAAATATTCACGGGGTCAGAATCTGAGTTTATCGTCCTGATTGCCTGTAGCACAACCCTCGCTTTTATATCGAACTATTTAGAACAAAAATGCTCAACAATACTATACACGGCCCAGTAGATTACGAAAATTAGGGATTTTGTTAGTTCAACAATGTCACCGGTACCGTAGCCACTCTCATCTACATCTAGTTCACAAGGGGATTCGCTAAATCGCGACAAGCAATCGGGACGATTGGCTCTGAACTGACCGCAAGAAACCACAAATGCCTTCCATGTTATCAGTACCTCCTTTGTATTATGGTAAGATAAGTTGGTAACACTGCATCGTGCTCCATCCTTCGAGAAGGGAGGCTAGATTCCCTCGACTATCGAATCCAGAATGCCGTGATCTCGGCAATGGCTCTGCTATTTTTCTATCTATTTGTTCAATAAAGAGCATTCATTAGATTATTATTATCATTCATTAGATATAGGCCTATAATTATAACATTATAGGCCTATCACTAATTTAATTTGTGCTTTTTGTATAATGATCAATTTTACATCTGCTGTCAAGGGAAAGAAGTAATTAATCATTGCCCAAGAGACTTAGTTCAAAGTGGAAGATATCAACATTCGTGTGTTCATACTGAAAGACTTTTATCTACTGCGAAAAATTATGGTCACAGACAGCGCAGTCCTGGTGCTGAAGACCATTAGTTTTAAATAATCAAAATGGGGTGGTAAGATCGCCCTTGTGGTGCCCCGTCCAAACGATCCTATCTTTCATCCATAGCCTTAATTGGGAAACAATGATTTTGTATCAAGTTTCGATGTTATTAAAAAAAAAAAAAAAAAAAAAAAAAAAAAAAAAAAAAAAGATTATTTTCTCCCGAACGATTGGTTCGAATTGACGATCAGTGATTGACCCGCCCATCAGCGTCACAAAACAGAACATCCAATCAAATGGGCTTTGTTATGTGGGAAATTTCACATTTACCTATCAGAGTATCTCTAAATTATCACATGAGGTATGAACAAGGTGGCCCTGGCAATGAGCTACGCCTATCACTAGTGGTCAATTGCATACAAAATCGTGATGATGTGTATCAATAATGTGTTCACATTCGAAAAGAAAAAAAATGGAGAGATTTTATTTTTCAAATTTTCCCCAGCAAATCTTATGGAGTTCTTAGGAACTTCAGGATGATATTTCTCGGATATGGTTCGACCGATAACCCAAAACCTAGACAGTTCTGAGTTTGATAAGTTCACGTTTACAGAAAAAGTTTTATGTCAATTTGTCAAACCGTGTGCGACCTGTGCAGTGCTTACAAAAAAACAAACACACACACAGACAAAGCTTCATGAGAGTATGATGGAGATCTTCGCTATCGCTCGTCCAATAATCATGAATGGTGTGATATGCTCTAGAATGAAGAATAAAATTTCAGTTCTGATTCAGAAGAAACAGGTTTTGGCCCCAACTAAAAAATGTCTCTCAAAATCATGTTATTAAGAAGATATTCGAATAAAATGTAATATTTGACAGATTGAGATGTATAGTAAATCACACGGTGAATGCAATTCCAATACTGAACGAGATTATTGATTGACAAAATGGGGCTATGAAATATTATACCATTTTGAGATTGCGTTTTCCAGAATCTACTGTGAACGCTTGAAAGAGACTTCAAAATTTTTTTCATTTCTAACTTCTATTCCAACAAAGTTGGGTAAGTATTTTACAAGAGCACAACATGTCGACTTGATTTTGCCAGTCCTAAGTCCTCTTCTTCTCTCACGTCTCCTCTCCTGTCCGATTCTGCTCTTCCTCCTCCTCCTCTTCCATCTCCACTCTTACCACCACCTCCCTCCATTTCTCTCTATTCTCCCACCATTTACCACTCTCAGCTTCATTCCATACCTCTTCTTTTTCTTCAACAGCTCTTCTCACTCCCATCTTCCATCTCTCTCTCGGTCTTCCCACTCTTATTTTATCTCCACACATTTCTGACCTCTCGCATTCTGCTCCAGGTATTCTATTTCTCTCCATTCTTTTCATATGGCCGAACCAACTCAGTCTCTCCTTACCTAGCTTGAACGATAACCGTTCCACACCAACCTCTGCTTTAATTATTTTGCTCCTCTTTTTTTCTAATTCTGATACTCCTGCAATGCTTCTTATAAATTTCATCCCTGCTGCTTATATCATGCTCTCTTCTCTTCAACCTCAAGTCCAGGTAGCAACTGCATAAGTTCATATTGGTAAAAAATAAGTTGTGTATATACAATTTTTTATTCTGGGGGGAAAATCTTCATTCCATATCAACTTCCAAATCTGTTGGTATAGACCGTTTGCTTTAATCACACGCACACTCACCTTCCTGATCATCTTCGCATCGTTGGTTATTATACTACCCAAATATTTAATTTCTTCACTTTCCACCAATTCTACACCTCGCAACTTTACCTTCTTCCATCTCATCTTCTTTCCTCGATTCATCACTAATGTTTCACTTTTCTCTGTACAATTATCTTCATTACATATTCTTCTGTTCCTTCATTCCATTTATCTCTCTTATCCTGTATTTCTTCTCCATTGTATCCCCATATTATAATATCGTCTGCATATATCAATGTTCTTGATTCTATTCCCTCCACCCTATCTTCTACTCGCCTCAGTATTTGATCCATCACTATTGTGAACAATACTCGTGACAGGACACTTCCTTGTCTTACACCAGAGTTGATTTAGAGCCATGATGTTCTACCAGCATTTGTCTGGACACAACTCATACAATTTCTGTACATACTTCTTATCCTCTGTACAATACCTCTCTCTACTTCCTTCTCTAATAAACTCCGCCATACTTGCTTTATCGGTGGCTTGTCGTAGGCTTTCTCCAAATCCAATAACACCATGTGCATCCGACTACCTTCTTCCCATCTGCTTCCCATCTCTTGTCGCACTGTATATATCAAATCTACTGTCGATCTTCCAGCTCTGAATCCATACTGTTTTTCCCTAAGCTTACCTTCTACTTCTGCTCTCAATCGTCTTTCGATAACTGGTTCGTAAATCTTGGCTCCTTGACTCATAAGTGTCATTCCTCTATAATTATTCTGTAATTTTCTGTCCCCTTTCTTGAAAATCAAAACTATTACTCCTCTCATCCAATTATGTGGTACTTCCTTCTGTTCCCAAGCTGCACGGATAATTATGAACATCCAATCTACTCCCGCTCCTCCACCTGCCTTTATCATTTCCACTGTCACCTCATCATTCCCTGCTGCCTAACCATTCTTCATTTTTTCGATAGCGTATTCCACTTCTGCTCTTGTTACGTAACTTGTATTTCCTGTGTCATCTATTTCTTCTCCTTGCACGTCTAATTTATCCACCTCTCTGTCTATGTTGAGCAATTTTCCAAAGTGTTCGCTCCACATCTGTTTAATAACTTTTGTATCTCTTGTTGAATATCCGTCCTTATTTTACATGGATCTTTGAACTTCTCTGTCATTATTTTTTTTATACATCAACCCATATAACAATTTATCATTCCCATAGTAGTCTTTTTCTAGTTTGGATGCTGATTCCACCATAGTCTTTGATTTTTCAGTTTTGACTATTTTTCTCTCCTCATTTTCCAAAATATTATAGTCCATTATATTTTGTGCTGACCTATCGTTCTCTTTTCTTCTCCAAGCGTCATTTTTTCGTTCAACTGTTTTCTTCACTTCCTCGTTCTACCACGCAGTTTCCTTCATTTTTCTTCTGCTACCTGTTCTTCCACATAGTTCATACGTTGTTTGAACTAGTATGTCTTTAAAATGTTTCCATTCTACTTCCACATTCTCTATGTCATTGTCACCCATTGGTTGGTTGTCTTCAATTATTTTTTTGAAACTATTTCTTATATCTACATCTTGAAGGTTCCATACTCTCAATTTTGCTTCCACTTTATCCTCTCTCCTGACATTTTCATTCCACTCATGCCTTATCACTCCAACTAATGAATCGTAACTGTTTAAATCGTTGGTCCCCGTCAAGAGCAATACATGGTGACACTTTTACATTTACTACTTCTCTTCGTAACTCTCTGCTTACTATAATGTAGTCAATCACTGACTCTGTCAATCCATCCCATCCATATCTGGTTATCTTTTCACTTTTCCTCTTTTGGAATGAACTGTTGCATATTGCGAGCTCATTACTCTCACACATGTCCAATAAATCAATTCCTTCACGGTCTCTCCTTCCATATCCATGATCACCCATCACTTCTTCATAGCCTGTTCTTTCCTTGCCTATTTTAGTATTCATGTCTCCCATTATCATCACTCTACGTAATGTGAGAACATTTTCCAATTGTTTGATGAATCCATCCATTTCTATCAAAGGTTTCCAACTTGTGGTGCGTGTCCTTGAACGATCTCGGTCCTCTTCAAATCTATTTCCAGTGTCATCTTTATCAGTCGGTCGCTTACATTGTCTACACACACAATATCATATTTCATCCGGTTGTTTACGATAAATGCTACTCCATTTTCACCATCATTTCCACCTGATCACCAAAGTTTACATCCTTCCCGCAAGTCTTTGGTACCTAAACCTTTCCATTTCGTCTCACTTAAACCAAGTACTTCTACCCTCTGTTTTTGCATCATATCTATTCTTTCCTCCATCTTTCCGTTTAATGTCACAATATTGATGGTTCCTACTCTCATTTGTTTATCTCTAGCACAACTCCTCCTATTACTTTACCATTCTTTTGATCTCACATCACCACTTCTTTCTTCATCTCCACATCTATTTATGTCTTCATACCCGACACCCATCTTATACGAAACAACTTTTTCTCCACGATTTTTGTCGTTCTTCTTTTCATTGTAACTCTTAATTCTGTTCCTGACATAACCTCCCACTATATTCGATCCCTTTTGTATCCATCTACGAACTTTGAATCGAGAAATTCTACTCACAGTTTTTCGACCATATTTTGCAGTTCACTATTCATATGCTTACCTGCTCTACTCTGTAGACCGTGAACTATCACTTTCACCGACTGATCGAAGGCATTTTTAGCAGTGACTTCAACTTCCTTCAAGTCTCGCATCATTTCTTCTCTGCTCATCCCTTCCATAACTTCCCGATTCCCTACCATCACCACAACTGTCTTTTGTTTTCTCATGTCACCATAATACCCCACTCTCAATCGTTGAGACAATTCCTGCATTCTTATTCCTGGATCGATTCTTAATTTATTTTCTAGCCCCTCGCAGAATTTGCCAGCCTGTCGTCCTTTTACATCTCCTATCAATATAGTACTTCTTTCTGTCCATCTGTCGTGTTTTCCACTCTTTTCATGTTCTCTCTGCATTTGGTCATTTTTTGCCGTTATCCTGTCATCGGCATCCTCCTTTAACCTAAAATCTCCTCTGCTCTGTTCCAAACCATTTGGTCACTTTCCACATCTTTCTCCAACTCATAACTTCGTTTTTGACTTTCTTCATCTTCAAGATCCAAACTTTCGAACTGTATGTTCACATCGTTATTCGTTCCCTCTACTCTCTACATCAGTCAACAGTTGTGTTTCGCCATGTTCATGACCCATATGTTTTCCCATCTCGTGTCGAACATATTTCTCATCCCTGGGCATACATTGTGTTCTTTGATTATTTTTAATGGATTTCAGGCTCACGTTATTATCACTGTTATTCATTTCAATCAAGTCTTGTTTCAAAACCTGAATTTCCTCCCTCATCTCTCGATTCAATTTCAATAGTTTTTTCCTTCTTCACACTGAACTCCCATCTTCTCTTCGAGGTTGTTCATTTTTCTTTTCATCACAATTTCCTCAATTTCCATATTCATTTCCCATATCATTCTATCTGATGGGGCATCGTATAGATCTTTCTGTAGCTCTATTTCTGGTTTTTTGAGACTTTTTACCTCTTCTGTCACCTCGAACACTAGTTCAACCAACTTCATCGCCCAATTTTCTTCTTTTTCCTTCCATTCTTGCCATTTCTGTTTTTCCATATTGTCATTTATCTGTTCACCCTCACCTTCACACGAGTCACACAACCATTCATTCCTCTTCATCGTCATGAACACTTTTCTCTGTATTCCCGCACACTTAGAATGTATCCATCTCTCGCACCCAGCCCATTTCACACCCATCTTCACAACTTTCTCACACTCCACACATCTGTCCTTTCCCTCCATGCATTCTTTGTCCTCACATTTGTTATTAAAAACCATTTTATTATTTTGTCTATTCACTTTCATCACAACATTTGCTTAACTTCTATATCTTAACACTTTGGTTCTTCTCTCTCACGATGAATGATCTTGTAGGCTCACATTCATGTCAACTATACCGCGATGATGAGAAAAGAAATTTTTCTGTGATCAAAATCCCTAATTATCTAAGAAAAGAGTTAATAACCTAACAATAACCTAAATGCTACATGAATAATTTCATCTTACTTGGAGAACCCTTCATATTGAACACAAAACGCCGATTTTCATCTTGAAATGTGAAGAACTTCTTGAAAGTCACTTTAGTTGCACACACTTCTTCAAACACTGCTACCTACTAATTGATTCGTATCCATGCATTCTTATTCTTCTGTACCATATTTTTATATTAATATTATATTATGTATTGCTGTGTAAATTTCAATCTATAACGATACCCATACTTGTATCATGTACAAGTCAACAGGAATGAATAAAATGAATGAATAAATAAATAAATAAAACCGGTGAGCCATGATTAATTAAAACACTATTTATACCAGTGGAAACAATATTTCGCTTTCTTGTTCAAGTCATGGTTGTTATGGCTGGACATCGAGAAGATCTGATCGACGTGCAAGAGGTTCGTCAAGGAGAGTGAGAGAGAGAGAGAGAAAGAGAGAGAGAGGGAGAGAGAGAGACAGAGAGAGAGACAGAGATAGAGAGAGAGAGACGCATATGTCTTGTGTTGCAGCACGATGTAGTGATACCAACCTATTTTATCATAATATAAATAAGGTGCTCCAACTCCCATACTGATAACATGGAAGGCATGGGTTTCTTGCGGTCATTTCAGCGTTAATCGTCCCGATTGCCTGTCGTGATGTAGCGGATCCCCTTGTGAACTAGATGTAAATAAGAGTGGCTACGGTACCGATTGCATTATTGAACTAACAAAATCAATAATTCTCGTAATCTACTGGGCCATTGTTGTTCTAAATAGTTCGATATAAAAGCGAGAGTTGCGCTACAGGCAATCAGGACGATTGACTCAGATTCTGACCCCGGAAATACTTCACTTTCAAGACCCGAGTTGGGTCACCTTCTTCATATTATGATGGAATAGGTTGGTATCACTGCATCGTGGTTGCAGCTAGTGCATCAAGTAGTGGCTGGACATCGAGAAGGTCTGTCCGACGTGCAAGCGGTTCGTCAAGGAGAGTGAGAGAGAGAGAGATAGAGATAGAGAGAGAGAGAGAGAGAGAGAGAGAGAAAGAATGACGCACATATCTTGTGTTGCAGTGCATCAAGGAGTGGCTTCAAATATGTCACAAAATATGTCATTGAAAAATATCTCCAGAAAATGAGGAAAAGTTCAAATCTAGAAAATGGGAACAAAAATTCCCGAAATATTGGAACTTGATCATAATATAGTTAAAAGATTACTGGTATTTAAAATCGGAATTTATGTTATTCTTTCAGCGGTTGTGAGCGTCGAGGGAGCCGTGTTCAACATCACCCGTGTGAATCGGCTGCACATGGGCGCTTACCTTTGCATCGCCTCCAACGGCGTCCCTCCGACCGTCAGCAAGAGGATCATGCTCATCGTGCATTGTAAGTGCACTAGGAAAACGCGGGATGCGCGTTGTTAGACGAGCTTAGGGGTATAGAAATCTAGAATGAAAAATAATTTGTTAACCCAATCTACATCTACAGACCTTGGATCACTCCAAACGTTCAAAAACCTTACGAGAATCAGTTATGTCACGGCCTTCCTCTTCATTCATTTCAATCGTTTTGAATTAATTGGTGACACTTGTTGCTATAGATTTAATTGGTTCCCGTAATAGCCTAAATTGATAGGAAAATGCTTTAGAAATACGTTTTCTTCGTTATTTCTCATCCGATTGATGCGAAAAATCTCTCAAAATGTGCTTTATAGTTTCCTTTATATTCGGCGAAAATTTGAGAGGTCTTGAAAAATTTTGATTTTTCAAGTATTTTCCTCCGGGTTATTCTAATGGGGATTTTTGAAATTTCTAAAATTCATAAAACAAAAAGTTATCACCCGATAATGCCACTAAACTATACAGATCTGAGTTAGATGAGGAACCATGACGAAAAAAAGTTTGAAGTTGATAGCTGTAGCCGTTTGACCTGTGGAGAACCGACAAAAAAACAGAAAAACAGAAAAAAAAAACATAAAAACGAACACCAATTTTTTTCAGTATGTCAAATTGAATCCTCGCTAAAGCTCGTCTAATTAATGATAATTTTTTATTTTTTTTCATCAGATTTAAATAATAATAATAATTGTTTTTATTATCGGCGACTGTACAATAGATAGTATGATAAACGTCATAACATTAAGATTAGAAACATTTTATTAAAATACAATGATAGTTATAACATCCATAGATCGCTTAGATAATCATCAACATAATAGAAAGCATGCACAGCCAAGAAGTTCTTGACGCAATACTTGAATACGTTGATGTTTACTAGGAAAACGCGGGATGCGCGTTGTTAGACGAGCTTAGGGGTATAGAAATCTAGAATGAAAAATAATTTGTCAACCCAATCTACATCTACAGACCTTGGATCACTCCAAACGTTCAAAAACCTTACGAGAATCAGTTATGTCACGGCCTTCCTCTTCATTCATTTCAATCGTTTTGAATTAATTGCTGACACTTGTTGCTATAGATTTAATTGTTTCCCGTAATAGCCCAAATTGATGGGAAAATGCATTATAAATGCGTTTTCTTCGTTATTTCTCATCCGATTGATGCAAAAAATCTCTCAAAATGTGCTTAATAGTTTCCTTTATATTCGGCGAAAATTTGAGAGGTCTTGAAAAATTTTGATTTTTCAAGTATTTTCCTCCGGGTTATTCTAATGGGGATTTTTGAAATTTCTAAAATTCATAAAAAACAAAGTTACCACCCGATAATGCCACAAAACTATACAGATCTAAGTTAGATGAGGAACCATGACGAAAAAAAGTTTGAAGTTGATAGCTGTAGCCGTTTGACCTGTGGAGAACCGAAAAAAAAACAAAAAAAAACAACATAAAAACATAAAAACGAACACCAATTTTTTTCAGTATGTCAAATTGAATCCTCGCTAAAGCTCGTCTAACAATTGACTTTATATTCACTGGCAAGTTGTTGTATAAAACTGACATCAGGTAATGGGCTTCTGGTGTACAGAGCAAGTCTGTGCTTGTCAAGATGTAGGCCGTCGTGTCTTCTTGTATAATGCGTCTAGTATCGAATAGTACTTGACTCAGTTGAAGTAATCAAGGTCATCACACTTTGTCACTGTCAGAGATCTGTTTCCAAATGCCGGTCAGCAATATTATCATTTTCGTTCCAGTTTTTTTTTCATTGGGGGTTGAAGACGGTCTCTGATGATAATCAAGATCTATTGGCGTCTTGAAAGAGTTTATAATAGGTGACACTTCAAATATAATTGGTGATATTGGTTAATTATATCATTTGATGATACTTGGAATAACAGTGGTATGTTTTGTGTTCACGAGAGATGGAGACGCGAATCATTCGCGCGCGTGCGATGTGGGATAGGGAGGACGATCGCTCGGAACCTTCCTTCCTCGTGGATGCAATTATTTTTTTTTTTTTTTTTTTATATCGGGTTTTAAAGACGCACTATACTGATGGCTGCGATCTATTGGCGTCAGTGGATGATGAATGAGATGATGGAAAGATGAGATGAAAGGTTATTTTATTAGGTGTTTTGGATTGTGGGAAGGAGTCGGTCGTGGCCTGTTGTTAAGAAACCATACCAATATCAACCTGAATGATAGAGGGAAACCACGAAAAACCCCTGTCAGAATTGTTGACCATGGCGGAAATCGAGCCCCGGTCTCCCGAATGACGATTCAGTGTGTTACCACTCGGCCACGCGTCTCGGTTCAATGCAGTTATTCAAGCAAGAATTCGACAGAACTGTGAATGAATAATTACTCTCCTAATGTTTGGAAAAATCAAATCTTTGATAATACTCTGTCGAATTAAATCCAGAGTTCTACCCCAAAAATGATTGTATCTCAAATGAAACATCATTGTCATTAGATATGTTTTCTTATACTTCAGTAAATCTAAGCCAAAAAGGGCCGTAACCTCATACAAATTGTAACAGAAAATCTTATCGTTGAATTTTGACTGCCTCAAAATTTACAAGTGGATTCAAAAAAGTTTGCTCAAATCGAAGTCGCCATTTTGTTTTTAATCAAATTTCTATGAAAATCCTATTTATTTTTTATTGGCCGTTATGAGTGAACCACATTCCTACATTTCATTTTAAAATCACGACAAAAATGTTTCACATGACACCAAAATAAATTAGAATAATTGGGCGAAAATTGTCATGATTTTGTGATTGAATTTAAATTAATGCCAAATTTCATTAATCAGATCTAGTGAACAGGGTTCAGGAGTTGAAAATGTAAACCCAACGAAATCTCATTAAGATAATTATACGTAACTGCTGTAAGTAAAGTTTGCTCAAATTGAGGCGGCCATTTTGTTTTAAAATACATTTTTGGGAATTAATCAATATGATTTAAATAGTCGGCCATTATCGATGAATTGTCAATTTTTTTTCAACATCATGAACAATAAATTCGTTATATAATAAAAATACATGATTAGGATAATTTTACTACAAATTGAATGAATTTTGAATTATATTCGGATGAATATAATTTTGTGAAATAGGCTGTGGGGAGCAAGCGGTGAGTGGTAAATATCTCAATTGAACGGTAAAGTTATGTTGTAATTAAATGAAACGACTGGCGAAGAGTTTGCCGAAAGCAATGGTGATTAAAAAAATTGCATATATAGTCAATATGTGGAAAAAACATTTTGTACGTGTTTTATTCCTCGATTTCCACAGGGGAGACACATCTGTGTAACAACAGAAAAGGTATAACTTGGATTATCCAATATCAATAATCCAATGTATTCATAAACTCATTTGGTATCTCGTAATTTGATCTATAATTGTTTTCAAATTTGAAATCTCAAGCTCGCACTTGGAAGTGGTCGAGCATCAAGCCCAAGCTCGAGCAATTAAGCTTGTACATCCCTAATAATCTAAATCGACATTTGAAGGAGAAGCACTGGAGCAGTGGATGCTTTGCTTTGACACAGTGTGTGAGTGTGTGTGGGGAGGGGAGGGGGCGGGGGTGTATGTTACCGACACATGCAGCTCGGTTGCTAACGCACTCTCTCATGTGATCCGGTAGGAAAATGACATGTCGGACCTGGTACGATCTCCGCCACCGTCCATCTTTGAATGGGCTTTCCCGTAGTTTCCCTTTGTAGTCTAGGACGCGACCGCTTGCTTCTCACTATCCTTCCCATTGCCTAAGAGACCTTCATCTCATTATCTCATTTTTAATACATTCGAAGTCAATAGATGTATATTATCATTACATCGCGTCTGTGAACCCAACACAAATTATTAAATCATAGCTCAATGCTTTGCTTTGCTCCAACTCAGTTTTGTTGTTCAAATGACAGACATATCTCACGTTTTTTCTCACATAAGAAGGATTTTTCGTTAATACTATGTGTATTGCACATAATTGCCATGTGGATATCAGATATCAGGATATCAATTGTGTTTTTTTTCATGTAACACATATTCTGCGACGCTTATAAGCCTACTATTGCCAAAGAGACGCCATTTCCGTGATTCTTTCACGACAATCCTGCATTCTCATTAGTTGCTAAGGCAATCTGAGTCTCATTCGGCCCACTCAATGCATGGTTGATTGATTAATGCTTCTCCCACAAACGTCCTACAAACGGATGTACAATTGCTTTCACTTGTTTCGGTTTTTACTTATAATGTGTTCCGGACTTTCGGAAACTGAAAGACTGTTATCCGCGGTGGAAATTCATGGTTACCAACGGTACACAGTCCTCGTGTTGAAGTTCATTGGTTATAAACATTTAAAATGGGGTGGTAAGATCGCCCTTGTGGTACCCCGTCTAAACGATCCTACTTTTCATCCTTAGCCTCAATTGGGGAACAATGATTTTGTATCAAGTTTCGATGTTATTAAAAAAACAAAAAAACAATTGTTTAATTGCTCAAGCTTGGGCTTGATGCCCGACCATTTCCAAATGCGAGCTTGAGATTTCAAATCTGAAACATTTCTAGATCAAATTGCGAGATACCAAATGAGTTTATAAATACATTGGATTATTGATATTGATTGATCAAAGTTATACTTTTTTCTGTTGTTACACAGATGTGTCTCTCCTGTAAAAATCGAGGAATAAAACACGTAAAAAATGTTTTTTCCACGTATTGACATAAATTGACACATATATGCAAATTTTTTAATCAACCATTGATTTCGGAAAACTCTTCTCCAGTCATTTCATATAATTACAACATAACTTCACCGTTCAGTTGAGATATTTACCACTCACCGCTTGCTCCCCACAGCCTATTTCACAAAATTATATTTATTCAAATTTAATTCAAAATTCATTCAATTTGTGATTAAATTATCTCAATTATTTATTTTTTATTATATAACAAATTCATAGTTCATTATGTTGAAAAAAATTGACAATTCATCGATAATGGCTGACTATTTAAATCAAATTGATTAATTCCCAAAAATGTATTTTAAAACAAAATGGTCGCCTCAATTTGAGCAAACTTTATTTCCTGCAGTTACCTATAATTATCTAAATGAGATTTCGTTGAGTTTACATTTTTAACTCCTGAACCCTGCTCACTAGATCTGATTAATGAAATTTGGCATTAATTTTTATTTAATCACAAAATCATAGCAATTTTGGTCCGATCATTCTGATTTATTTTGGTGTCATGTGAAACATTTTTGTCGTGATTTTACAATAAAATGTAGGAATGTGGTTTACTAACAACGGCCAATAAACAATAAATAAGATTTTCATGAAAATTTCATTAAAAACAAAACGGCGACTTCGATTTGAGCAAACTTTTTTGCATTCAATTCAAAATTTTGAGGCAATTAAAATTAAACGATAAAATTTTCTGTTACAATTTGTTTGAGGCTAAAACTTAGTTTGACTGGAGTATTATGAATGAGCAAGCTTTTGAGAAGAACTCAAATTTTAAAAAGCCAATCCATCACATCAAGTATATAATTATATTTGTTCCAAACTTTCCGAAATGAGGATGATCTATTCCAAACTACTGTCTTCAGAGATCGTGGTGTGAGAGTGTACATGCCTCGAGCAGACGCTTGCGACTTCTTGAAAGCTGGGCATGTTTCAATATATTCATTTTAATTCGCCTCGTTTTTACGAATATTTATTTTCATGAACATCTCATGAAATAGAACCAGCATATTACATCATACAATTGCATTCACATAATTATACATATTCATTTATTTTTCAGTTCCGCCTATGATCTGGATTCAGAACCAGCTGGTCGGTGCTTACGAAGGTCAACAAATGACACTAGAATGTCATTCAGAAGCTTATCCGAAGTCAATCAATTATTGGACTAGAGAAAAGGGAGAAATCATCGCACAAGGTAAATGGATTGAAACTACTGTTTTGTTGTTATCCAATATATATATATATATATATATATATATATATATATATATATATATATATATATATATATACATATATGTATAAATATATATATATATATATATATATATATATATATATATATATATATATATTTAAATATATATATACATCTATATATATATATATATATAAATATATATATATACATATATATATATATATATATATATATATATATATATATATATATATATATATATAAATAAATATATATATATATATATATATATATATATATATAATTATATATATACATATATATATATATATATATATATATATATATATATATATATTTATATTCATATATATATATATATATATATATATATATATACATATATATATATATATATATATATATATATATATATATATATATATATATATATTATTATATATATATTAATATATATATACATATATATATATATATATATATTTATATATATATATATATATATATATATATATATATATATATATATATATATATATAACATAATATACATGATATATACATTATATAATATATATATATATACACACAATATATACACACAACACATAATATATATACATAATATATGTATGTATATATATATATATATATATATATATATATATATATATATATGTGCGTATTTATATATAACATATATTATGTATATATATATATATATATATATATATATATATATATATATATATATATATATATATATATATATATACATATATATATATATATATATATATATATATATATATATATATATATATATATATATATATATTATGTGTATTGTGTATATTATGTGTTGTGTGTATATATTGTGTGTATATATATTATATTATGTGTATATTATGTATATAGTCGTAGCAAATAATAACCTTCAAATTGCTGGGTCGGCCGCTTCCAGCCTTTCATCTTCTTCAACCATACATTTGAATGACTTTGCTGATATTCACTAAAAGTTTTCAATGTGATACTTCAGATCCTTATCTTCATCTCCGCGTCCTTGAATATTTTTTGTGCAGTCCTTGTGACATAACCTTTGTAATTTCTTATCAAACTACATGCGTTATCTTGTTGCATTATAATATACCACTTGAATAATAGTAATGGTTATCTGTAATCATTTCTTCTTTATAACATCTGCGAATAGCAACTCCATTCACGTTAGTTCCCAAAATGGTCATGTTAGACGTTGCAAGGAGATGAACCCCTTGTCTCTTTCCTGGCTCATTCAGCTCAGGCACAGCTGTAGTAAATGGAATGGAGTCAGCCTGTATTCGAGTCCCGTATTTTATATTTTGTATCTCAAATTTCGATCCACTGTTCATCACTTCAAAGTTTCATCACCACCCACCCGCTCATCCGAGCTACTCAGAACAATTGAGTATTGATAACACAATATGAAAATATGAGAATTTTAGTAGAAAAAAATTGGCGGACTAATAGATTTTCATTTTTAATTTCCAGTACGTTTGGAGCATACACAAAATTGTTTCGGAGTGAATTTACTTGATCAGATGAACGGAGCGAAGATTCCAGTTCACATACCGACAAAAATGGGCTTGTTTCTTATGTGTTTTTTTTTTCTAATTTTGTACGCGCCTTCAGGTCAGGAAAAAATACCTATCGACTTGAAACTTTCTCTACATTTTTCTGTCATACCAGAATGAGTTGGGATTGATTTTCAGCAGGATCGATTGGAAGGATTTTCCGTAAAAAATCGTAGTTTGAAAAAATCTCGTAAGAATAACCCGGAGGAAAAATACTTGAAAAATAAGATTTCTTCAAAAGCTCTCAAATTTTCACCAAATAAGAAAAATGCAATAATACACCTTTTCAGAGATTTTTGCAACAATCGGATGACAAATAACAAAGAAAACGCATCAAAAGTGTACATTTTATTGAATATTTGGATCAATTGGTTTTGTAAAGTGTATATGCGTCAGGTTGCAGCACTATAAATATCAACAAGTTGCAGGTAAGTTTTTTGAACGCTTGAAGTAATCCAAGGTCCGTATATGTGGATTGATCTGAGAAAATATTTTTCATTCTGGATTTCCATACTTCTAAGCTCATCTCACAACGCAAATCCCGCGTTTTTCTAGTTACTATACGATACACCAGAGAACTACAAATTTTTGAAACTCATCAATAATAATTAGTGTGTGGATTATTTGGGAAGAAATTGTTTCCCTACATGTCATTTATATCATATCATATGGTGTTATCATAAATCATATCATATCATAAATCGTAATCTAGAGATAATTGGAAATCTGCATGTCTCGATACATTCCATTCTTCGTATACACTCTGCAAAGATGTTCCAAGTCAAATTCATTGGATGTTGAGAATGATTTTTCAAATGTTGTTCATGAGAGTGAGAATAAAAATGTATGTGAAAAATTAGGAAAATACAGAATTGGAAAAGAAGACCCTCTCAAAAAAAATTCACTCTTCAGATTTTTTGTTTATGTAAGATTGCCCTTTTGATGCCCCATTCGGAAGATCGCACTTTGCAACCTTACCCTCAAATGGGGAATTCGATGATTTGGTACCAAGTTCTGATGTTGATCAGAAAAAAACACCAACAAATCACCAATAAATCACCAACAATGAATGATAATGATGATAATATCCAACACTACAGTCATTAGGCTACTCGTATCTATTTTATTCAAATTCATAGGCCTAGAATAATTTTATCTTCTATTAGCTTACACATTTCTCTCATTTTATTCAGACAGCCATCACACAATTATCATTATCATCATCTCAACGACCCCACAACATCCAACTCATTTCAGGGTACTAATAAGCGACTAATAGTTTTCAATCACTCATACCTTATGGCACGTGACTTCAAGTCTTCATACAAAACTTTGACTTACCTTTCCTTAAGAGTTTTTTATAGTAACAATACAATATGCATTCAAATCAGAAGAGAATAATATTAGGTCACCATTATTATAATAGAATACGTTTTGATCCAAGAGGTGAGAAGCATATATTCAGGCATCGGTTTGATCCCCGCCACCGTCCATCTGTCAGGAGAATTCCTCTGTATATTGTCCAGATTAAATAGGTTCTTACAAATTATACCACGACCGCTTCTTTTCCAGTTTCCTTTCCACCATAGACGAAACCTCCATCTCTTCAATTATTCATCCTACGCTAATATCTATGATGATTATTATTAAAGTGTCACTTAATACCTGATGAAAATGAAAGTATAACGTGTCATGATTGCCCCTGTTGTTTATTCACTTGGAAGAAGGTGTTATATTTTTACTGTGAATAATTATTTCGAATGCGAGAATATAATGATTCTAAAAAATCGAATGAATAAAGTGACGTTAGTCCAAATCGAGGTCTGTAATATCTTTGAAATATATTTCGAAAGGTTAATGTCATTACTTTATTTCATGATTTGTAAAGTTGATCGCTTGCTGTAACGATAAAATACCCGTAATTCGTAGGCAAATCATCAGTGATATGCCATGACTAACAATAAAACAAACGATTGATCTGACCGACGTGATTATTACCTTGTGAAACATGTGCGACGACGTGTTGTCCTAATCGATAACTAATGACGTAATGGCGTGAATGCAAGCCGTATGGACAAATCGTGATCAGATTTTACGCGAAAATACGTTCTAACCACGTGTATGACGTTACTTTGTAGTTCAAATTCGGATTTTATTGATACTTGAAATGACCCAGTTATGTTTCGAGGTTCGTGAAGAAATGTCTTGAATTACAAGACGAAATATTCACAGCTTCTTGAAGTAATTCGTTCACATCAAATCATGTCGTTAGGCATACAAAAGAGAATAAGAAAACCAATTATAACGATTTCTATTATATTTGATCTCCATTTCTTCATTCTGACTGTATTCTGAAGTGATTGTCACTCCATTCTTCGAAACTACTTTTTCCAACAAAGTTAGGTAAGTATTCTACAAGGGCACAACATGTCGACTTGATTTTGCCAGTCCCAAGTCCTCTTTTTCTCTCACGTCTCCTCTCCGGTCCGATTCTGTTCTTCCTCCTCTTCCATCAATCTTCTCACCATCTCCCTCCATTTCTCTCTATTCTTCACCATTTACACCATCTTACCATTTTTCTTCATCATTTTCTTCACCATTTAATTGGAGTCAATAATCAATTACGATAACGGTTCAATGTGCTAGGCTTGCCATTTGACCACTTCTCTCAATAACTAAATCGTCAAATAAATTCGAATCCTCAAACACTATATGTTATGGCCGATAATATGTTAAGGTTGATAAATGAATGATTACTATGCATATTTTGGAAATAAAGTCGAACTTGAACTATGTCAACAAATTGTAATTGGGATTTGACGAGTAAGATAATTCAGAGTATGATAAGGATAATTATATGTACATTGATGACAGTATGTGAAGGCAGCTTGTGTTGGTATTCCCATATTACCAACTAGTTACGATCCAACATGTGCGATAGTATACGTAATCACATCAAATATGGACGATCAGGGAATCCTAAGTAGACCTAACTCACAAAGCATGTTGATTAAGTACTGTGCTGATATGTTAAGCTAATAAGCTGATGGCTACTTAGTAGACTTTGGAACCTATAGCTGACGTATGACTCATCTTATAAATGTATACATTCGTTCTGGAAAATATAGCTGCATCAATTCAAATACAATTTGGGAAATATGGGGGAAATGAGCGATTTTTTGTTTAATTTCCTAATTTTGAATTAATTAATGGAATTAATGTTCATTTATTCTCATAATTTTAAACATTTGATTTCATATATTTGATAATACATTGACTAATTCCACAGCATGTACTTTTAATACAGAGTGTAAAATGTTACTGCTCAAGAAATGAATAAATGAATTTGATTGAATTTTCCGATCACACTTGAGCATTTTATTTACAACAGCCACTTTTTCTGGAAGCTTCTAACAATCTCACGGTTCTTAACAAATGAGAAATATACCTGTATCTACGGTATATAGAAGATCATGAACCAACCTAATGATTGTTCCAACGTCGAGAGTTACATAATTTTGCTGCAACTTTTCTTATTGTGAAACTCTTTCAATGTACCTGTAAAATTCCTTACATGTGACCAATCAATTTTTTGGAGAAAAGAGTTTCGAAACACACTCAAACCACTGTTTTTGAGAAACGTCGGTCATATATTCTCAAAATAAATACAATTAAAATCATAATTTGTATGGTGACCTGATACAGATAATACTAACGATGATAACAAACAATAATCCTGGGAAAGACAAGTTGTTCATCTTATCACAGCCACATAGGTCCACCATAATGTTCCTGGGATGCAAGTTAGTGTTGCCAACTGAAAAGTAATAAACACGCTAACACCGAAATCACGGTCACCGCACACCATACTGAGAGCTCAAACTCGACTGACAAGCTACTAGACAGTACCTCACATGCAACTGATAAAATCTGACAGTGATAGACGACATGTGGACATTATTACTGCCACATGTGAACAATTTCCAGCTGGGTTATTTATTTTTCGAATTCAATGAGAGTTTTGGCAACACTAAAACAATCGCGAAAAACATGGTAGCTATTTCAGTGGAATGATGGATACTGAATTACCAATACACAATGGAAAATCAGGTAACCCAAACCAAACCTAATTATATGAATTATATTGTATGCTGTGCAATAAATAAAACACAAGATAATGATGTTTCGCAACTTTTATCACACCGAACATTTTTGGTTATATATATATATATATATATATATATATATATATATATACATAATATATATATATATATATATATATATATATATATATATATATATACATATATATATATATATATATATATATATATATATATATATATATATATATAAATATATATATATATATATATATATATATATATATATATATATATATATATATATATATTTATTTATATATGTTATATTCACTCGTGGTTCTCTTCCGGGGAAACAAGTATAACAACAATTAATGGTACTATTGGGTTGGTCTCTTCAAAACATGTGGACCATGTTTCTTTATTCTTCTATGTCCATATCGAAACCATTGAGCTGAACATACATATGAAGCTTCATATGAACTGATCCAAAAATTTTCATCCAATATATGCATATTCTGTCGAGGATTAAGAATTTGGTTCTGTTCCACCATGACTTACAAACTGTCTTGCCAATGGTGACATCTAAAACGTATCGTATTGCTTGAAAGGCCCGATATTCAAAAAAAAATTGTTCTGAAATATTATCGATTTGATACTTACATTTACACTACCTTATATGATACATTTAGATTGACAACTTCCATTCATCGGACCATCGGGCTATATAGACCTATACCTTCTGCAGATATTGTTGTTGTTGCTCTGTTGCACTCACTCTGGATCAACTTGAGTCAAGTGAATCTGAATGATCTTCTTAGCCTAACCTGAACTAAATATCCTATCGTGAACTAATTCAGTGTATCGGAATCAACTTGAATCCGGCGTTGGATTCATATCACATATTATGTGCTTCCAACCGATTACCACTTCGGATTGGACTATACATACCGTGGTGACGTGAAAATATTCCAGAACAATATTTATTCCTCCTCTTCTCCAATTTTGAGAATGTCCTCGGGTTTTAAAATCATTCTGCTGATGATTATGAACAAATAAGAACAAATATATCAAAAATACAAGTTGTTTCTTCTCTGACTTGAGTTCATATCATGTATAAAGCGTGGATATTTCTACACGTCATTTCATCTTATTTCATTCCATCCGTTCATCTTCACCTGCACCTTCGTACCCCCATATATTCCAGTTGGTGATGAGGCCGTTGAGCATCATAACAACAACGACAACGTCTTTTTCTATGAATTGCGATTCTATTGTTGACCCAGTATAAGAATGTGATGTTGGTGACAACGTACCTTGAGAGTAATATATGTATAATTCGTGCGTAGGGCTTGCATTAAATCGGGCGGCTACCTTTTGTTACGTTAATGGGGGTGACTTTGTTAGTGTCGTGTTTGTGAAAGGGATGTGAACTGGGGGTGGTATGCAGGGTGGAGATAATTATATATGAAATATGTTCACCATGTATTTTCATAAGCTTCAGGTGATGGTCACTTTTACCCAGATTTGAACAGGGGCTGCTCTTACACAATGACTCCAAAGTACGTTTGTCAGTGTCGTCATTCTGGGTATATTAATGAAAGTTTTTCAAAATTTTGTTATGGAGAGATATTAAAATATTCGCATATACAGCACAAGGTGAGAGGTTCATAATTTGTTCATATATTTCATGGTTCAAACATGTATAGCAAAGTTTACCACGAAATTGGAAGAATTGGATGATCACGTTTTAATAACTATAGTATGTTCTGAAAAATGAGGATAATATATCCACATACTATTGAAAGCTTCGTTGTGTTTTGTGTATACATGTTTGAGTGAAAAAAGTATGAGTTTGATGATCATTCATCACTAAAGAAGCCCCACTTTTATCTCAAAGATTGAAAATAAATAGTATTGTGAAAGTTGCATTACATGTGTCAGAAAGCATCGTTCTCATGGTATTATTCATTGTAATTTTCATCAAGAAAAGTGAAGGCCTACTGTTTAACAATAATCATTGAATTGATTGTCAAAACCAAATGAAGAATTAATATCGGTCTGGGCTGGGGTGCGTTGAGAGATATCTAATCCTAGGCAGTTCTCTTTCAAAATAATATTACTAATCATTTGGTTTTATCACTCCCCTCACTTTCTTGTCTAGACCCATCACCACTTCTCTCAGTCCACCAGATCTAGCACATTCCTCTCTCTGTCTACCCACATGGTTCCTCCACTATAGAACATTCTGAAGAAATGAATTATTCACAATGATGAAAACAAACTATACATTCATTTTCGATTGGGAGAGTTGGTCTTCATAAAACCTGGCACCTCCACTAAATTTCCAGTTGTTGATATTATGAAAAGTGATGGAAAACGGATCAAAACATGACCCGAAGAAATATCTGATTGATGACATTACATATGCACAAATGATTATCGATAATTATTCCACCATACTTATTATACCACATTAATTATCACTTTGAACTCAATTTTAGAATTGTTGTGCCCTACATTCTTCCATACACGGTACTACCGGTTATTGCAGGTGCTTGATCTTTAGCATATTTCAAGAGCAATATTACTCGTAAACGTTCCACTCTATCATATCTAGCTTAATGATAGCATATTCCCCCTTATTGGCAGCCAATATCCCCGATGGTTTGTGGGTAGTGGTATTATGACACCTCTATGGCCACTCGACGAGGGTGGTTGGAGTGTTTGTGGTGGGTGGTGGCGATGGGAATGGAGATGAGAGGGGAGGCAAGAAGGTATTCCCGATAATAAGGACTTACGAGTGAATGTGGCAACAGTTTAACCTTTTCAACACATAACACTTTTTCACAAGCGTCATGAAGGAAAATTGTGATGATATTCATGATGAGAATAAAATTATCGTAAAATTTCGATATACACACTGTGATGGTCATACTAATCTTGATTAATTTACTTCATATAATTCTGAACTTACTTGGTTGAAATTTCTTAGCCTTCATCGATTGTGAAATAATACATGTAAAATGTAAGTTAGTAAAATGTATGCATGTATGCATGTAAAGTGTATGCATAATTACAAGAAAAATTGACATCATTATTTGACGAGAAATCAAATATATATGAATAAGGGGACGAAACATTTTATGAATGAGAATCAAACACGTAATATTATTCTGGTTCAAAGCTATACTCATGCTGATATCTGAACACTCTAAAAAGCTGGAAATGTTTTTATTTTTCTCAATGACATCGAAACTTGGTACAAAATCATGAATCATAAATCATAAATGGAAATCATAAATGTGAACTGTTTGATTCTTCTCTCTTGCATGGTGAATATATCTCATATTGAACTGTGAATCAGATAATCGTGATCTCCAAAGTTTCGTTGATTTAGTGATTCACTGTTTTTTTCGCATCCTTATATAAAATAATTCAATGTGGTCAGAATAAATGCTGCGCGAAAAAACTACGTGCAGACTTATCACACACTTATCGTGCCTATCTGTTCGTACAGTTATCATGAAAAGTTCATCAAGTGTCGAATTTTAACCACACTTTGGACCAGTAGTGTATTATATAAAAGTACAGTAATTTGCAGCGCGGTAACATAATTTTTTGGGGGCTGAGCTTATATTTGGTTACACAGCTATGAAACGCTGTTGCGTATCAATTTCGATTTCAAATAATTTCATTCAGATGTCTCAATCAAACAGAATACATACACAGACAATAAAAACATACACGATCAAGAATACACTGGATGGGAATAAACAGCATGAAGTTGTAATTTAGGTTTGCTGAACTATTGGCGAGAGGATTATATGGTGATAATGTGAAGCCCGCGTAAGAACTGAAGTTCTAGTTTGCGGACTAACTAATATTGTATGAACAAAATATGAAATACAGTTGACATCAAAAAAGTAAACAAAACATGTAATACACAGAGTATTAAGAAGTGCAAGGACGTGTATTACGATTCAGATGAGTATATTCACATATCATTCACGCGAATTCTTTGAATAAAAAAAAAAATTATAGAAACATAAATAAAACCAGAACGATGGCCAAAAGCATAAAAAATGGAATTTATTTAAACGAATTATTTTTACTATGTACTATATAAAAAATTCGTTACGAAATCTCCACCTGAACACCTCAGCCAGTATAGTCAATGTCTCTTTTAAATATGAATAGGGTTTTTGAATTTTCAATAGTTAAATGAATTTCATTATAAAGTTGCAGCCCAATGAAGTCAGCTCATTGCTGTCCCAGTTGCTTATTCCTCATCCATCGGTACGATAAATATAATCCAAGATATTACGTCCAAGTCGGGTTATTTTCTTTCCAATTGTTGTCAATCTCGTGGTCGCTCCACAAATCGCAAAGCTGAACATATTCACATGACATCTATTCATCTATAGGGTTTTCACATTCAGTTCAGAATCATACGGATTCTCATGATAATCAGTTGAGTATGTTTTGAAAAATTCCTAATTGAATATCAGGAATAAGAATAAAAATATGAGAACTCATGAGAATAATATCTCATAATAAAATTGAGAATAATATCAAGGATAGGAGATCATTTAGAGAATAACTCATGAGAATAACATGACGGAAAAAGTGGGAAATATTTGGAGAGGTGATAATCGATGGATGAAATAACAACCATCATGGACTTGTTTTTAAATGTTTTATCAATATAATAATAAATTGTTCATTCCTTTAATCTTGATCATATAAGGCTCTACATGATGTCGGAAATGTCGTACAAATGAATATAACAGTGTAAATATGGATATAATATGATATGGTAAAGCCGAATTGAAAACATATTTTTGAAATCGTGCTGATTAAACAAGCAGTTCATCAAAAAAATCATCGACACTATAAAAACATTTTTGCAATAAAAGATTTCTTGATGACTCTCTTGAACTTGCTGACGTCTTCATTTGCTACTTTCCTGATACTGAGGAGGAGACTTTGAAATAATTTAAGAGAGAATAGAGGGCCCTTATTACGCATTTCCACTCGATATTTTTTCATTCTAACGTTATTTTTATATCTAGTTTCGTGTACATGATTCGATTCTATCAAAGACGGAAGATATTATATCATAAATTTCACCCTTATGACTGAATCCCCGTGCACACCTTCATTCCCCTCGTCTACGTCGCTTGGAGGAACGACGCTAGTGACTGATCGGTAGCAGCACAATCCACCATGACTGTAGAGCTTCCAAGCGGGTTGCACATGTGTTACACAGTCGCAGGTGAGGGGGTTAGAAGAGAGTGGTGATACAGTGGTGGGGGGTAAAGGTGAGATCATTTTGTTTCTACATGT
Organism: Brachyptera risi; assembly: GCA_964007535.1. Lineage (NCBI taxonomy): Eukaryota > Metazoa > Arthropoda > Insecta > Plecoptera > Taeniopterygidae > Brachyptera > Brachyptera risi. Next base: position 20,450,638 of record OZ023328.1, read on the forward strand.
TAGTTGGCAGTATATTTCTCTCCTCTGCAAATATATTGCTCATTCACAACGTTTATGCTGGGTTTGCATATGGTATTTAATAAATTACACAGTAACACATTTTCTAATTGAAAATTCGAAACTTTGAAAGTTCAGCTTCGTGTGTAAGAAATATGAACTGGTTGCAGTGACCGAAAAAGAAGTTAATTTGAAATTGCTTCATCCGATGAATGGGATAAGTAATGTGTCTATCGTTGTCAATTTGGTCTGCATAATAAATTCGTATTTCCTTTCTCAACACAAAAGGCGTGAATCTTGCTGGCTTACGTGCTCGATCGGCTAAGCAATTCTTGTTTGTTTTTTATCAGGTTATTACATTTTGTTAGGTGAGAGTTCCAACATGTGCGACACATAATGAATATTTCAGTTGACAGGGCGATCCTTATACATCTATACTTGTATTCACGTAAGATAGTCGTCTATCGGATATGTAACTATACAGATTTTTCATTCTCAGAGAAACTTATTGAAAATCCGAACATAAAACGCTTTCGAGAGATGTAGTTGTGTTTTTAACCGTGAATTCAATTCCAAAAAAAGTGCGCTCACTAGAAATTACAGCATCACCAATATAACGGAAAATTTCGTGTCCATCGTGTTCTTATATGGTCATCTCCTTTCGTGAATACAAGTATATATATATATATATATATATATATATATATATATATATATATATATATATATATATATATATATATATATATATATATATATGCAGTATGTACAGTGTATATACCATGACTGAGAAATCCGACGTTTTGCTACAAAATGTCTTCTACTTTGCGACGTATACGACGTGCTCAGTAAGGTCTTACGTTTCCACAATACACGCTCGCTTTTACACCGTATAAAGCCCCACACCTCATGAAACATTCATAGAGATCTTATTTGCTAGACGATCAATGGAATTTTTCATCACAATTGTTCAATCAGAACCATTTCATTCCGTATACAATATTGACAGTTTGATATGATTGTCACAAAATGGATAATGTTTATTCTTGAATGTCTATATGCTTGTATTGACGAGAAAATGAGAACTCGATCGACCGTTTCTTCTGTGATGAACCACTAACGCGAGGAAGGTTCGCTTCTTCATTTCTGGTGGTCACAAGTGCACTAGTATAGTAAAAAGAGTCCGTTTATCGAGTAATGCGATTCAAATTGCTGTGTGACTTTTTTTATCGTGTCATGATATTTTTTCATTTTATCTTCAGGTACAACATATTCTTATCACGTATGTGTACTTTCAAAAGAAGTGTTGATCGTTTATTCTTCACACCTTGACCATCTTCAATGTTGCTATATATATATACATATATACATATATACATATATATAAAACATGTCATTAAATGTTGACCCATTTCACGATTAAACTGTGAAACTTTCCGTGCTGTAACTTATAAACTATTCAAGCTACTCAAGTTCACATTATGGTGATAAATAGTGTTATTTGCTAGTCATGTTCTTGCATTAATATAATAAAAACTGGGAAATTATTTATTCATGGAATAATCCGAACTATAGATTTACACTTACTATCCTTCTTTAATATGTGTGTTCTAACCTTCGTGGTATTGACCTAATTCTAGCACAATCACGAATACAACAGAATGATTGATTATGGATTAATCCAAAATAGAACATATGTATTACTGAAAACGTATTTCTTATCTCATACCGTCTCGTCATTCTTAAAATTCAATACATTTTTCGGATTTGAGTTGAATACGATCAGATATAGACCTTACAACTGATGTATTTGTTCGAACTGATTTATCAATGATTTTGATTGAGAGTATATTGAAACATATTAAAATGACGCAATAATCATCATAACAAATATTTAATGAGAATAATTAAACAACATGGCTTCATAAACTAAATATAAACACTCTATGAGACTCTGAATGACCATCTCGATAGCAAATGAACCTTTAGGGTTTCAATTTGGAAACTATTACTTTGTTTTGCATGGTATTATGCAACCTCAAACATTTTTTCACAAACGTGTACAACCATTCTGTGGACACACCATGTGAACGAAAGTTTGAGAAAGCTGTGTGTTATTTGTGTATTGAATACATATCGATGAATCCCGAATACGCTATACTCTAGTATGAAGCTGAATTTCGAATAGTTGGAATTGAGTCGCATGACAATATTGTCGATCGATCGAGACATATCCACCAATCAAATTATGATCATTTATTCTCCATATTATGAACTCCCATTTGGGAAATTATTATGTTTGATGGAATAATTGATATAATAATTTCTGATATATTAAATCTGCAGGCTAAAAGAGTGTTTGAAAATCTGGCTAAAAGAGTGTTATTAATCGATCTCGCGTAAAATAAAATAAAAGGGTTATATATATCTACTTTATCATTACTATGAACATGTTCATATGCAATATGATATCATATTAGTTTGTAACTTATTTGTATTTGTTTGTTTTGTACACCTACTTATGGCCTAATTAATAAGTTTGAGAGTCGGATTTACACTGATTATATTTTTTTTCAAGCAAGACAGCCCGCGCACAAAATTTAACTTATGCGGGCTCCACACTTACAAAATATCATTCCTAAATTTCTAAATTTTATATCAAAACTTTATATCAAATTATTTATCACTTTTGCTTCAATATGTTCATAGTTGTCAACTTTTGATTTTATTATTCGTCTATTTGTTCATTTGTACCTTTCTGTCCACTACCTGTATGCAATTGTTGTAGTACTTGATATGTAAGCGTTGAGTGTGAATAAAATGGTTTCTGAATGAAAATAAATAAAAATAAATAATATGAGGTCGTGTTTTTTGCAGTACATTCTTGTACATGGAAACTGGAGAAGTTTTTAACATTTTGTATACAAATCATATAGTAATGAGAATCAAAATTTCTGAGCACTTATTTTATTCCTCTGGACAGTGATCGGTCAGTCACGAAAGTTATATCTTTCTCATTGAACTCTTCAACGATGAACAATGAATATGCCTGAAGTCATGTCACTAAAGTTGAGATAGAATTGATCTGTACTCTTCACTTCCCTCTATGCACTCATTCTCATAACGGCCTCCGACCGATAATAATCGCTGAGAACGCTACGGGCGTGCTGCTATCGTTCGTAATTAGGACGAACTACATTTTTTTCATCTGCAAAATAACGCAGATTTGTCCACGGGACTTGATGCTGATAGCTTAGCTGGTGCTTAGCTTAGGTGGCAGTTTGTTGACCGTGGCTAGGGAATTGGAAGTGTGCATGGGAAATTCAGAATCATTTTGCAATAAGAATTAACAACTTTGGAATTGTATCAATCGCCTGTCCATCAGCTATCGGTTCACTTCAATATCTCACAGTTGTAATAACTGTGATTATATATATATATATATATATATATATATATATATATATATATATATATATATATATATATAAATATATATTTATATATATATATATATAAATATATATATATATATATATATATATATGTGCATATATATATATATATATATATATATATATATATATATAATATATAACATAATATATATATATATATATATATATATAAATATATATATATATATATATATATATATATATATATATATATATATATATAAATATAAATACATATATATATATATATATATATATATATATATATATATATATATATATATATATATATATATATATTTATACATACATATATATATATATATATATATATATATATATATATATATATATATATATATATACGGTATATATATACATATATATATATATATATATATATATATATATATATATATATATATATATATATATATATATACATATATATTATTGAGTTTCAACGACGCACTGTATAGATGACTAAGATCTATTGGCGTCGGATGAATGATGAATGAGATGATAGGATGATGTGATAAAGGTTTTATGGATAGTGGGAAGTAAGTGGTCGTGACCTCTATTGTGGGAATCATCCTGGCGATAGCCTACACTACAGAGGAAAACCACGAAAAACCTCTGTGAAGATGGACCGTAGCGGGTTCCGGGTCACACGAAGCAAGTGCGTTAACCACTCAGCTACATGTGCCGGTGTATTTATGTTATTCATGTTTATGTTATGTTGTGTTTCTCATGCGGTTTATGTTGATGTCTTTCAGGAGGAAAATTTGAGCCAGTTTTATTGGACAACGCGTATAAAGTTCACATGAAGTTGAAGATTCGTTCAGTGAGTCCAGCCGACTTCGGGTCCTACAAGTGTGTGTCCAAGAACTCGTTAGGAGATACTGATGGCAGTATCAAACTATACAGTAAGTGCTCTTTTTGCTATATTGCTCTACATGCTGACAGTTCATATCAATGATATTATATCAAAGTTGAGAATATTGATCCCGAAGAAATATTGTTTGTTATCATACACTAATTACTAATCATCACTTCACCATCATTTCACTAATCATTAATCAGTAATCGATTGTGAATAATCGTAAATATATATGAATACTTTAATGATGAAAAATAAAGTATCTGCCTTCCAAAAGGTTGCCTATTAGACAGAGAATGATATAAGAATGGCAATAACATATTGATAAATAGAGCAAAATGACAATACAAAAGTGTTTGATGAGAAAATTAATGATAATATTACTGGTATTACTGGTTTTGTGTACTGGTAGTGACAAATGACACACATTTTAGAATGTATGAATAACTCAGTATCATTGTTTCTTCACTACGATGTATGAATTTTTATCCTTCAAATGGTTGGGTGTCATTAGATTATATTCGGAATATGAATGGAAAATTCAAGATTGTTCGAATTTAAATTGAGGTTGTCAATACACCGATATACGGATACGGACAGTATTTTTCCAAACGATAAGATTATTGATTGATTTGATTCAATTTCTACAATATTGTTTTTGCGTTGATCAAAACTATATTTCGGAATTTAAAAAAAACGTTCCTCTGTTCTATAAACATAACACCTCAAATCAGTATCATGGACGCGAATGTATTGAATTATATTGAATTATTTCTAACGCCAATGAGGAACGCTTTTGTAACGACGAACACAAATTGAGAATTCCAATATGATCCGATACTGGAAAATTTGATACGATTATTCAATATGAGAGAAAATATCGATATATCACGATCAATTATCGATGTGATGTGAACGATAATCGATATACGTTTTTACATCGAGGAAACACCCTTTTTCGAATCCCACTCAAAAATACTTCACTTAATATAATAATATAATATAATCATATATATCACTTCATATAATGGTAATATATGAGTTTTCATGAGATTTCATTCTGATTCCACAATTTGCGTATGGTTGAATTCGGATCCAATGGTAGAAGATATAATTATGATACATGAATCACACATGGATTTTAATTTCATCCTGTGTGAGTATTTCAATTCACACAAATAATATTTTCGGTTCATTCATCATATATTTCAGTTGTATCGAACATCAAAACTTTTTTATATTCATCGAAATCGTATAGACATTAATATTTGTTTCCTAATGAATGAGATTACTCCATTACTTTTCAATATATTTCTTTCAATTCATAACACTTCTATAATGAGTCATGCCCATCAAATACTAGAATAAATCTTCCTGAAATATCATCTGAAAAATATGAAAAGAATCGTGAAAAAATTGCGTTCGTTCTTGTCAGTCATCCGCTCATTATCTTTGAACGTTTGTGAAGAAAAAAATAATGATTCTGTGTAATAAAACATGATATATTATTCTTCTCCAAAGACATAAACCACTATATAGTTTGAAACGTTTCAGTATCTGTGTTTTCGTTTGCGCAACAGGACATCAAAAAGGTTGTCAGTACAAGCTATTAGCTTTGTGCTCTCACCTTGTGAGATATTACGTCCAAGACTAATGGATTTGAAAGTGACAACTTCAGGATGTGTTCCGAATAAGGGACCATCAAGACCACCATCTTGGCTGGATTGATTATCAGTTGAAACCAAACACAGCATCCTGTAATTCCAGAATCTGTTGTTGACAGTTTTGTCTTTCATCTCCCGACTTCCATAAATAGTCAACCACTTAGTACACTAAGGTTGAAGTATAGCCGTGATTCTGTAGAGCACACTTTTCGACACAAACAAAATGTATATAGCCTGGTTGTGAAGAGTTCACCTTTCATTGCAATTGCATTAGGTTCAGCGAAAATATGTTTAATAAATCATTTTGAACTTTGCCTTTCAACTCTATTCCGGTGACGATTTTTACACTTTCATTCATTTCAGTAGTCAGGCCATCTTTTGTGGTAGTTGAATTTGTTGACATCATTGATGTCAGTTTTATCGAAACGTGAAATTATTAACTGGGAGACAGAAATATGAGAAACTATAACCTGCTTCAAGTAATATTTGTGGGATGTATGTACAAATTTGGTTATAGTTCGTTTGATTTTTCAACGTTCATTGGGGAAACCATTATGTCATTCAAGTTTATTTATTGAATTTCACGATTACCAGCATGATACCATTATTTTGATTGTCAATTAAGAAGTGTCATGCACTTTTTAGCATGGATGACGCGTACTGTTTGTTCCCCCTAACTCTCCGAATAGCGGAGTTGGCAACACACAACTAGGTTTTTACTTTCTAGTGTGAATTCAAAATGATGAACAAAGATAATTCGATACATATAAATGATTGAATATACGTTTTCAGTTCAAAAATTCAGCAATTCCCAAAATTTTCATTTTTTTTGCAGTTTGTGTGGTATTGTGATATTCCTCAAAAGATGGTGAATATCACTTCAAACATCATCTCTGATTTGGATAAAAATGCCACGATATCAATATTGTTTGCATATAAAATCCAGCCTGAAAGCTTAGAGCTATAGCATCGAAAGCGTACCTATTTTTGTTTCTCGAGAATCGAGAGATAAATCTCTTTCACCCTCTCACCTAATGGCTGCATTTTATTGATGTTTGGACCGTTTGGTCATTCATTGATCTTGGTGGTATCAGCTATAGTTGTGTTCACGGAAGAAGAAGTGTCTTGATTAGAAAAAGGCAAAGAATGTCGTATAGACAACGCGCAAAATCTGCTCAAACTAACTACACACATACACGCAAGCTTGCCCGAAATCGATCCAGGACGCATGCGCGAGCTAGCGTGAAGATCGCGTTGGTATACGAGCTGTAATATACTTGAGTTTTTCTGAAACATTACAACCAACCCTCAAAATTGTTGAGAAGGCCTGGTTATCGATATGAAAATTGCAACCAAGTTGAAGCTTTATTATCAGAAAATGATCGAAATATATAAAGAATTTCAATTTACAATCAATATTGAATCGCATGGAAAATGCGAGATTGGAAGTGAAAAGTTGGAAGTGGAATGTATTATTAGTAGTCATGAGTAAAAGCTTTGGACACGAACTAGCTATTTCCTCTATTCAATCATGTCTATGTAGGTACTGAGGTAACCCTGTACCCCTGTGTTAAAATGCAATATATATATATATATATATATATATATATATATATATATATATATATATATATATATATATATATATATATATATATATGTATATATATATATATATATATATATATATATATATATATATATATATATGAATATATGAATATATATATATATATATATATATACATATATATAAATATATATATATATATATATATATATATATATATATATATATATATATATATATATATATATATATATATATATATATATATATATATATATATATATATATATATATATATATATATATATATATATATATATATATATTTATATATATATCGATCACTGCTGTTTTGATATCGATTCTACCGAATATATATCGCATATACAGAGTCCATTCCAAATCAGAGTGGAAAAATATAAAATCGTTCGAAAATATCAAAATCCAACGGCAGCCATACCAAATAATCTCATTCATGAGGACAAGTGAAGGATTTGAGGAAAAGAGAGGATCTTTGAAGCATCGTTTAATTTCAAATGATAATACTGGGTTCAACTGGTGGTCGTTTTGGCGGCTGTGAGTATAAACAAAAAATCATCGAATTCAATTGTATTAGGTTACCTCCTTCATCTTTCTCGGTCATGATCACAAATATATGAATACTTGAATTCAGCAGAAGTAATCAACCAATCAAAAACCAAATCAGACTCACTTTCAAATAAGTGTGTGTCGAACATTGAATTTGAAACCATCCATCCATTCAATTTTCAATTTTTAATTAATTTTAATGTGGTAAACGTCCCTATGACGATGAAAAAAATTGATCAATAATTCAAACAATTAAATTGACCACTGATCTGAGAGAGAAAAAAAATATATACGTGTATGATTCAATATATTATTATATTAATATATAATATATAGCCTATTTCTTTCGTCAATAATTCTGTTGACAAACGAATTGTTTTCTTCCTGATATCTCTGAATGGGTCTCATTTGGACACATGATATACTCTAGCTCGATTTTGGGGATCTGGCAGTATTTTTTCGATCTCCCTCCATACTCCATTCCCATGTTTTGAATACGCTGTGAACATGTTTCTCATCCTCCGAGTCTTCCTTCTCTCCTGTAACTTATCCCATCCCAGTTGAAAAATGTCAATTTAATGGCTGACGTGCTCGATCGTGATCCTTGATTATATTGTTGTGATTACATATAATTATTTTATTTCCAGCAATACCTCACTCTTCCACGCCGTATAAGACCATTTCAGCTACTGAGCCCAGTAACTTCATCGAGCCAGGTTGGTAAAACAAAACGTTTACGAGTCTTCCAGGTTTTCAAGCACCCATCAAAACTACACAAGTGTATATCCGCGGAACACAAGTTCGTAATCTCTCTTTATAGTTCTCTGTGACGGCTTCACATGTTTACATCGATTCGACACCATAAGTATTCATAAAGAAAATACGCTATTCTACCAAATGATTAGATCTGGCTTCTGGTCGATTTTCACCAGCGTCCAATTATACAGAGGTTTTTGTGGTTATTGTGATTGGTAGTTGAATAATAGTTCAAAAAATCGGAATATGCTACATCATGTTATACACAACTGATGGTATCAATATACAAATATTACCTTCTAGTAACGGAATAACTTGAAATCATAATTTTGTTCTCACACAAAAATCATTAAGGACTAATAGTTAGGGTCCGATTTTCATATTATCTGTCATGTTTTGATTAAATCCAATTTGTACTGTACCACAATATATAGGCCTACGTGAGGTTGCGGTCAGGTCACATGAAGTGGTCAATCAAGCTACATCAAAATGCATTCTGAAGAAAATGTTCTTAAATTCTTCGCACTAAAATTAGAGAACAATGTGCATACGCACTCCAAGCAAATCGGTCTATGCAAAAATTGGCAGTTGAATGTGCGTAGATTTTATTCGAGTCAAAATATGTATTCTGCATTCAACTTTTTCATGTGTCGGCGATTGTACGTTCAAATATCATTACCGTCACCTTTTGCATACACAAATGGGAAAAATAATTACTTCGATTCTCGCTTGTCTCAGAAAGTGAAAGCTCCACTTTGGAAACTGAAGCCCCGCAGGCATGGATTTGTGTGAACGTCACTCATTCTTTAATACACTCAGTCATTCATTCAAACACTTATTCGAATCACTAAATAATATATCTTTACGTTGGTTGGATGAGATCGTGCAAAAAAGCATAATTACGATCAGCTTTGTTTGCTGAACAACCTCTTCCACCTGTCAGATTATTTGCAGATTATTTATAACCAGCTGATGATAAATCAGTGACAAATCATGTTCCAATAACTCGAAGCATTTTCCTATGCGGGACTCGAACCCACGTCTCAATTGACTCCAGTTTTCCATCAAATTCAAACAGACGATTACCTTGGTTGAATTAATTGGAGTACTGATAATTACATCGTTGAGGTAAATTAGCTTCTAGAATGATTTCTTCCAGAATTTGACTTTTCGAGTTGTTTTCAGCCAAAAGTGAGATCTCATTCTATATCGATTAAACGGAAGTGATGGACGCCGTGTGGTGTCTTGTCGCGACGCTGACGAATAATTGCGGATCAGCTGTGGCTTTAGCCGGAGAGTCGCGTCGTTTGTCTGCTTGTCCAATGAGATCAGTCGACGGTGCACTGAGGCGTCGTGACGCTCAAGATAGCGTTGAAAGAAAGGATGCCCGTTTTTTCTTTGTTATCTTGTTGAGTACAGTGGCGTCAAAGATTGAATTGAGGTAGAGCAAATTTATCGACAAACTAACATTGGTTAAGATACTTCAGATGGAATCGCTGGTGAAATTGCTTTCCTTTAGTTCGATGAGTGGTAAAAAGTTTCACTCGAGTCGAATGTATTTTACTCTCCTTGCGCGTTGAGATTTATTCCGTGAGCAATCTGTAAAGAATCATCAATTCTTCAATCTTCATTACAAACTCATCATTGTCATTCATTTCATCATCATTATTATGATTCATTATCATTTCAACTTTTTAACACATAAATGGTTCCGTTGTTACAGTTTGAACAACCACTTGGCTATATTGGGTGGAAATAATTACCGAAATGACTAGAATTTATGCAGGCAACACATAAGGGCTATATAATAACATGCATGATAACGTGCATGATAGACCTCGGAATAGGAATGATATATCTTCCTCAATTGAAATATAACGCCCAATTCATATTGAAGAGAATCTCTCCCAACTAATTCCTCTTTCGGAACAATCGATCACCAGTTAAACCGCTTGACTTCTGAAAACGGTTGGGGATGTCTCGTCAGTCGTTTTGATTGATTGTAATTAACACACTCATTTTACATGAATAAAATTATGAAAAAAATTATCGATAACAACATTTTAGAGAATAACAAAATAGATATAATTTGACTAGGTTTGTATAAGAAAATGTAGAAAAAAGAAATAATTGAATGATGATAGAGAAATCATACAAAAATTAAAGAGGGGAGAAAAGAAAAATAGTATGCGATGAAAACAAAATTGGAAATCAAAGCTGAAGACTATAAAGATGATGTCGTAAAATTTGTGGGGATCCTCGAAGGGCGAGTAAAACTATGCTATAAATGAATTTGTTGTTGAGTCTGAATTTTTTACAAAATTTTACAAAGAAATTGTGAATTGTGCCTCGAGCCCCTACCACTAACCCTATAACTCACTAAAACTGAAAAAACTGCATAAACTAAAGACTAAAGACTACATTTCAATAGAAGTCCATTTGACAGATTTCGTAGCCGCATGTCCAGTTATAGTGCATCCGAAACCAAATTATCACTCGGAATTCTCATTTTCCATACAAGGAGATTTTATTGAGAACCAACTAGAAAAATTATCTGAACAACACTTTTTTCTTGCCCTCCCCTTCCTCATCCAGTCAAAATTTGGGAGATAAATGTCCCCCTCCTCCTCCCCCCTCCCCCCTTGATTACGACGCCAGTGATATATATCCTGGTATTGTTGTTCTCAATTCCGTCTACGTTGGTACTTGCCAACTGGATGCATCTGAGTACATTGCATGGTGATAAATTTAGTGGTATGCGACATCGTAATTCTAGATGGTTCATCAGAACAACAGATGTTTGTTTACCTACGAAACGTAATATATTATAATTCGATATTAAATGTCATGCACGTCTGTTAACGGTAGGAGTACCAGTAAAAGAGGGTTCGCTGAAGAGCGTATACTGGAATGAAGTTAAATCGTTGTGTGATATGGCTTAATTTCGTGGTACTTATGAATGAATGTTTGAAAAAATTGGTCAGGGCACAGGTAAGGCTGGACACCCAAACCCATGTCACTCAACAGTAAACTTTATTCCGGTATACGCTCTTCAGGAGCCCTGTAAAAATAATGATGACGTGAGATACACATAATATCTCTTCTGTGATTTCATCATTTCGTCGAGAAGGTAGCAAGAAAAAAATTGTGATGCTAACTTTGATCTCACGAAATAAAATCCTGCAAACAGCTTGAAACTCAAAATTGATGTTGATATTTTTCTATTTTTTTCTATTTTTCTATTTATTCATTTCTATTTTCGAACCGCTCGTTTCCTTCACGCATATATGTTTCATTGTCAAATGGTTTTTTCATGGGCCTGAAATTTTTTTGGTTCAGAATTGGATGTATACTTATATATTCTCACCGTTCATTGTGCACTTATCTGCAGATAAAATCCAGAGGACACGGCAGAAGGAGCGGGGCCCAGATCTGGAGCATGAGCTCAACGAGATACAGGACCTCTCTGAACCTGAGAAACTCCCAAAGGAACGGGGTAAGCTGGACCGACAACTTGACGCCAGAGAGGAAAACTTTCACAGTATCACCGTCGTAATCCAGTTATGATGAAATTTCTTTCTCTTTGGATATATATTCCGAAATTTTCCATACCTGTATTATCGCATGTAAATAAAAAAATACAATCGGAATGAAACATGAATGAGAATACATTCACGTTCTGATCTGGAACTATAGTAAATATTGCGTCCAAATGGAGAATATAACGCATGGTGAATTCCAATTTGAGAGAAGAAGCACTCGTTTCGAAACATTCTCCATTTTTTGTAGTCTCTCTCGTACAATAATACCAAATCATTTACTTATTCAAATTCCGTGTATTGGCTGCGTATGCTTACTTATTTCTCCAGACACATTTGTCGATAGTAGTCTATACGCTTCAATATTTGTCATATTGAAACATAATTTGACAAAAGTTTTTTCATGGCATCTCACAAAACGAGGATTGGTTCTCGGATGGTTGCCTTTTATTCAGAGTTGAACCCCTTGTAGCAGCAATGACTGGATAAGCAATATACTAGGCAATAGCATTTCTTCACACACACGCATACACACACATTGGAAACGGCTTACGACGATCCAAAGTGCTCAGGGATGTGGATATAGTCCCTAGGGAGAGACGGGAACTATTCCCGAATGCTATTGAGAATCCAAGCTCGTTGTAAAAGACTTGAGGGAATAAAGTGAAGTGTATTTGAGTATATTCGGAGGAACATTTACATGTGTACAATGATCTGGTTTTTATTCTTTCCAGATTCGAAACTGAGAGGAAGACCCAGAAATAATGAGCTTGACCTTCCAGCAGCAGATGAATCCACGTCATCAACGGCGACGTCGTTCTCGTTGCTCAGTACGTTGGTACTCATTATCACAGCGCTTGGGACAAGCAAAACTTACGAGTGTTATAGGTTCTGAAATTATTGTGAATCAAAACATTCCACGAGAAACTTTTGTGATGGCATAATGATATGCAGGTTGTGTTCGTATCAAAGATCTTATTGGGAATTTCATAGTGACATTATATGATATGAACCAATTTTCAATTGGATTAGTGATGAAATCGATAAGCGATCGATGAGGTGGCAACGCGATTGGACACAATGAATCATTGACATTGACATGCCCGATGATATTAGAACATGCTTCCCCCCTTCCCTGGCTAAAAACTGGATCAAGAAGTAGGCAAATATATATTAAATGACTATTATGAATATATACATATATATATATATATATATATATATATATATATATATATATATATATATATATATATATATATATATATATATGTATATATATATATATATATATATATATATATATATATATATATATATATATATATATATATATATAAATATAGGCCCTATATATGTGTATATATATATATATATATATATATATATATATATATATATATATATATATATATATATATATATATATAATATATATGGAATATCTGTGCGATTGTTGATTGATAGCTAATCATAATATAGAGTCAACGTTTCTGAAAAGGAGTGCAAACTTGAACAAAGTATGGCGAATAAAACAAACTGTGACACACGATGAGATAGAAAATTGTAAAGTGATCATTAGACCGATAACGTTAATAAACCAACTGTGAATAAAAATGAGCTCATCAATTTTAAAGCTACGTTTTCCTGTGTATGAACGTTTACCACGGCCGAATGTGAACATATTGTCTAATATGCTTATGATTCATAGATAGTTATCCGATGCTGTGCTCGAGGTATCGAAGACATATGATATAACAACCATATAAAATTGATTTTCCTTCATGAAAAATTCAACGGAAATTGGGATGAAAGTCCATAAAAATGAGGTTTGGAAATTTGTCAGAAAAAGGATTTCCTATTTTCGATGTTTTCATTTCTTGCAAGTAGTATACCAAATGTGTAGTTTTAGTTCAACCGATTGAATGAGTCTGTGGTCGGCCACTTGAGAAGAAATAGGGAAGTGGTGCGTTGAACGAGGATTGCACACACAATGTTAAATAGTTTCATGTTTGTTACATGTTTCTATGTTTGCATATTTCATCAGATTCAGAATTGATCTGGAGTTGAGGTAATCTCACTCTTCAATTTGAACTATCATTTCACTTGTTTTCAATTGTTGTAATCTCCATGGTTATTCATGAATGAATCTCATTTGGCGTTGAATTTTTGAATGAAATGAATCATCTCCGGTTTGTCTGATAATCGAAATTGAAGTGAGTTGAAAAGTGTATAATTCCAATTATATGTAGAGAAACATTATTTTAATCTCATATAAAGTGTAATCAGATTATTTTATGAACCACAAATATACATAGAAACTCCAGATCGGTAGATACGCGAATTGTAATTTCTTCAAAATGGGTATTCTATCAGTATTGAAAACGCTTTGTATACTAGTTAAAAAGACTGACAGCAATTACTTCTTGATGATATCACTGATCGTACCATTACTAACCAATTACCTTTCAACTTAGTGAATGACAATTATAGTTTCTACGCTCCGATTATTACAAGTAAAGGTGAATCTAGTCAATAAAATGTCCACCTTGTAAAGTTCATATTATATTGCTTTCTGTATGTCTTGCTTAGATACGACCATGTGATCGCTGCTACTTTGCAATTGAATCTTGCCTTATTAGCTAAAAGGCAAGTAAAAGTAATGGTTCGACTGTTTTATATACCTCTTAAAACGTAGGTCTATAAAATAAATGTCCACCTGCAGTCATTGATAAATAAACTCACTCAACTATCGATGCCATTAAGATGAAGGGTGTGATCAAACAAAAAACACTTTTTTGTCTTGTAATCATGTAAGTGCGATCCCAGTTGGTAGATTACAAGCTATATAATAACAGTTATCAATTATCCGCTTCATTTTCTTTTCTTGTTGGTGCCAGGTCTCATATTGAAATGTAATTTGTATTTATTATATTACCAGTGTGGTTCGTTTGAATTACAATATGAATTTGTGGTAAATTGAGAATATACCAGTGAAATGCAGGCAATGTTCTTCCACACATGTGGTACACAGAATATACCTAATTATTCAATATAATTTAATGTGCATGTATTGGATTTCTTATTAAACTTTGAACGAAAGGGGTTGTCCATTTTTGTGTTGTTTATCATTCTCAGATTCAACCTGAGCCTGAAGGTTATCATGTTTCAGAATTACGTTACTTCAGTGGAATGTTGAGGTGAAATTATAAATAGGGTGTGGTTCATTAATTTACAGTATTGACATCACTATTGTGATCTCCTCCAATGATAATTATATGTGTCTACATTAAAAGCAGGCCATTATTTCATACCGCTTTCGTTCTGTACAACTTATTTACTGTTCGGCCTTGAACTTACTTTTGATGTGAACAATACTCTGATTTCTTGAATAATTATTTACTTCTCAATTAAGTTGACTTGATGCGTTAGAATAAGTCGGAGTTATTACACTAGGTGAATGTCTGGGATTTTCATGTCCGTGTGCAATGTTCGCTGATTGTTTACATTTCACCCCTTCCTTTCTATACACGCTGGAACGGAAAGTATGTATGATGCGTTAGACTTAGAGTAGTCCAAGAGACAGAGATGTGAGTAAATTCAGTTAGACCGATTATTGTATTCGGACCTCGGGTATATGATTCAAGTTCAATCACGAGTGATGATTGTTAAGAGTTTGTTGAGATTGTTAAGAATGTTTATTTTTATATTTTGTAAAATGGTGTCTGTGAAGTATCTCATCATTTTTTTTTTCATTTTTTCGATCAATTGTTGTCAATATAGTGTAGTTAAAAGATATAGGAAAGACAAGGAGACGATTTAGTTCAGTGACACCGAGTCACCGACTGTTGTGTTTGGACAGTGGGTATATGATTCAAGTTTAACTACGTGTGATGTTGATTGTTCGATGTATGAAATTTCTTTCGATTTGGTTGATTGGTATCTGTGAAGTTTCTCATCACTCTTTATCTTCCACATTGAATCAATAATTTATGTAAGCATATGTGACACGAAAAAACATATCCAGTTCATCCTTTTCGATCAACCACATCCTCATCCGCCCTGCTTACCCAAAATCAACTGGACTGCGTGAATCTATGCAGGCTCGACATCCGACTGAAAATAGGTAAGTCACATATATATATATATATGAATATATATATATATATATATATATATATATATATATATATATATATATATATATATATATATATATACATATATATATATATATTCATATATATATATATATATATATATATATATATATATATATATATATATATATATATATATATATATATATATATATTATATATATATATATATATATATATATATATATATATATATATATATATATATATATATAAATTTGAATATATATATATATATATATATATATATATATATATATCTTTATATATATTTATATATATATATATATATATATATATATATATATATATATATATATATATATACATACATATATCGCTTCTCACTTGTGACTCCAGTGGACTCATTTTTCAGTAATAGGCCCACGTCAAAAGTTTGTAGTTTGATCAACTGATTGGTCAATGAAATAACACAAATGACCAAGGTGTAACAAGTCAAGAATTGATCAACTATAACCAATCAATGGAAAACCGTACCCTAATGTGAGTCAGTTTATTTCAAGAGTGAAACTCAATTTAATGACTTATTGTCACGTAATATATTGCTTATAGTTAATTATGCGTTCTCGAACTACCTAGCAATGTGAGCAAATCACAGAGCCGAATATAAATATCAGTAGACTTACATTAGCCTTAATTCTCTATGATGAATCTAATACGAAATACTAATACCAAGTTGACTACTTGGAGGAAGTCTTGAAATTCATTCTTGATTATTTGATCATATCTTCCATTCATTTCTATCAATCGTTTCTATACCATACATAGCCTACATGGAAGAGAAATTAAACACAACATAGTATAGTTTTTCAATGCAATATTATCATCGAGACACCAGAAGAAACATCATAGATTTTCAAATGGCTGAAATATTGAGGT
This sequence comes from Brachyptera risi, assembly GCA_964007535.1. Lineage (NCBI taxonomy): Eukaryota > Metazoa > Arthropoda > Insecta > Plecoptera > Taeniopterygidae > Brachyptera > Brachyptera risi. The sequence continues at coordinate 20,468,150 of OZ023328.1, forward strand.
GAAATAGAATGAACTAGTATTCAGGAATATACAATGATAAGTTAACTGAGCTGAAAAGATGAATATGGTTCATTCATGGTGTTGTTAGTTATATCTGGATTGTGAATAATATATGAACAGACCATTTTCATAATTCAATGCGCAGGCGCGTCCCGCCTCCTAGCAGCCGAGATCGCTGGTATTGCATGCTGGGAGTTTTAGTACTGTTCAAAAAGTCAGCCCGCTTATCCACAGGGTTGAAGGCAAAACACCAACATATGAAACTTGCATTATCTTTCATTTTACTCACTCTGACTGTGTACATCTCTCATCAAATAGTAAACATATAAATGTTGAAACTACCCTCATATTATAACTCAATACGTTCACTGTAACGCACAATAATATGAATCACACGTGCTAAACAGCATTGGCAGCAAGAGGCTTTCGATCTAGGGTAATAACATCCCGTTCTAGTTTAAAGATGGCTCATTCATTTCGAAAATGGTATATTGCTTAGATAGTGGCTTACAACCACATTTTTACACTCACATTGGTGTGTAAAGGGTACATCTTGTCGGTAGAAGTCATCTGTCGGTTTCATCTGCATGAAAGTCTGCTTGACGGTGAGTAAGTGGTTGGTCAGGTCGACTTCAAGCAAAGATCTTATTTCTGTTCCAAAGCTGGTTGGAGCTAGTTTTCGTATTTGATTCGGTACGTCTTTGTACAGTTCAGATCAATAGTGTTCGATATTGTTCGCCCCAGTTTTATTTGGAGGTGATTGGAGGTATAGTTTAAGGACGTTTTGGGTTTTTTATGAGTGAATTTGATTGTTGCGTAAGGTATCATGAAGATTCGACAGATTTTACAGGCAGATACCGGTAGCTGTCTTTACATAATTTCAGTGGGTAGAATTTTTGTTGTTGTGGTACATATCGAATCTGTGTCTGTGGTAACCATAGCTAAACGTGCTATACGTATATATTGAGTTTGAATGATTTAGATTCCTTCGATTTTCTTCGCTGTGGCATTGTTCCATACACCGGATTCAGATAAGTCGAGTGAAAATGAATCCAAGCATATCATATTTGAATTGGAGATCATCTGGCAATTATGTGGCAGTTATAACTAAGTAACATATATGCGATAGGAAATACTTTTGGAATTGTAAAAAGTAGAAAGGCGTCGTCAAAAAAATCTTCCAATCACAACACAAGTGGAAAAATATAGCCATCCTGAAATAATCGATTGATAATACATTCAGCACGTGAATGAATTCTATACCACTAAACATCTGCTTATACTCGTCTAAAATCCATCTGTTTATGGAGTTCGAATGTTTTATAATCTCATGGTACTCATCAATTACTGATTTAAAATATCATTCATGATGAAAGAGAATATGTCAACAAAAAATAGAATAGAAATATAATATTTTATATGGAAATATCAATATTTTAATATATTATAACTAATATGTCTATTCTCAACTGGCAACCTGTATCGCAATATTTGTATTGGATATGAAATCCAATTCAAGCTGTGAACCCACACTGGTAAATCAAATACTAACGAATAAATCATGAAGAACTGATGACAATCATCATCATTATCAAATTCATTTTATTTATCCATGAATATTATACAAATGATTCAGACATACAAACAAACAAACAAACAAACAAACAACCACATGGAACATTATGTACACCTTATAATATAACAACTAAAAGCGACCGATACAATTATCCTATTCTATATGCTAGTATATGTATTGGAATATTTTATAATTATGGCATTGTAACAAAAATATGTAGGTTTTCTGAATATACTTTACAAATGATAAATAGAAGGTGAACTAATAACAATGAAATAATATCATGATTTGTTATGTTGAGCTATTGAGGTATTGTATTTTATTATTCTCACGGGACTTAAGCTCTACCCTATAATTAAGATCTACAATCGACCATATAAAGTTATACTGGCGAAATATAAGTAATGATACATTGACGTCAATAAAAGGTAAAGCTGTACATCAGTCTGAAAGATTCAAGCCAACTCCAATGAGTTGATTTTCATGTCAAGACGTTTCTCTTCCAATTATTTCATTAGTATGACAGGAAAGACAGTATGATATTTTTCAAATATTACTAGGGGCCTATAGATAAAACAGTGGATATGCATTGTTGGATGAGCAGGTGCGAATAAGTTGAATTTGACATGATTAGGTAGAAACTAAGGAAAGTTGACATCTTCGTATATATAAATATGTAATTTTAATTCGCATCAATCTATATTTTCATTTCTATGAAAATAGTATTTCTTATTTTTCCCGTCGATTTTACCGATATTTCTCATACAGAATGTTCTTGAATTTCAGTGAAGCCGATTGTTGTCAAGACTAGTTGTCACAACTGTGATTGATTTCATCGATGAATTTCTCTTGAGCTGTGATTTGTGATTGAATACAAAATGTGAAACATGAATCAGCGTTTCCAATCAAAATCTTCACCACGCCCATTTCATATTTCTTTAATTATCATTGTGATCATTGTAATCTTTGTTGAATATGCCATTGAATATAGGCCTGATCTCTTCTAAGCCTCATCAATTGAGAACCTGAAATTCCGACCTTGGAACAATAATAGAGAACATCATTTCATCAAATACGCAACAAATATTCTCAAGAGTCTTGGAAATTGTAAAGAAATAAAAAGCAGACTCAAACGATGAAGTATTTTCAACATTTGTTCAGTTATACCCATACATGTAAATCAAGCTCATTCGCAAGCAATTGAATTCTAATTATTTACATCCAGCTTATTCAAAAGCTTTATTAGAGATTCGAATTCCTTTCAATTCATGTCCTTTCATTACACTCGCGTACATGAAACACAATGGCATTCGATTCATCGGTGTATACAGCTGGATGTATCGAATATATCGAATAAATTTATCGACTACATCGATAAAGAGCATCGACATACACAAAAAATAACTCATATTGACATTTGCACTTTTAATTAGCTAACTCTTACACATGAGTGATTATTATTATCATTATTATTTAGTCTTATCTACTTTACAGTCATAACAATGCATTGTATCTTGATGGTCACTTTGTATCGTGTTGGTAATTTTTATTTGGTTTTTGATTCACGTCTTGATATTTTTAACACCATCAAGTTCAGTTCCCTGAGTGATATCATTTAGTTCAGTTGAGAGACGTCAGTTCACTTCAACAAACCATTATTTAGTCCACGATAATCTGATTATAATTATCTTAATCTTCAATTTAAGTTGTAAAAGTGTTCAACATTGAGTTCTCGCCGAATATAGAGAGAGTAGACCAATAATGGTGATGAAGATGATTGACTGTAGTGGATACTTGTAATAACTGGAAGAAGAAGAACCTCCGTTGAAGAGATCCAATGAGTTGCCGTCAGGTCCGTCTCTCAGGTCGAGGTCTGAAAGCAGGAAATACTTGGTTACCTGTTGCTCGTAATATGATGATACCCTATTCATTTTCGTTGTGACTGTCATAAATGATCACCTATGATCACGTATCGTAAATCTCTCTCTCTCTCTATATATATATATATATATATATATATATATATATATATATATATATATATATATATATATATATATATATATATATATATATTGGGTTTTAACGACGCACTGTGGTGATGACTAAGATCTATTGGCGTCGGATGAATGATTAATGAGATGATGGGATGATGAGATGGAGGTTTTTTATGGGTAATGGGAAGGATAGTAGGAAGGATAGTGGCAAGGAAGCGGTCGTGGCCTATATAGTGGGAACCATCCTGGCGTCAGCCTGGACTACAGAGGGAAACCACGAAAAACCCCTGTAAAGATGGACGGTAGCGGGGATCGAACCGGGTCCGACATGCCCACTATACCTTCCGGGTCACACGGAGCAAGTGAGCTAACCACTCAGCTCCTGTGTCGGTATCGTAAATCTACGTTTCTCCAATATATTGATAAGTGAGTGATAGTGAGTATATAGTAAGTATAGTATATAGTAGTATAGTTAGTGATAGTAGTGATAGTAGTGGTAGTAGTGATAGTTAGTAGTAGTAGTGTTAGTTAGTGTTAGTAAGTTAGTTGATAAGTGATCAAGTTAGTGTATTCGATTTTTGATCAAATTGTTCAACTGAATACGAAAACATACATCTTACGCTGATAAATATATTCATGAACGAGAAATTGAAACTAACACAGTTAGGTGAGCTCTCATTCACGGCAGTAACGCCCCATGATACACCACAACCGAGAATACTGATTTGTTCCAAAAAATTCAACGTTTCAGCATGTTGCATGGAACTGAACACATTTTCATAGCCTCACGAAGCTGAAAGAGTAGCTTGTCTGTGGGGCTATTAAAATGCACAATCACAAATAATAACACAAAAGTATGGATCTGGGTCGATAATGCAGTGTAGCAAATGATGCATTAAAAAACAGTACTTTCACACAAGCGGACACAATATACACGGAAAATGACTGTAAAATAGCAATGAATATATACTTGAATGAAAATAATTGAAGTAACTATCATATATTCTAGAGAACAATCTATGTTTTTGATCCTTCTCCAAATTCCAAATTATTGAATAGTTCAGGTAATACTACCTCTATAATAGAATAGTTAGGTGATTCTGTTGATCTCCATACGTATTATGGACCCAATACATGTATCTTCATTTCTAGTTTGATGTAAATGTATGCTATCTGTTTATGTTGCTTTGAAAAGTAATTTGCAGTTGCTATGAATCAGATCGAATTCAAATTAGATAATACAGTTCAGTTTCAATACTCTGCCTAACTCTGCATTGTGAGAACATTTTGAAAAATATTTTGGAAGCTTCGAATTGAAAGCTGTGCTTTATATGCTGATCGTAATACAATATCCATTATCTTCCTCATGAATATATGTATATATCCCATAAATATATAGTATGGTATTGAGATAGATAGAGATAGTGCTTATCATAATGTATCTCAAATCACTATTAGCTTCATACAGTTTGAAATTCAAATTGTAGTTTGAACTATTTGTGAGATAATTTTCATGCTTCAGCAATGGTGGAATATTTACTCATGAGAGTTTCATTCTTTCACAGGATTCTTACTGATCGATTCTGTGGTTTCACATCATTTTCTGACAATAATTTCAATTTATCGACCAAAGTGAAAAACATGCAATTGAACACAATCTCTTTCAGAGCTCATTACCCGTGACCGCCTTATTTTTACAATATCTATTAGGTATATAAAGTCAGCTGATTTATTTGAATTTACCCACTTGGGTATGATGAATTTTGCATGCCCTGCAAATATTTCCATTAATTTATTTATTCATTTCTCATGCAGATGACTGCATCATCACAGATGCACAGATGACTGTGTTTGTTCACAACAAAGTGTCAGTATATGAATAGTAAATATTATGATAAAAAGTAAATACACTCAATTACAGCAGTAAAAACATTGTCAACCTAAAATCGTCTAATTTCCGCTAAATGCCATAGTATATATACATTTTCATTCAGCATATTCATATAATTGATATATATATATATATATATATATATATATATATATATATATATATATATATATATATATATATATATATATATCAAAAGAATTAATGTATAAAATCAGTATTTTATGAGCAATCACTGATGTATTTACAATCTTTCTTGAATTCTTCCAAACTATAAATGCATTTTTGTCGAATGAAATTTTTTAATGTTCGCTTGAATGAATCATGATCTGATATTTTCTTTATACAACCTGGTAGCTGATTATGCTAGGTCATACTTTTGTAGGTCACGTCATGCTCGAACAATGATGTTGAGTGAGCTTTACCTGTAATTATTTTTCAATATAGGCCTATTTATGATATATTATAAGATATTGATTGCAAGTAATGAATGAAAACGTATAGTACATCGTTTTTATCTCATCATGGGCAGTTAGTCGTGGAAACATCTTTCAAATTATCAGATGCATGTTTTTCAATTTCTACATTCGGGGCAGTGCAGTACACATATGTTGCTAATTGTCAGATTTCAAACTATATTCAGAATTGACGACTCGAAATAGGCATGGCTTTACCAGTGAGCCAGTTGGATCATATCATTCGTAGCCATTTCAAGATACCTCGATTGGATATTTGAATTTGACAACAGTTCTAACAGCCCTGTTGATTAGACGGTTTGATTTCTGACGTCATGGGGCGGAGACTGCGAGTCGTCAATTGCAATAATATTAGGAGACAACGGTATAGTTACTCAGCCAAAAACATATTCCAAATTCACTATTCAACTTTCGTTAAAACAAGGCTTCAAGTGATATATTTCCCATGCACAGGTGAAGTTGAGATGACAACTGAACTTGAATACTTGTATCTACAGAAGAAGTTCGTTCATCACCATTATAGACCATTCGAATTTCTAGAGTAATAATTCTAATGAGAGGGAGATCAAGTTGATAAGAAGATTCAAGATTTTTTTCTTCCTACCGAAAATGTTGGAATTGTTTTCTAGCCTTGGAATTATCACCTTTATATTTATCGTTTTTCAAATGAAATATATTATACCCAATTATTCTTTGGGGTGGTAAGATCACCCTTGTGGTGCCCCATACGAGCGATTCTGGTTCTTATCCATAGCGTCAATTATAGGTAACAATGATTGTGCATTAAAAGACCCGATGTCATTTGAAAAAAATGATGAAAATATATACGAATATCACATTCATAATCGTATAGCAGAAGCATTTTGAGGGTCAATGCATTCATGGATGACATCTACAATAATTAGAACACCATCATACCTAGTAGAAGCGTTAGAAATTTTTCGAAATTACAGTAAGTTTCTGAAATATCGGAAGTTTTCACAATAATTCAGTTTGTAGACGATCATCTCTCGTATAGATACAGTGATATTATTTTTTCAATAATCCCAAAAACCTCCGAAATTCAACAATCTCGCAGTAACCTCAACGGTTTGACGCATTTTATATGAATATCTTCATTAATTAATATCAGGTTTGACGACGCATGCTCTACTGATGACTACGATCTATTGGCGTCGGTGAATGATGTATGAGATTATGGGATGATGAGATGAAAGGTCATTACATCGAGTGTTTCTGGATGATGGGAAGGATTCGGTCGTAGCCTGTTGTTAAGGAACCATCCCAGTATTGACCTGAACGACAGAGAGGAATCACGGAAAGACCCTGTAAGGATGAGCGACCATAGCGAGAATCGAACCCTGGCCTCCTGAAATGACGGTTCAGTGTATTGATCACTCGGCCACACGTCTCAGTGCCATGCAAATATCGATGCAATTGCGTCCATTATCTTGAATCTTGTCTAGATATTCTCGATACAATGGAAAGACAACAACATAGAAATATGAAGGCGATAGCTGTGTTTATTATGTTGTACGGCATTTTTCTATCGTGAATACACAGGTATATTTTTGAGTGATTTCTCCATTTTCATGTCGAATTGAATCCATATTGTGATGACGTAATAGATTTATTGATTCGTAAAGATCGCTCACCTCTCTGTTTGGAGATCTGCTGTGGGTCTGATAGATCCATTATTTCGTTTTCGTGATACAACTTGGAGCTTTTCTCTGAAAATGAATTACAATTCATTATTCAAGAATACACAAAACGAAATGACAGAATTCTGAACGGCGTAATTTGAATGAGATTATACACTCCGCCGTGTGATTTAAGCACCATACATTTAATCACATTCATATTATTTACGCTTTTGAGAATGTGAAAGCTGCTGAATGGATACAAGAAAGAAGAAAGCTTATTGTGCGAAAAAATGAAAAAATAGATGATATTTTAACGAGCTTCCTATGTAAGCCTAATGCTGATTACATTCCAAGTATTTTAGGACCAGTTGTACAAATTATCAGTGAGGTAATTATCTCATTATTAGCTGCATGAGATAATAAAGTGGTGCATGAAAAATTGAGAAAGGAATGCTTCACCAAGAATGAGAGAAATATCTGAGAATTATTGCTCGATTCTCCGTTGGTGGTACCCAAACATTTAAGCCGTTCAAACAATCTTAAGGGTTCAAAATGATTGATTTGTCAATAAATTGATTGCTACCTGCTCTCCAGATATTACAAAATGCTATAAATAATATTATAAAAAGGTGTATGAGTTGGCAATCGAATATATATACCAATGAATCGGAGAGAAGAACAATTCATAGATACATATTGTAGATGTCTATTTCGAGTTTATTATTGATGCCAACTATCGATAAAACATCAATCATGTTCATATTAGGTATAACGTTCGATCAAATGTTTAGAGTACATTATATACTTTCATGAATTCCAGAACCATCAGTTATCATTCAGTAATGATACCATTTGGCAAGTTCATAAACTTCATTCAAAATAAGTGAAGTGAGTGGCTTCGAATCAAATAAATCACATTATTCCCTCTCTAACGTGTGATGATACAAATCTCATCAAAACTGAGATCAATCAATCTTCTTCTCTGTATACTTAAGAGTAATGGTAACCGGACATTATTGTCTTACCATATTCCCATTGTACTCGGTATAAATAATGATTCATTAGCCACGAATAACCATCACACAAATTGTGCATGCGTGACTGCTATTTAAAGGACTACGAACGAAAAGTTTTAGGGTTTTAATCGGTGATGCATCGGTCAGTGTCAAAAATATATAGCATTATCGCATAATTTCCGTTCTCTGCATTATTTATGATCTTATACCCTGGTTTTCTTTCTCTCTCGCTCTTCCTCGATTAATGCTGCAGAGTACGGGGGTAGATAACAATTAATCCCGATGTTTAAGTGTGTGAGAAATCATGCTGTTATAATTACACACGGCCAACACCGAATATTCTTACCCATTCGGCTATTTTAGATTTAGATTGTCTTTTAACTGCAGCTTAACTTAATAGCGTAATAATTTATGTTATAATCCAGTTTGTGAATCCTTTCAAAGTTTAAGCGGAATCCCATCAAAAGATCGCTTATTTCAGACTAGTGTGGAGTAAATCAAAGAGACACGTAATACTGAATGGAATGTACTTTTGCTCATTTTGTGGATTTAAAGGTAGAAAGGATAATGTTTATCAAGGAATTACTCGTGAAATTACATCTTGTTCTCAATTACTTGGCCGCAACGAGATTTGCCGTTACCAAATTAGGTCATCCGAGTCAAAAAGGATTATCTGTCGGGATAACTGCATTATTTATATAGCTCCTGGAAACAGAATTGGATTGATTGAGAGAATCTAAGATCCAATTATCAAACGCTACTCTATGTTTCATCGTTGAAGTTCGAAATGAAAGTTTCTGGAAAGTCTATGCTCGAAACGATGTTTGTAGCATATTATGAGCTATTGAATTGAATGAAAATGCATGCTTCTATGGAAAGTATCGATTGACATGGAAACAACAGTGTCACACTATTGAATCAAACTATCGGTTCTTGTTATTCTATAGTGTAGTTTGATTCGAAGAACATGATTATATTACATAAATGAGGATGTGTTATAACCGAAACGCCATTTCACTACCCAATATCATAATATCATACATAGCACACATATTGTGATTTCAGTAAAGTATCATAATTTCATCATAGGTGAAATATCATAATTTCTCGCCATGCTTAAGAATATGTTTGTATCAACAGAACGTCAAGCATGATTAGGATGATTGGTAAAATTAATACGTATCAAAATAGATGAAATAATTGGGAGGGAAATCATGTTTGTTAATAATGACAGATATATTATCTTGGCGACAAATTTTCGAAATGGCAAATGCAGTGAATTTTAATTGTATCTTCTACATGCTGAGAAAAGTGATCATTCTCAGAGAATTTCAATATTGAATCATATGATTTATTCATTTCCACTTTAAAGCTGCTGTGTAATATGATAACCAAGATCTAGTGGCGTCGGTGATTGATGAATGAGATGGTGAGAAGATGAGATGAGAAATATTTCATCTTGAGTGTCGAATATTGGAAAGAAAGCAGTTATGTCAATTTCTTGAAAAACAATCTCAGCATTCGCTTTGATTATTTAATAAATGTATATGTGTAAATAAATTCATTGATGGGATAGCCGCAACATGAGTGAACCACTCTGCGTTGTCAATGATTATGTACTGTTTACTTGAATCACGCATATTACCATGAAAATTCAAAATTCAGATGTCCAATGTTCTTCTGTTGGTAGGCCCTATTCGTTTGATTTATTATTATAGTTTAATTTAAAAGTTTCAAATAATTATTTATACCTTTCTTTGAATTGACATGTTTCTTTGATTTATATTTAACAAGTATGTTCCACAGATGAGCCTCTGGTTTCGTGGGAATTATTTATGGTGTCAATTATGAAAATTGTATACTCTAAATGAAACACCTTGAAAAAATAAGACTGGGAAAATTCACGAGACAAAGTTTTGTCAGGATGTTCGACCATGAGGGGAATCGTGACGCGATCTTCTAATTGATGGAACAACGTAGTAGCGACTGATCTCAGTACACCTGAGCCTGCTATCACAAATAGTCATATCCTTAGGATTCATCAAGTTATGACCATTTTACTGAGTTAAGACCAATATTGACCTCAAGTTATGACGATTCCACTGAGTTAGGATCAATGTTGGCCCCAACTGAGTAAAATGGTCTCAACTTAAAACGTCATAAGGATAGGGTTCTTCGTGAATCCGGGCCCTGATGTCTCAGTACGCCATTACTTGGCCTCCTTGGGCCAGGAGTGCTTTAGAGCCCATTTGGCGAAATATATATTTTTAATCACTTCTGAATGGTATTAGATATCAACATTTCCAAACGGAGTGAAAAACTGATTATCTAATAACTTCAAGATGTCATGAGTGATTTCCATCAATTGAATAGAATCAAGTTTTATAAACAACTCAACAACAGTGACTGATATAATGAAAATTGCACAGTTGATTCTTATTATGGCGCCAAGTCACGTTTCTGTTGGTTTCTGTTGGTTGCAGTCTGGTGGTGCATTATTGTATTCATAATGATGTATTTATTTACCGATAATTGAAAAAAATGATTCAATATCTATGATAAATTGATACCATAGATTTGGTGATCTTCATGAAATATGACTTAGAATTATGATGTAGCATGTACCTTCCAAAGTTATCACCAGAAACTGTTATTTCGCTGAATCGACTTCAATGCATTCTTACACAGTTACAAACAGAAGCAGTTAAAAGCAGTTGAAGCAGTTACAGGGGAAACCGTGAGACTGTTTGAGAACCGAATTCTACTCTGTCTGCTAGACCACACTTGACATCGTACTACTTCATGCACGTGAGTTTGATAAATGACTTTAATACCTGTAACTGACTAACTGATCCAACATACGTTAAGTACTGAAACGGTTATATAAAGTGTGGACACATTGTGTACAATTAATTTGAATGTTCATGTTTTTTTTTTATTTGATCTAAAAATGAAACTGGCATCATGAAAGTCTTCGCTAAGGAAAACAAAAATTCAAAATCGGTGATCATTCGTTCATAATATTCTCACATTGAGTTCACCAACGTACAATGCTAACCAAGATTCGTCGTCGTTGTTGAACGGCGGTTAAAATATGAGGAGAAAGGTCTTCTCACGTGTTTTTTAGCATCATCAGGGTATTCATTCTATAACTTTAAAACGAAATTAAAGCGCGGCATTTTTGTTTTGTTCCGAAGATTCCGTATACTTCACATGCTGCATCGTATGGGCTCTGACATTTTCGTCGCGCTTGCATTTAGTTGTCGTTATAGAATGAGGGCCCAGGCTGTTTTGTGATGTGTTATGGACAGTGGAAACGAAACAAAAATGACATTTTATTGAAGAATCATCTTGGTATTCAATTTAATGACAGTATAACGGAGAACAAAACACTATCCAAGAGAGTGGCCTTATGAATTTGATCATTCCATTAAGTTACTCTTCGAACCAGATACATCCCACTTGAGAATGTATACCATCAGATTTTTAACGTCTTCGTTTTCAGTTCAATTCAACCTTCCTTTGCCAATAATCTCATAGCTGCTCCTCTTCATTGATCTAAATCGATGAACTATGTTCAATTTATAATAATTGCATCGCTTGACCCCAATAGAATCACAGAGCAGTATTCTTGCCTCGATGGTGCAACTCCTCGAACAATGACCTAATGAAATCTATTTATACTGCATCATTCAACTGAAAGATCAATTGTCAACAAGAAGAGATCAGTCATTCATGAAAATCAAGTAATGAGATGGTAAGAAAGATGTTGATTGTTCTCACTCACGGTATAGTTTGATACTGCCATCAGTATCTCCTAACGAGTTCTTGGACACACACTTGTAGGACCCGAAGTCGGCTGGACTCACTGAACGAATCTTCAACTTCATGTGAACTTTATACGCGTTCTCAAGTAGAACGGGTTCGTATTTAGCTCCTGGCAGGAATAAAATTTCATTAGGAAAACAAATAGAAATTATTATTGGAAATTGAATGAGTGTTTTTTTTAGAAAGTTTCCCATTATATTATGAACTCTGTCAATATATTTCGATGCTGAATTCAGTGTATTCACTTGAATTGATATTATATTCAAACCGTATCACGATAATTTATATTTGCAGATCATGTTTTCCATTTCCGAGTATTATTGATATCATTTCGATATTTATCAATTCTAATCGGAAAATACTGAAAATAGGATGAGGCAAATACTTGACACATTTCCCTCTGGCGTATGAAGCGTAGGCCTACGTACACAAAAAGGCTGACCCTTGAACGATGGACGACTGAATAAATATATATATATATATATATATATATATATATATATATAATATATCAATATATATCAATATATATCAATATATATATATATATATATATATATATATATATACATATATATATATATATATATATATATATATATATATATATATATATATTTATATATATATATATATATATATATATATATATATATATATATATAAATATATATATATATATATATATATATAGATATATATATATATATATATTTATATATACATACATATATATATATACATGTTTCATGAAGATGTGAAATAAGCTCATAGATAGAGAAATAATGCTGACTCGCCAGAAGCAAACATATCGAGTATTTGTACAACGTAGATATTCTGCCTCGGGCTAGAAGTGACATCAACATAGCACTTGGCTACTGATTCTACATAGCTTGATTATATCTATATTTGGAATGATTTTTGTTCTCAACATTTGGTTTAGTGACTGTAAGTATACAACAGCAGTTCAGTGGCACTGATATTATCAGGATAGTATCCATCCATCATCACGGGTGGAAGTGCCGTGTTTACATTCCTAGTATACTATCATCCACGAAAGAAAGTCGTTGACCAGATAAATAATGGTAACAAATTTGAAAATTGTAGAAGTTGTATTTTCAGTATCAAATCTCTTTCTGAAAAATCATTGATATAGTCATGGTACCACAGCTAGTCACGTACGACGGTGGTGTTGAAGATTGTGATGCTAGTTTAAGACCTTCTTCTTTCGTGGATACATGTATACCACATGAACTATATCACTTTCTGCTCTTATCGATACATTTTGCTGATTACATATTTTCCACTCGAATGATGGTCCTCCACTAGAAAACAGCACTAACGAATGGTATCTACCACGTAACATATCTGTATCGACGTATTTCTGAATGAGAACCTTTTTATCTGAATGTATACCTTGCGCAATGATTTCTCCTTTGTCCCTTGTCCAATAATTGATCGACTTCGGGAATGCTTCTGAATGACATTCTAGCGTCATTTGTTGTCCTTCGTGACCTCCGACCAGCTGGTTCTGAATCCAGATCATTGGCGGAACTGGATGAAAAATCAAATACTGATCAGTCATGGGTCACTTTGTATTGCAGCATGCTACTATGCCAGATGAACGTGATTGTAATATTCAAACATAAAACATGTGATTATAGTATGGAGGTGGATAGTGATTGAAGTTGGTTTAATAATGATCAATTTCATGCTTTTATAATAAATAACCTCCAGATCCTGTATCAGGATCACAGATACTGATATATCTCAAATATGAATCGTACCTGAAACTTCATTGTTTCGATAAGATTTGAATGCAGATTTTTAAATATGAAGATGAGGTAACCTGTAGACATATCTTCTCAAAATACATTTCATGATTTTATTCGAAAGTCAATCATAATTGATTGCTGATCAGTTGCATAGCGGGTCGTGTTATGTTTTATTCCGTCTATATTGAATGACAATTTCCACACTGATGTTGACGGTAAGAGAGATGAAGTTTTGACGAAAATTAGATCCTGGGGGGTCTGGTTCTTCTATTTACACATAGTTGATTTAATTATCTGATGGAATATATATTGATAAAATATTCAGAACTGAACATGGAGATGTAATATTGTTAATGTACTTACAATGCACGATGAGCATGATCCTCTTGCTGACGGTCGGAGGGACGCCGTTGGAGGCGATGCAAAGGTAAGCGCCCATGTGCAGCCGATTCACACGGGTGATGTTGAACACGGCTCCCTCGACGCTCAAAACTAAACATAATCTCTCATGATTATTAATCTAATATGATGTATTCATCAATTGGTTCCTACAACTCCACATGATAATGAGGCAATCGTGACAGGATGGGTTCCACAGAATCCAGTGTTTCACACATGCGCAATCACGTTTCTGTGATCAATGATCATACAGTGTTTTCTTCGAGCGGGATTCTTCGGTTCGAATTTCATCCAACGATAGACTACTCCATTTTTTTCTCAAATGTACTCAACATATTACTGTCACGAGTTATGAAACAGGTTGAAATCATCTAGCCAAAGGAAAATTTATAATTTCATAATTATTTTATTGCCAGTATCACATGTATTTAGCTGAAGCTGGTCACTGACCATTCGCAAAACAGCGGATCCTGTCACGTTTGCATTGTTGCATATTTGATTCTGCCAATCACAATTTAATTGACCCAATACGATTCACGTTTTGATTATTGCTAGCATTACGCAAGATCGTTTGTGGTTATGGAAGGGTGGTACGGGTAGATCAGAAATGAAGTGAACTAATATTTCACTACTGGATTCAAATGAAAAACTGAGTATTGAAAATTGAAATTAATTGCATTTAGGATTTTTGGTATTCAAAAACAAATCAGCCCTCATGACAACCGGTGATTACCTTGCTAAGAAACGAGTCAAATATAGTTTACTGTATTTGAAGTTTGAAATTGTTTTGTGGAGGCTCACCAGAGAAATATTTTATCGAATGGAAAGATTTCACGTTAGAGATCTTGACAAATCTCTAATGGTTTCACATTTTCCTATTGAAAGTATAATCAACCCGTTTTTGACGTCAACTTTTGAGTTTCTTGAACAGTGAATAATTAAAACGGGAAAAGCGTCGAACTAATCCCGGTAAAACTGTTTTCACTCCGAATTACTATATTTATAATTCATGATTCAGCTTGGTTTATATATTCCCGAGAAAAAATGGAAATTATTTTCGTTCTATATGATGAGACCGAGTTATGCAATGATTATGAGTAATACGGAGAGTAGAATATGGTTTCCATAATATCGACAATGAGGTTGTTGCATTGAGTATATAACTACACAACGTCGACAGCCGAAACTGGCCAGATCAAAGCGACATAGACTCTTCCGAAACCAATCTCACATGATTGAATATTCGCTCATTAGGTCCGGCTCGTTTAGGATTGGTCGCTGATAATGACCGGTCAAAGCTCAATGAACTAAAACACACGCACTCTGTTAATTTGTCGAGTGGTTGATACGATGCGGCCCACTCACAGTTTCCTGTTGCTCCGACGTTCGAGATACTTGACTGGATCCCGGGTAATAGAACGTTATTTATACGATAGTTGTTGCTGATTCGAAGCCTATACAGACGATGAATCTGGTTTCCGATGGGGAATTTTCCCATTGTTGTTGTATATTTGCGGACATATAAAACGGTTCAATCCGAAATTCGATTCCGAATAAAAATCAGATCTACCGCTTTTTCTTCATTGATTGTGTATGCACATTATCTTCTGGTTTCGGTGTGTATATTATCAGTATATATACATATATATGTATATATATATATATATATATATATATATATATATATATATATATATATATATATATATATATATATATATATATATATATATTTTAGGATGTATTCTGATGTGGCTAGAACGGCCACTTTATGTAACCGCAACCGTATTTCATCTCGCTTAGTAATGGAGATCATAAACATAATACAAAAACTATTTTTCTCTCATGAGTTATTAATTAGGTTTCATGCAGAACCATCTAGCTTTTTATTGGTGAAGTATCCATTCCGGTCATCTCGAAATTAATGGATTCGTTTCTGATGATGAATGAGTGAAAATAATGTTATTATTTCGTATCTATTTCTCAACATGAAACACCACATGAAATGGGCTCGTGAAGAATATTATGTAAATTTCATACTCAAGTTTTTATCATATGTCGTTACATGATTATATTTGTATGAAATGTGCTCATATTTTGTGAACAAATAGACACGCAGTTTAATAATGAAATGGAATACTGAATAGACAAATTGTCCAGTATCAGTGCACGGTAATGCACTCGAGTAATAAGGGAACTCTGCTCATTAACTTCGGTCGCAGTTCATTTTACACCATGTGTCATAAACTGTCAAACGAGATTGACTCTTCATATTGTTGAGAATATGAAATGAGAGATTTTGTGAATTGATATGAATTTCATTACGCTACCAGTGTAAATTGAGAATATTTCATGTGCAAACTATTTCGGATTGGAGAGAAACTTTAGGATAGCCTTGTTGTATTTTCAACAAATGCTTATATTTTTCGAATGGTGAAACCATATTTTTTTCGAAATTTTCATTTGTTCACTGTCATTCTAGTCACAAGTGAATATATTACAGACATTCGTGAGATTTCCTCCATCAAGTTTGTATCGTATTGAGGGCAAAACTTGATCTATATCACGAGATGAGGGTAGAGTCTGAATGATGAAAGTTCATTGGATCGTTGACAATTGAAATTCACTGAACCTGGATTGGATTGGAACCTGGATGTGAATGTTTCAACATATTACAATTGTATTGCCTCCTAACTCCATAAGAATGAATCATAGAGATGATATTGATAGAAATAGCAGGACAAATGAATCTAGGCCATAGCCTAGGCCATATTCTAGACCATAGCCTAGGTCATAGCCTAGGCCATAATATCTTCATTATTAACCGAAAAATTGGGAATGCAATAATAAATTGTATTATGATCATTTTCCAATGACAAATGAATATATATATATATATATATATATATATATATATATATATATATATATATATACATACATATATATATATATATATATATATATATATATATATATATATATATATATATATTTATATATACATATATATATATATATATATATATATATATATATATATATTTATTCATATATATATATTTATATATATATATATATATATATATATATATATATATATATATATATATATATATATATATATATATGAACACACACATTATTATCACCATATTCATATCCCATACTTTCTCCAGCTATTCTTCTTTGGGTGGTTAGATCACCCTTGCGGTGCCCCATTCAAACAATTCTGAACTTTCACATTTAGCCTCCATTGGGCAACAATGATTTCATATCAATTTTGTAATGGTAATGATAGAAATGTATATTTTCCCTCACCTTCTTGTCCGTTGCCAAGTGGTATGCCTTCGCCTCCTTCGCGCCTCCATATTATACTTGGCGCTGGAGAACCCGTGGCTGCGCACTTCAAGGTCACGTTAGTGCCTTCGCGCACAACCATGTCTGTGCTCGTAGGGTAGTCCAGAATATCCGGAGGAACTGGATGGAAGAAACATCAATTACTGATATAAGAAAGCAGCTTTCAACAGTTTGATGTGGAATTTTCTCTCTCATAATAACACATATGCAAACTCTGCGACTCATTTAGATGATATATCTGGTTACAGTACACGTAATTTTCAGACAATCAATTTTGTTTCGTACCTTATGGGTTTCACAAGTGTCTGAATGACTTTCATCGTGAGGAGGTGGGATAGAATAGTGAGAAGGAAGCGGTTGTGGCTTATATTGTCGGAACCATCCCGACATTAGCCTACACTACAGAGGGTAGCCACAGAAAGAAAAAAATGTAAATATGGGCGGTGGTGGGGATCGAACCAGGTCCGATACGTCCCTTCACCACCCGGATCACATGAAGCGAGTACGTTAACCACTCAGCTATATGTGCCTCTAAACATCAAAATGACCTCTCATCATACAATTATTCCACTATTCATAACGACTTAATACCGTGTCAATTGTTATAATGAGCCTATTCATTTGATATTCAACATCTATAGACATATTTTTCGACCATCCTGACGTTTCTTTTCGTAATCTTTCTCTGTCGTTCAGGTCAATATTGAGATGGCTCTTTAACAACAGCCACGACCGAATCCTTCCCACTATCCAAAATCACGTAATAGAGTAATCTTTCATATCATCCTAACATCTCCCACATCATTTACCGGCGCCAATAGATCGTTATCATCAGTGCAATGCTTCATTAAAACCCAATCTAAATAAATGAATAATATCTTCATTATATCTTTGTTATCTTTTTTAGATGATAATAATACACAAAAGCTAGGAATCAATTCATCGATTTTCTTTCCCTCCTGTATAGTATTATATGATATAATTGGACAGCCATTTTTCAGTGATACTGTAGCAAAATTTTGAGACACGATAAATCGCGTAATAAAAACATCTGCACTCATCTCTCAGCACACAATTCGTTTCCAGGATGTCAAGTTTTTTTGAACGCACTAACTCCACTCGTAACAGCAAGGCGACGAAAACACTTGTTTTATTGGTGTGAGAAGTGTTTTACTTGGTAATAGGCCCACGAGAGAAAGAGAGAGAGATTTCGAAGAAAATATCCATAAATCCCCTTATATAAAATACGTAGTCTTCTGTTACCGGGAAAAAATCGCTTAACAAGCAAAAAATAGAGGAAATTTAATCAAGCATGTCTATTAGCTCAGAATGTTATCATAAATCTAACCAATCATGGACAAGTGGGGTATTAGAGTGTTCGATTCAATATTACAAAGGTTGGTTTCTATAAATTCAAGACATTTGCTTGGTAGATTTGATGGTTTACGCAGTAATATATATTTTCAGAATAGTCAGCTCATTATTCACAAGTTCTACATATCCATAAGAATGACTCAAGATAGACGTAAAATTGGTGTCCTAGGGAATGAAATCTGATTCTTCTTCCTCACATATCACATCTATTCCCAAGACTTTTCTACTTCCACGTTTCCTCGATGTTTTCCTCTCAAAATAATACAAACTCGTTACCAAATAAGTGAGTGACTTCATCATCGCATATCATTGATCATTCGTTGAATCATTGATTTCCAACAATGATTCCAGTATTGACACGCGTGTGTTTTTCTTAAAAGCACTTTCTTGTCTTTGCATACATTTTACTCGAATGTATATCCGTCTCATGATGGGTTGCTGCCACCACGCGCTACAGAAGCAGCTTTCCACAGCTTAGCGGTGCCTGAGTGGGTAAATGAAGCAGTTTGCTGGATAAAACAGCGTTGTTTGCTGTGGAGGTGCTGTCGGTTAGAGGGTGGGAAGGGAGGGATTGGGAAGGGAGAGAGGGGTAGATTGACTTTAGCTAGTGGCGCAATGTAATAACAATGGTTGGCGGGGAAGAGGAGGTGAGAGAGGAGAAGGTTTATTCACCATGCATTTGCATGCTATTAGCTCTATTCAAGTGTAGCATATACATTCATACATTGCATGTAATTGCACGCGGAACAAACACGGGCGGGGTTAATGTGACACCTTAATGATATATATACAACCACCTGAAATAGAGATACGGCTCTAATGAGGAGTGTGGAGCAGTTTTAATGAGAGTTAGCAAACCTCGGAACGTAATTTTCCTGTAAATCTATTGATTTAATTGCATACATTTATTAGATTCTTGTCTACATACAATAACTATTTATGTAACAAATTCATACGTTCCAGTTATGGAGCCTTTAATGTTCGATTTTATTTCAAAATAAAATGTAATAACATTACTGGGTTACTATACAGTTTGAAAGATAATATGAATCGACATATATGTATATTTATAATACACTAGCTGCAAATACGAGGTGTATAGAAAGCACGATGGCAAAAATTAATCTGTTTTCATATGTATCTATCCATATTGAGCTTGATACACTGATGACGTAGATTCATTGGCGTCGGTGAATGATTACTGGGATGATTGGAAGAGGATATGACAAGTTGTTTCATGAGCTATTTGTGTATGGTGAGGTGGAGTCGGTCGTCGTTTGTTGTTATGATTAACCATCCCAATATCAACATGAACAACAGAGAAAAATTCAGAAAAAACTTCCACGATGGTCGACGGTGATGGGAATCGAACCTTGGTCGTCTGAATGACTGTTGAGCGAGAATGTATTGCACATACTCAACATGTTTTTTTATTGAAATGAACTGTTTTCTGCTCTCAACACATGTCAGCATTTATTTAACATTTGTTAACGCGTGTTTTGGGGGAGAAACCCTTTTCATTGTTGTGTCTATAATAATGCAGGTCATGAAAGTTCATAATTTTTCATGGTTCTTTCTTCCACATTGTTCATCCAATTTGTATCACATCACAATTGCCTCCCTCTGATCATCCAGTAAAGATCCAGAATCTAGGTGAAATATGAATATTTATATCAAATTGGAACTATTAATTAGATTATCCAGCTTGTCAATCCATCTAAGCCCCTTGATTTCATATTCGTTAGGTCGTTGACAACCCTGCCCTTAATAATATGTGAACCCGCTTTCCATTTAATTTCTCTCCGTTCTTATTTGATATACTTTCATTTATTTCATTTATAGGCCCACATCTTCTCCTCGACCAATTTTGGAATACTTCAACAGACTATTGGTAGTTTCGTTCTTCATCAGAATAATTTCAGTTTGAATTCAATGTCAATCTTATTGAAAATATTAATATAGAATTTTGGTATGGTGCCTAAATGAATTTTGTAAATTCAAATGAATACTTCCTAATTCATAGAACTTTGCCTCCATTTTGAAGTTCCAGAGAAACACAGCATCTAAACAACAATGTTTTCATGCAGGGTGGAATGCACAGTAGTTTCACTAGGCGTTACTGCAATAAACTTTACCAACATTCTAGTCAAGTTCAACGTTGTAGTTGTTGTTGTTGTTCTGAGAATTGGAATATTTTTTATTCCCTTGCTATATATTTATTGAAGTCAAAGCTTTCAGTATAATGAAAAAAGTTTCTGAATACACCTTTTCACTTTTACCTGTTATTGTTCATGCTTCATACGAGGGTGATAGATTCATGAGTTATTATTTACATTATATTGATGAATAGGGAAATTCAGAGTTCAATTTCCGCTTCAAATATCTATATTTGATATTTTCATTTTTAATTTGATCTCTCTTCCGTTTATAACCCATATTGAAGTTCATGCTGCAATTTAGATTGCAAAATATCCACTATCACTCAAGTTCTGAACAAACATGTTTGAAATTATTCTGTCCATAGAGAAATGATATCAGAGGCAACTTCTTGTACACAGAAATCACTCCACAAAGTATGGCTGACGGTTCCATACAGTGAATTATCAGAATATGTTGCTGTTTGAATGGTTAACAAACAACAATTGTACAAATAACTTCAATTTCAGATACATCTTCGAGCTTCAATACACTTCTTACTATGCCATATGCTACACTATCCATATACATGTAGTGAATTTGTTGGATGTACTGACAGTATGTGAATGTCAAACTCATATTAGGAGAGCTCAAAGACTCTGTACTTATCCACATGAAAAAACTACTATGATAGAGTAATTTGAAAATCGAATGTTATGATCTAGAAAGAAGTATTTGATCGAGTTGATTAGAATAAGGTTTCGAATTGATTCAAGTTCAATTTTTATACATTGTCACATGTAAGGCTTCAAGATGATGAGGATAAATAAGTGAAGTGAAAGTAAAATATGACCAAGTCTGATATCATTCACACTGCTATCCATTTTTATCAACATTGAATATAACTATATATCATAAATCTAGCAAAATTCTCATAGATTTGGAAATGTTCCCCAGTTTATTCACAATTAACTCATAAAATATATCTATTTAAAGCACCTCGCTTTTACAACAATGTCAAAGTCATCTGACCAACTCGTGATTAGTCGACTGTCTCAATTTCGAAACATGTTCCTTTTTCATATCTCTTCATCGTGTGTTTTACAAAGTCATTGTACGACCGTCTGCCTGGTTACGCGTCCCGATTATGATCAAAGCAATGTCTATTTAATGGATGTCAGACTCTGGCTACGTCAGCCACGCTGCGACTAATCGAGGTTCAAAAAGCTGTTTGTAGCTAGTTAAAACAGCGTCCCGCTTTCAAAGCTTACTTCCGGCTGGCTGGACGAGAATCCTAAGTGTCCATAAGGATGGGTTATTATATAGAGTACATTAGTATATACTGTGGGATATTAGAGTGGTCAGTACAACACCAATGTAATCAGTATGATATTCTATGAGACGACCACATTGACAAACTTCTTGCATCAAAAGTTTTAGTAATGTAATGAAACTCTCAGACTTTGTCGCTGAGCTTGTGATACACAATATCATTATTAACAGGATGTAAAACTTATAAAGTTGTAAGTAGTACGTGTTAATTAATGCAATTTAATAGTACAATATCAACCAGACATGTAGGTTATATAGATTATATAGTGCATTACACATTTTCCTCTCCATCGGCAAAAATATACATATATGTATCATATATATATTTTTTTTTTTAATAACATCGAAACTTGATACAAAATCATTTTTCCCCAATTAAGGCTTAGGATGAAAGATGGGATCGTTTAGACGGGGCACCACAAGGGCGATCTTACCACCCCATTTTGATTATTTAAAACTAATGAACTTCAACACCAGGACTGCGCTGTATGTGACCAATAATTTTTCGCCGTGGATAAAAGTCTTTCAGTACAAACACACGATTGTTGATATCTTCCACTTTGAACTAAGTCTCTTGGGCAATGATCTTTCCATTGACAGCAGATATTGAGTTCATCATTATACACAATTGACAAATTGAATTTGTGATGGGCCTATAATCTTATAATTAGGTATAAATTAGGATAGTTAGGATAATTAGGATATAAGCGATAATTAGTATTATCACTCTACTAATTAATGGTCGTGACCAATTAGTACTTCATCCAAGCATTTGCTTTGAGGACTGTGGGAAACCACGAAAAACCAAGTCAGGATGGAAAAATTATATATATTGTGTTATATCATCATATTACATTATATTTATTAAATTTGTGTATCATGTCAGTGTGGCTGGAATACATATGCCCATATGGGGTTGAATTACGGAAAAAATGAAGAAATGTGTAAGAAGTTAATGATGCTTCTACTCGAGCCATACAGATATCATTTTGAGGAATTCATTCATATGGCATTCTGCTCTAAAGCACACACACTCATTCGATCATATGCA
Organism: Brachyptera risi; assembly: GCA_964007535.1. Lineage (NCBI taxonomy): Eukaryota > Metazoa > Arthropoda > Insecta > Plecoptera > Taeniopterygidae > Brachyptera > Brachyptera risi. Next base: position 20,492,004 of record OZ023328.1, read on the forward strand.
TTATATATATATATATATATATATATATATATATATATATATATATATAAATGTATATATATATATTTATATATAAAAAAAAAATATATATATATACATATATATATATATATATATATATATGTATATATATATATATATTTATATATATATATATATATATATATATATATATATATATATATATATATATGTATATATATATATATATATATATATATATATATATATATATATATATATATATATATATATATGAATATATATATATTCATTGTTAAAATGTTATAATTGTTATATTGTTATTGTTCTCATCATTATTGACATACCACTGATAGTAACATATATGATCATACCCACAGATCGTTGATTTCACAAAATAGATCATCACTCCACTCAACATGCGATCAGATATCAAATTAGTAACATATTTATGCGATTCCAATTTTTCAGATGGAAAACCTGGCACCTCCATCGAAGACATGAATAATCCAGTGCTATAGTAATATTTCAAACTGATTGTCAGTATGATTTATTGAACATTCTGAATCAGTTTTCCGATTCCCAAGAGCAACGAGTTTTCCAGAACGTTTCATCTGTTTTGTCAAGTAATAGCCCCAAACAATTACTATCGAAACGTTCACCGCGGAAGAACAATGCATAATAGCAATACCATGTTCTAGATGGAGCCTTCTTTAATTGAATATTTTTTCAGAGTCTCAAGGTTTAACATTCGAACATGGATTATATACTCCTTCAAAATACCCTAGTAAAACTCCGCATGAGACGTAGGGTTATTCGCTAATATTCAACCAATAATCCATGCGATACCAATAGATGTTATTTATCATCTCATTGTGTCGATGGAACGCAATATAATATCATGAATAACTGATAGGTCCATATCACTCATCATGCATCCCTTCACCAGTCATTTCTTCATCTAAATCCACTGAGACGAGTGTATCGGTCTCTTGCGTGCTAAACGCCATTCATAGACATCGGCGTTCAATTCTGACCCGAGTTTTCTCATTCACCTCAATTTTCGATTCAATTCAATTCAATGTATATTATTCGTATTTTTCATCTCATCACAGAACATAAGAACAGGAAATCAATACAAATAATGATGAAGTAAACCGAATATATAAGAATAAAATGAAAATTAACATGGTGAAATCAAAAGAAAAAAAAGAATGAGGCTCCGTAAGAACTGGATCATGTGTGCGGACACCACTAGTGAAAGTTGATATTTATGTTGACGAAACTATAACAGATTGAACCTATTCCACTGTCCTTGATTTTCCAAGTGTATTTTGAACATACTTTTACTCATACTCATAATTCAAAGTGAATACTAGTGTGGATCCGAACACAGAAAGAAAACTATCATGAAATAGTAACATTTTGACGACGTACCTACGACCTCCAAGTAGCCGACTTGACTCTTCATCGGATCAGTGTTGATCTGGCACATGTACCAGCCGCGGTCAGACTCGCGCACCTCCTTGATGTGGAGGTACCACGTGCGGTGGTCGCTGTGCGACGCCCCGATGCGGTGGTTCTTGGTGATCACGTGGTTTGCGATGGTCAGGATCGTTTGGGTGTCCACGCGAAGCCAGGCCACCTGAGGACACGGAAACTGATGTTAGACGGAGGAGCTGATTTTATTTCCAAGTGATTATCATCATATTGCTGTCATGAATACTCTGTTTGAAGTACGTTCATCGTATATATATATATATATATATATATATATATATATATATATATATATATATATATATATATATAAATGTATATATATATATATATATATATATATATATATATATATATATATATATATATGTATATATATATATATATATTTATATATATATGATATATATATATATATATATATATATATATATATATATATATATATATATATATATATATATATATATATATATATATTGAATATTTGGATAACACATGCTATGGCAATGACAATTCCAATGAAAATGACAATGACAATGACAATTCCAATGAAAATGACAATGACAATGATAGTTTCGTGTATTGCTTGAAGCAAAAGTGGAAGACAGTATGTTTCCCATTTGACCAAACCAGTCATCCTCGTGATATTGCACATGATTCAACAGGTATTTCACCAACAGAAACGGACTTTTTACTCAAGCCCTTCGTCCAATCACTACCTCGTTTTTGGTATGAACAAATCATGAGCGGATGAGTTACTGTTGTACAACAATACAAGCCCCAATCCTCAAAACCCCAATCCTTAATGATCCTTAATAAGAGACAACAGCTTATTGAAGACTGTTGAAAATAAACCCGATCAAATCTTATGGATTTTTTTGAAAATTCAAACACCTATGAGTCTGGAATCGAACTTATCCATGTTTTCCTCCGAAGTTCACTTTCAAACTATTCCTCTTGCTCTTCCAACTTTTCTTTCTAAAATTGAACTTCTTGTCGTAGAGTCACTTACACTGTGACTGTCACTTCACAGATATGTACAACTTCGTGTTGATTGTATTACTTGTGTGTGAAAATGAAATTGAAATTTCCGATAATTCGTGGTTATATTATTCAGAATAAGCCAATCTATATGATATAATAAGTTCGATATCAAAGAATTACGTGTTCATTTCACGTGTAATTTAATCGGCCTGCATGGTTTATGATAATAATCCGCTCAATTAAATTTGATTAACGGCATCAACCGGTGTATGTTAATATTGTCACACGCATAGTGGAATGCAGTTCCCGTTCGTTCCACGTTATTATCTATATAACACCATCCATTGTTGTGTGAATATATATATATATATATATATATATATATATATATATATATATATATATATATATATATATATATATATATATATATATATATTACCTATATGCATAATTGACTGAGCTCACAAATCCGTTCAATCGATGTGGTAGCAGTGTTCATTCACGCATTGGTCACCATGAATGTTATTAAATAAAAGAAAGAATCAAAACCACGCTTTCGCATTCATATGACATCTATGGGCATTAATTTTAGGTGCTGAATTGCAGTCATTCGTTGTTACATAATAATATATGTACTCTATCCGCTGCAAGCTTTCATTCTGTCAGGTTTGCAATTGTTTGTAACAAAGAATAATAATTGTGTCAGAAATGATTTATTATAGAATGACTTCAATTAGAAATAAACTGTTTGTGATGTTTGAAAATGTTTTTCGAAGCATACATTTTTATCAAAGCACTTATTGAATAATGGTTGAATTCGTGAAATATAACTTGCTATCTCGTAAACTTAATAACATAATGTGATATGTATTTGATCGAATTGTATGTTGACATAGTCGACTCGAGCACAAGTAATGTTCATTGTATACAATCTCACATATTAAATTATGTGTGTGGTCTGGTCTAGACTTTATCAAATTTGCAAAGGTTATGGAGCGAGTGTCTTGTCTGCCTTTTGATGGATTTTGATTTTGATCGTATAAATTGGGTAAGCACTCCACACTCTGACTCGGATCTCAATCTCGTACATTTAACATGTTATATGTACGACGGCCTAATTATTTTCACTACATCAAGAACCAGATCATAGATTTGCACAATCACTCATTCGTCCCACAACGCCCCCTTGGCCGTGTCTCTCACCTCATCACCACCCCCCTATCTCACCCACTCTCACCCACAGGCATTCACATTATCAACCCTCTTTCTATATTAAACAATCCGAATCCCTCGTAAGAAGATAGGTTATTGTTTGATTTAGAGAGGGTATACAGAAGTCAACATATACATTTCACTTTTAATCTACGCCTTCAACGGTTTTATCTTTCACTATAAAACTTTTATCAGTTTTTGAATGCCGCGCGAGATATCCTCCCAATATTTCATATTATTTTTTTATGTTTCATCTCTTTCTATTTATTCCTTTCCGATGTGATGATTCTGAGCTTGTTTGGACATTCGAAAGGTTTTCCCATCTGACATTCAGAAGAGGGACATTTCATGTTTCACTATTCCCGGAAAATCTTTTATGGAGGGTTGAATAAGTTTTTTAGAGGGAATCAAATGTCATGGCGAAACAATCCCTACTGTGGTGTTATTGGTTTTCTTAGCGAACGCATATAGGGGGCTATAGGGGACGCACCAGTGACATTTCAATATAAGGGCTGTTATTATTTCATTTCTCCCGTTCTCTTTCATCCCTGCTTTATTCCCTTCTCCCTCACCCCCTTTTGTATATCTGTTTTGACTATTCCATGATATTTAGACAATGATCCATCCCATGCTATGCGCTGATAGTACAAGTATACCACCTAGTGGGTTAGGTGATCACTTGGGCACCCTAGTGCGCTTTTACCGGCGTGCGTGTATGTGTATATGTATTTAATGGGTATATGCAATAGCCAGGTTTATACGTACTTCAGCCAACGTAACAGGCCAATTCCAATCTGTCTGTGTGATGAGAATCAAAACCAAGTTGGCAGCGAATATATCTATTTATCCTCCCTTTTCTGTTAACTAATTGCAAACTTTACTTCATACTTATGATGGTATATTTCTTATTGATCGAGGGAGGAGGTAGCTCTGAAGTGAAACTTCTCAAAAGTGTATTATAGGTCTACAAAGTATAAATTAAATAAGTTCGGGATCAAAAAGTTTCGACATTATTTGAGTTTTATGGGTATGATTAACTGATTTGTATGGATAGGGCCCGAGAGTTATTGTATATCGGGTTTTATGTTGGGAAAAATCACTATATTGAAAAAAACAAGGAACACGTCAAATTTCTCTTGTGTTGACGCAAAGCATCAACTGTCTCACGAGCGTGTGTGACTGGAATCATTCTGATTCACCAATATATTGGGAATGAGAGAATGAGAATCATAAAAATGAAAATGCAAAACTTCAATCAGTGTTCCTGTATATCACTGATGAAATGGGTTGCATGTTTGTAAATTATCAGCTTGGAAATATCAAGCGCATAAAGTGAGAACGGTTTCATAGCCAATATTTCTCATGCATACATTGGTGGTTACTATCATGCTGGCATTTACCCTTTAATCATGACATTCATATGTTCCCGCGGGAGATATTAATGTTTTCCTGGAGGAAATGCCATTTTTATAATAACAAATATAATGTGTATTATGCCTAATTATCCCCCATAACTTTATTGGCGATGAATTTTATGGGACTATCAAAGATCTAATCGTCTCCATTTTATACCGGACATGAAACGTATATCCATCTGTAAAGTAGTTTCATACTTTGCTAATCAAGTTTGCTTGTGACATATAAACACCCTTTTTCACATAACCTCTCTAGAATACTAGTGTCTGTGAAGTTGCCCCCTACATATGAGAATGTGATCACATCATATGTTAGTACTTCGTTAGTACCCGTTAGTATCTCTCTGGATTCGTCGTTTTAACTCGTTGTTCATGTGAGGGGTGAATTTCACGCTAGCTCTGGACAGATCTCCGATCTTGAATTTTCTGAAGACCAGCGTTAGTGCGTCGTTAGAGCTGGTGAGTTACGTCAAAATTTCTGAAAATTTTCACGGTACTATAACAAATCACAAATGATTGCTATAGAAAATTTCAAGATTGGACACGTGCGAGAGACTGTATGAAATTCACCCGTCACATGGACAAAGTCTTACAGTGACAAAAGAGATAACACATGATGTTTCTATTTCAAAAAGCGGACCCATTTATTCAGGAATTCAATTTCACAATTCTTTGCCCTTGACGCTAAAACGAAAGGAGGGAGATTCTTTCAAAATGGATCTTAAGAAATTACTTTCAGATGAATGTTATTACAGTGTAAAAGAGTATTCAGACGACACATATGAGCTAGCTGTATTTCTAATTAGGGATTCATTTTTTTTTAACCTAGGACCTATGTGTGTAAGTATGCATGTCATGTTTTTGGTATGTCTTGTATGTGTGTATGTGTTGTATGAACTGACGTGTCAAATATCATGTCATGATCAACAATGACAATGAAAAATAATAATAATGATAACAATAATGAAACCTGAGAAGAACTAACAAAAATCTTCACAGTACCGATGGGTATTAACGAGGTACTAACTAATTTCGTGAAAATGTTCAAGATTGAACATATGTGAGGGGCTGATTTTCAAAACTGAATCTATTTTCCTAATCAAACGAAAGAAGTACTTGAACAAATTTTGACTGTACTAACCGGTAATAACCGGTACTAATGAATCAATTGTTCGAACAAAATTGTTCCAAAAAAATTATACGGTAACGACATCTACCAACGGAGCACTAACGAATGTTAGTAAAATATATTCTGATATCTGAGAGGCCAACTTCACAGACGTTGGAAATAGCGTGGTGTTCAACAAATGAGATTTGAAGAATGTCACGAAAGGTAGTGAAATATGGCAAGCAAATGAAGCCGTTGGAATCGTAGCCGAGTGAACCAATGTGAAATAAAGATTTGTTATGGGTAAATAATAAGCTTCATATTTTCCAATTTATAATGTCAGCACCTTTTAAATGTATCACCCGTGGGACAGGAGAGAACGATTTATTTGTTTCCATATCCTATTCTTTTGTTCAACTATACGAATATATTTTGATTGTGGTTTTTGTCACTGACTCAGAGTTAGTATATCGTTTTGTATCATTAGATTGAATTTCAGAGATTGTTTTTTTTTCGGATCTGGCGCATAAGTTCAATATGATTGTATCAATTATCGGTGTTATAATTGAGAATTGGTTGGAATAGAATTCACTTTGAAACGTTTCATAATATATTGTTCTCACTAAGGACGAACAATTATACGACAACAATTTTTTATTTTTGAGCTAATCATTACGTAATGTATGTAGTCACTTCAAAAATGGAACACAAGTATTTAAGTATAGGCCCTATGAATTGACTATAAACAAAGATTATATGATTAATCAGAAATTATTCACACCATTCGTTTGACACATTCCATTCTGGAATGAAAAAATATGAGTATAAAATGGACAAACGACAAAACGGAAACGAATGAGAAACGACGTTGTTTCTGGTCAACGTTCGGCTACATTCATTATCAATAAATTGCCGAGTAGAACATACTTACAAACTTAATTTTTTTTCTTGTCTCTATATTCAAATAATACGTGCATTGAAGATTGCTCAACACTATATATCGCTATTTCACAAAGCCGAAAAGTCTGATCTGTGGGATGAGAATAAAATCAATAACTTGGACGAAAATCGGGTTCAAATCATGAAACAATGGAACAATGTTCTCCCAATATTAACTTTTTTTCACTGCCTTATAAATTGAGATAAGGCCAACTTGAGAGACAACAACATGGGTCTATCATATCATTTCTATTTTCACAACTCTCAAACTATACAAAGAAAAAATAACTTGTCAATAGTTGAGCACACGCTGGTGAACGTCAAATACGTTTAGAAAAAGAGGAAACGAAGCTTTCTGAAGATGCCTCGACTTCAGTTATCCGGATGATAATCTTGCAGATTCACCTTGGTGACCATAGTCACCATTACTTCTCATAAAAATTACTATATACTCATCTGATTCTGAAATACCTTGGATCACTTCCTTCATTATCTAATAGGCCTACTTTCCGACGTTCTCCAGCGTTTCGTTCAATTCAAACAATCCAATTGATATATCATTTCATTCTTGTTCATGTGATCGAAGATCAACATATTCATAAGTTATACTTGGATTAAACATGAACAGTTTCAAAACAATATGATGATAATACATAGATGATACATTGAAGTAATATCACAACTCTATAAATGAATACATTCATTAGGTAGAAACGTTTTGAAGTGAAGAGGAATTGATGGAATGCATTCAATTTTGAGAAAGAGATTTTAATTGTTTTATATCCTCATTTGGAAACAGAAGAAGCTCGCGTGAGAGAGAACTTGTGTGCGGCGGGCTGTCTGAAATAACTATGTCGATATATGAAGTATGAAATGAATATGAAATGATTATTGGAATATGTTCAATGAGTTTGTTCAATTGAAAGTATTTCCATGACGTTCAATCTTCTCCATATATATATATATATATATATATATATATATATATATATATATATATATATATATATATATATATATATATATTTGATCGATGGTGAACCGGAAATGCATGACATGAACTGTGTTCAATATGCCTCTAACATTCCGGATCACACGAAGCGAGTTCGTAGCAACTGAGCTACGAGTGCCAGTTTCATTCACATTGATAATTCATCAAATATCGTTCTGCATAATCTTTGAGAAACGACTGATGAGAACAAAGCTATTGCAATATAAATTAATCCCATTCTTATAGCTCTAGTACCTTCGACAGTGTTACAGATTGACTGTAATTTTCAATTCAATTAATCGCAGTTAATTTCATTAAGATCATTTAACATCCTCGTATGAATATATAGGCCATGCAATATATTATATGGTGATAAAACATCAACATGATATCGTCAATAAATACCTTGTATGATCCCAGATCGTCGACTATGCACGCCAGAGTAGCTTCTCTTCCAACAGGTACGGTCACGTTCGTGATTTGCTCCCCAAACTTCGGTATTTCTGCAAACAAAATAAATGGATCATTATAAAATATTCTGATAAATTCATGATTGAAACATTTCTATATTGTATCTTCAAATCATTAGTGCGTTTCGAGAAATGATTCCAAATGATATTTTCGAAATGTTTCATATGAAATAAGTTAATTTCGATGTACATTAGCCAAGACTTTTCCTTCCTACTTTTAGTGAGCTTTGTCTTCAACTTTTGTTCGTACCCACTGCACAGATCACAGGAGTTGACTGATCGACATCAAACGTGTTATGTACACGCTGACATATTCAACTTGGAACTGTGTAATTTTGGGGTTGATTCGGCGGACCATTTTTGAGAAACATCATCTCAAAGTTTCTGAAAACCCCATGAATTGGGCTGAAAAAAAAAATTTGAAAAATAAAGTATATCCGAAAACATTCAAATTTTCCCACTCTCGTGGAGCTTTGTCCGTTTTTTTGGTTGTTGTTCGTTTGTTTGTGTTTTGTGAGCACTGCACAGGTCGCATGGTTTGATTGATTGACATTGACCTTTTTGTGCACAGGTACACTCATTCAACTTGAAATTGTATTCAGAGAAATATCATCTCAAATTATCTAAAGATTCCGTGAGATTAGACCGGACAAAATTTGTTCTGGAATGAAATTTCTCGGTAAAAATTAAAATTTTTCCTGAATGTGAACACAAAAATGATGCACACTATCTGATCCTATAGTGATCCTGAATGATGCACCTGTATGCATTCCGACTAGCAGTCTTGAGAAAAATAATTCTATGAAAAAAATCGTTAAATAAATTGAAATAATAGCGGAACGATTCCCGAGAATCACGGCTTTGATTCGATAGTTAACGGATGACGTATATTTCGTAGGAGTCAAGGTATATAGAGTTTTCGATTATCTCCATGCATATCTCGCTCATTTCACAACGCATATGCTGCGTTTGTTTTATCAGATGAGCGACAGCAAAGATCTCCATCCCACCTTCATGGGGCAT
>OZ023328.1:20506633-20539133 GCA_964007535.1 Brachyptera risi
AGTGGTTGTATACTACTTATTTTAATGGTTTCATATTTGAAACTCATGGTCTCTAGTACCGACCTGGCTCTATCTATGAAAGGTCGATGGCCACAGAGAAAGAACAAAATATATCTTTTAGCCGATCTTGATTTCTTCATCAACATACTAACACTTTCATCGTAAATATTGATGAAAAAAACTTTCCCTTGAAAAGTATCGTTTGCCTCTGCAGAAGAAACTACTCTCTCTTTTCTGTGTATATTTTATTCAGAAAAGTGATTCGTGTTAGTGGTTGAATACAAACTGCGTACTATTCTAATGATATTATATGTGAATTGCTTCTGGTCTGTAGTTGACCTTGGTTCTAATCTATAAAGGGTCGATATAAAACACGATGATGGCAGAGGTTTTATGAAATATTGCACCAATAAAACGAAGTATCTCATTCCACTGCCGCCTGGATCAAGTGTATGGCGGTTATATTTTCATCGTACGTTTCATAACATTATTTCATGTGTAACTGAATCTCCTACGGAATATAAATACACTGTTCAATATTTTATTTATAGTCATGTTATTGAAAAATTGTCTGCGCGAACTGTTTCATACGTAAATATTGAATGATATCGAATTGTAGATCAAATATGACCATAGAATAGAAAAATATGTATCGTACACTTTTAGTTGAATTGCAACTTTGGAGGGATTGGGCCCAATATGCAAAGTTTGATGATTACATGATGCGTCATGTATCATGTGATCACATGACTACGTTGAAACTCCAAGGATTTGACGCATTTGAAAGGCGTAATTAGTGCGTTCCCAATCGTAAACTCAGATATGAAAAATCATAATATTGTGGAAATAACATTCATTTCCATACAGATATAGCGATGATATTTTGTTTGTTCCGTTCTGCCGTGTATGAAAGACAGTAATGCCATGTACATAAATGTAATAAATGATGTAATAAATAAAATAAATAAATGAATAAATAAATAAATGAATAAATGTAATGTACATAGTAATGACAGTAATGTATGTAAGTATTATGAAGTAATATAAAGTAATATGATCGTACAGTAATATAAATCGTATCTCTGATGCTTGCCTTCCATGAACGCAATTTGCATTTCGCTTTCGCAAGGCGGTGGAATTGGGCGAGCTCAACAATCAGAAATGGCGTAACTTTCGTCACTGATTGGTCGTTTTATCATCATTGTGGCTTTAGAAACCGCTAAGTGAATTCGTAACCCGAATATTGCAGGTATGGGAAGCTCAGCATTATCTTATATAATCTTATATATCAAGTGACAGCATGCATGCAAACCGGCACCTCCACCAACACAATGCTACGAACATTTTCTGTAGGCTACCATTTCAATGAAAATATTTCTTCATGCGAAAAGTTACATTGGTTCCACTTAAACTTCTAATTGAATATTTGCTTTTAATTAGCCGGATGTAAGCTCAATTCGAACGGCATCAGCGCTTTTTGCTTTTCATCCACGGCCGTGAACAAAAAAAAAATCAACCAAGAATATCACATTGTTAAACAAATCTCAAGCGGAATGCCAATTGAGGAAAAATTATCGAATGCCTGTACACTTCAACACAATTTTATCAATTCATTCATTTGGATAAACTTAAATTTGTATTATTCTATACTATTTACTTTCGTATAATTATCGTCAGCCTACACATCAGCATAAGAAATCCCATGAAAAATAGAAATTCTGTCTTTATTATCTCCTTAAAATATATTCATGAATAGTCTCACGGGTATTGGGTCTACTTCTAATCTGAGTTTTGTGGTTCTCAAACAACGGTCGTCCATATCCTCTCGAGTCACCCCAATCTCTCGAGAGTTTCGACCCGCCATAAATCGTGCTTTCATTTCAAAAAAACTTTGAAGAAGAATAAGCAAAGTCAATTACATTTTCAATACATACGGTCATTCAGCTTATGAATTGAATAATAATTGGTGAAAAAAGGCTTCTATTTAATATGGTATATTTTGTATGAAAACCCATTGAATTATTCATTTCACGAGCGATATGTTCTGAAAAGAAACTTCCTGCCGTCTATTCACTAATGTTGACTACTCACAAGAGTCAGTACACTTTAGTCGACATCGCATCAGTTTGTTTAAATACACTCTTCACTTCACCGCCCAAGTCGTCCGCGTCTTGATAGTACTTATTTCGAATGTCTGAATTCCACGTAGATGAGAATCAGACTTCTGTCATTTCGCTTTCAATTTCGGTTCGAATGGAGAATATAAAAGGTATATAAAACGGTTGGTTCTGTTCTTTGAATGTGAACTAATAAGATGTAGTTTATTCTAGCTTGAAATTCCGTGCGCGTTCCTACATTAGTTCCTCTTTCAGCATTCCTAATTAAGCCACTTAAATATTTGCAAGAGAAAGTGGCAAAGAAAACATCTTACGCGGAAGCGTATGTTGCGGCTTGCTTGCGTTCAATTAAAACTTTAGCATTTCGATTCTGAATTCAATGAATGAAAGAAATAATCTTATCACAATTATATATATTATGTTTTGGTCTCATAGGCCGTTTGGATTGTGTATACCTGAACACATTTTTCAATCAGAAACAATACAGGCCTACATCAGTCATTTTTCAAGTGACTTGATTTATTCGTTTCTATATCTTATTGTATAGATATAGATATCTAGATATGGATGAGGATATTGCAGTCACCCTCCGTAGCTCAGTGGATCAAGACAACGCTCCAGAATTGATACCGAATTGAACTTGAGTTTGAGACCTAGAATCTGTCAAATTGCATTCTTATCAACATTGTATACACTCATACAACTATTATTTCCTAAAAGGGCTGAGAATAAATTAATGAGATGGTTTAGAAGCGGCACCTCTGGATTGTTTCAAGAATTAGAGATTTCGTAGGTTTTTGTTGACGCGTCCTCGCATTTATCATGAATGTATGCTTCCATTATCACCTGCTCATACGCAACCCCAAATAATAAAATCGAATAAACTTGAATTTATATTGTCATGATCAAAAACAAATTATGCGTTCATATAAGAGTGAAGTTGATTCAAAAGGTGCATTAACTCTGGTAATTAATGTACGTCTATGTCGTCCTGGCTAAATTATGGGCTACTTCGGGGCCCTATTCCTCCCTTCGTATGAAATTATAATTGACTCGTCACTATGTTGTTCATTAAAATCAAAAAGATGAAAGTTTAAGTAAAGTGATGTAGAATATCTTCATGTTCGAATGAAGAGAGTTACGAAAAATAATGACCATTGCATAATAGTTTTCATGTGAAGGGACTTTACTCACAGAAATTGAAGAAGATGCTCATTATTTCTCAAAATCGAGGTGAACATCACTTGAAAATGATTCATGGGAGTATCTACAACTTATTATGTCAAGTCTTATTTCCATAGCAATATAAAGAAAAGTTGTTGGAAAATAATTGGTATTGAGAGTCTCTCAATTTTCGATTCTCTATTGAAGCGTATATTTTGCAGTACCTTTACATCTCCAAGAAAATTAGCTATGCTCTAATTGTCCATTAAAATTCATATTCTGTTATTGAATCAAACTTCAACTCAAATCTGAAGGACGAGAATATAATTTGAATTGGTGAATTATTTCATTTTGAAGATCGTTCCATTATTTTGATTGATATCTGTACAAATTTCATACACAATCTGTTGGTAAACGAATATGTTAATTGAAATCGTCGATAAATAACACATACACAATATCGTCAAAATACACAAAACATTAATACACAATATACATTAATCGTCCAATTGGTAAAAACTCTTGCAGTGATTTAAATAGAAATTTACTTTGAAAATACGTTTGCCCCGTGTATCGGTTTCGAATGGGATTTTCATTAAGCGAGTGTTGTAATCATCGCTTCAAAGCGATTGGATGGATAGTTTGGTGCCAGGGGCGACGGGTGAGAGATATACCCAGAACAAACATCACCACAAACACTGTATTTATCGGAACAAACAATCAGATTGCTCGCAGACTGATGTTTGCGCCCTCGCCCACAAAACAACATCACGTGACGTGATGAACACACCGAGCAGAACACAGTTCGACAGCGGATCCGAAATGAGGTATGAGATCGTTGTAAGACAAGTGTGTTCGGGAAGAGAGAGAAAACAGAAGAAGATGTTGGGGTAGGGGGGAGGGGAGGAAGAGGTGACTGAAAGCTATACTTGTCCGCTATACAGCTGTATATTCGCCCCTAACGGACAACTCCAATTAATTAAAAGATGATGGATCAAGTTTCAACGGAAAGATTGCTATATGGCAATGGAAGTCGTTGAGGTGACAGATTTCTGTTCTTTGTAAATAATTTATATTACGCTATCTGGCGTTGTTTGACGAAAAATGAAGAAGGGTGAAACATCCTGAAATATTGAACGAAAATATGTTTGATGAATATAAACACTGATGCTACCTCATTAATTATTGGTACTGGTTAGTATTTCGCATTTTCATCAGTATGAAGTCTATCGAGTCCAGTGTTTAATTGGAAGAACTTACTTTCAACAAGAAATTATAGAATCAATCCTGAGCAAATTGCAATCAACTGTACTCTAATCGTATCTAACTGTGTGTCTTTAAAAATGCGATATGAAAGACATATGTATCCACAAGAGATTCCCATTTACTCGCCAGAAGGTTCATCCTCATGGCAGAACGTAAGTATTTTTCTCCAGCGCACTATCCGGTGTTTTCAATTGGTTCCGCCTCCGACCACTACCGCTGCGGGCCGAACGCTGTTATATAAAAATGCCGGGTGATAACTCGAATTATTCAACAGTTATCTGAAGAGTTATTCCCGCATAGTAACACATATATGACACATAGATGACAGCACAATCGCGTACTCTTTTAGCGCTAATTTATCATTTTTAGTGGTTGTTGCTAGTACTAGAGGGTGAGAACGGAGTGGAATACAATAGTGCGTAAAAAATGGGTATCAAAAATATACATCGTCCTCCAATCCTTCCGATGTCCTTTGTACCTTGAGAAAAAAAACTCAACTGAAACCACCTTGTGCCAACTTTCAAGGAAATAACAATGATTGATTCTCGGGTTTTCTTATTCGTCTCGAGTACTCAATCACATTGCAGCTTCGTCTCTTTAATTCAAATCGATTAGTTTCTGTAACTCACGAATAGGTATCAGGTCGGTGGTCTGAGACGATGCCTTACTGTGCGTATAACCCCCAGGGGAGCGAGTCGAATAAATCATTCAATTAATTAGTGACGTCATACGGGGTGGATCGAAGTAGCTGCAAGCGCTTCTCAGCATATTCATTGGGGAAAATAATTAAGAGACGGGTACATCCCTCCAGCAAATATACTCAATCAATTAGATGTATCAGTACCGAGTAGAACCGCGGTTTGAACCTATTGTTTAGTTATGGATAGTGCTACGAATGGTTATGTTGATTAAGCTTGCGGGTGAATGCAGGAGAAGTGTTGGTAGTTCATCACACTCAGGTGACTTGAGAACTTTACCGCGACTGCCACTGGAAAAAAAGTCCTGGACTGAGCTGGGTAAAACAGACTAGTTCTTTCACCACCTCCCGTGGATCATTCAGCTCAGTCTTCAGAAACTGCAGATGTTAAAACGGATATGGGTTTGACTTGAGTTCCTGATAAGGCGCCTGTTCATATAAATCATTCATATTCTCAAATGAACAAGTTTTGGTGCAGGTGAGATCGTTTTGAGCGAACATTAATCAACACATGAATAGAAAAAAATGATATGTATCGATCATAATAAATCGAGCTATTTGTATATCATCTTGACAATTATATTTCAATTTTGTTCTCAATCCGATTCCGAGTTCATAAACATTTATGAATCGCAATGGGAGCTTAGCCAGTTTGCACGTCTTATGAGACGTCCAGACGAGTTGACTGAAGATGCTATAGAAACAATTAGCACACACAGATGATGGACTGAAATATATATTATCGACTGTGGAAAAAGTCTGAAGTGAATTGCAGATTCCGTGAGTTGAGACGCAAGATAGATGTGATGATACTATCAAACAATATATAGTTTATACTATTCAGATTTAAAGTTTTGAACGCCCAACTTCTTCCCCTTTCGATAACAATTACGTTACATTCAGTCCTGCATATAATTGAATATCTTACGAGTATAAGTACGAGAAGATTAAATTCACAAACCGAAAGTACAACCGATGTTTATATTCATGAAGTATGCAAATGTAATGAAAAATGAACAAATTGAAAAAATAGAAATCTACAACTATTGAGAAGTGAAAGTTTGTTCTCTATTCTAATCCTAACTGTATCTGATCCCCGAATTCTCCATGTCTACCATAGACCCACACACGACGCCTTATCATATGTATCACACACACACACACACACACACACAAACACATTTGTGTAATGAAAAAGTTATTCCATCACCTTTTTTCCTGAATAGTCAAGTGAATTCTGACGTCCAAGTTTATAAATTGATGAATAGTTGATTCTACCGTATAATGCACTCAGGGGTGGCAATTGTCGAGTTATGGGTAGTTTGAGTATAAATATAATATATTCCCCTTCTGTCCTAGATGAATGAGTATGATTCCGTTATTAGTCGTAAACTTGAGATAAGGAATCATTGTTAGAAATCATGTATAACTGATGAAGTGCCCTCACAACCTGAGTCCATTATTCAAACATGTCGTACCACTCATGATATGGAAGTTTTCGAGAAATAACATTTCTGTAGTATGATTCGAGGCGATGAATTATATGTACACACTTCATAATAAGGGTTGGTTATATCAAGTTCATTTTTTCGAAACGAATTCATTTCCATATACATCGCTTGAGCAGACTTTCGGCCTCGAACTGAAATCAACTGATCAACACAATTACAACTTCAAATACTTCCAAACTGAAACCGTCATTTGGATATCTGTTTATTCCAAACACATCAGACAATTCAGTTTGAACATCCATACATATACAGTAATCATTGATAATTTTTTCTATACATTATTTATTCATTTCTGTTGAAATTGGCCAAATTCATGTGGAAAAAAGTAACCAAGTTTTTGATATATTTTTGTCTGCATACCGGCTACAGAGCCAGAACACGTGCAACACTCATAAGCCATGAAACTACTTTCAGATAATGAATATCGTGGTCTCTGACTCAATTCAAACATATCATCATTTGAGACTCTTTGTTAGAAATTGATACTCGCTAACCAGTACTGAGGTAGGTTATAATGAAAGACCACATTTCAACGATTCGTCCCTGTCTCAAACTATGATAATTTAATAGTGATTGACTTGTGAGTGATTTTCTCTTGTTAAGAGAAATCCAATCGAGTATTGCAAACGGAACTTACATTTTCCCTTACCGACAATGATTAAGCAGTTAATCAAGCTCACCTAACGCGATTCAAAAGGTAATCGAGCATGTACGAAGTCTCGCGAAGAAGCATTCCGATGTGATATACTAATATTCTCTAGAGACGAAAGCGCGATACATCCGTCGTGCGCCAGTGATCTCTCTCGGCACTTCCCACTCACGTGGCTACAAGTTTGCCACCTATACTCAAACTAAACGAGATCATCATTATTAAGATCAACAGGATTATGTTCATTTTGAACTGGACAGACAGTTATTACTCCTTTCGTCCGTGAAAGATTCTGAGATAAATCCAAGAAGAGAGAAATCGAGAAGTTGAACATAATATATATGATTCAGCCAATAAGATGTGTATTCTCTTTATTACTATGTATGTTGTCACAGAGGAACTCTTATTCATTTTTATTGGAGAAATGACATATTTTCCTAGATAATATAAGTTGATGTTGTTAAGACTAAGTCAGTACCAATCCACGAATATAATATTCCGCGATTGTCAAGACACATTGATATTGCTCGCCATACAGCCTCTGTTGTACCGTATATATCATGAAATCTGTGCCACTTATTGAAATTGACGGAGATGTCACGAATTCCCACTGCTCGTCATTTCAGTTTGACTGTATATAATCATCTACAACTGTGTTTTGCATGAAGAGTATCCCTTTATGACGAGTGGTGTTTCAGTGGTCCCCTATCTAGATCGCGCCGCATTCGATACATAAACTGATACGTAACTCAAAACTCAATCTGGCATCCCAATGCATTACCGTAATTGAATTCTCATGTGAGTTGCATCGAATCGAGTTATTTCGAGATCTTGTACCATGCTTCGTGCCACAAGAGTTGGCGGTTTCAATCGACCGTTTCCTCTATTAATTAGTTGGAACGGTTGGAATTGTTGACCGGTAAGTTGAATTGTGGAAGGAAGTATAATTTATTCACATCAAAGTTGTTATTAATTTCTATTGTGATATCAATGATGATGAAACGTCAAGAGGTATAGTAATTGTTAATCATTATGATGTGAGGTTCAATTAATCGAATGTCAATTGTTATTGTGTCTGTATGATTGACTATAGCAAGTATCCAAAGTAGATTCAAAACATGTTTAAGTTCATTTGATACATATTCATTTCAAATAATTTTCATCAGATATTGCATTTCCTGTTCATAAAAAAGATGTTGGGATATAGCTGAATGACCACATATTATGTTCAGGAATGAACATGATTGATCGAAATGAAGAACCGCAAATTCATTGACTCGGTCAATTAGTTCTTATTAATTCTCATATAATGTTCAATTATTGGTTCTACGCGGAGAAAAGTGAATGTATTCACCCCAGAGCTTCAAATGATTCAATACTGGAAATATCCATACCATTCTGACATTTTCCAGACGTCTTGATTCTGATACGATTTCAACTAAACTGATTAGGAGTGTATCATCATCAGTGCTTACTCCATAGCTGGTTGTTATAGAAGAACGAGTTTCACAGTTCATATGAACTGATGGAGTATTCACCTAGATAGTACTTTATTGTTACCAGATATAACAAATTATTCCAGATGATCGATTATAATGAATTTCGAAATTTTGAAATGATGTATTGCATTTTTTTTTTAACCACCATCATAAATTATTCTGGGTAGCAGCAATAATCAGTGACTAATTTCATTCATATAATATCTCACAGAATGCTAATTTGCATTACTCATGTTTGGGTATATCTCACATGGATTACCGTTGATTTAAATCCCAGCAGGCATAGATGATGTTTTTGATCTCATCCGGTATTACTTGCATTTTATGAAGGCACCTATACGTAAACTTTTTGAATAGAACTTTCCAACGAGAAAATGTATTACACTCGGCTAACTTTACGGAGAACAATACTTATATGATTCATAGAGAAAATGCAGAGTTGAACCAATAGGGATTTTTTTCTGGATCATACATGAAATAATTATTGCATCACGTATAATGAAATTTATACTGAAAATCATTATTGGAATGACAATATATGTGATTCTTTTCGTTAATTCATTGTTTCCAAATTCCAATTATTTGAGAATTATTAGCAAATTATTCATGAGAAACTTCTCAAACTCAATCAACAAACACAAAAACTTGAACAGCCTCTCATGTATCTTCTTGATGTTCGAAGTCCAATGATGAAGAGGTGATAAAGCAGTATGTTGTGTATGAATGTGTTTTATTTTGTATATGTATATCTCATACATATAGTTCACTTTTAGTCTATATTATATGTTAATTTTTATAATATTTTTGACGTGTCATAGATTGCATCATGACTTATTTTTGGGAAGTGAAAATCAAATTGGCAAATAAAGTATTGAATTGAATTGAACTGAAGGGTTGATCAATGATAAATTTAATGAATTCACAAGATCCAATGATCATAGTCAATACTATAATAATTGGTCTGAATTTTGGAATATGTTGAATTAACTCAAAATTAAGTGGTTCAAAGATTTTCAAGATGAACGACTGACAATAATATCACTAACGATATACATGTAACGATAAACGATATACGATCATCACTAATGAAGTGGTAAGTATTTTAGATGCAAGCAGCTTTTGAAGTACCAACACACCTGAATACAGTACTTTGGAATATTAAATTATGTCAGATTTCGAAGAAAAGAATAGTAACAAATTACACATCAATACACACACATTGAAATAATTGAAAGATGCATGTCTCATTAGCACAGGAGGAAGAGCAGATGTGTATCAAGTGAAAGACCCATTGATCAATTCTTCGATGATGCGTTTTTTCTCAGTATACTCATCCTACAACAATGCGTACTTAGCGTTTCAAAAGGCAGCCATGTACTCAAATCATGCCTACTCCTACTAGTATTATCCAAAAAATAGTGTGACTGTAAATATTGGTCGTGGATATAGTGCAACACATTGTAACGAGCCTCTCTATCTGCACACACACATTCATATCATACCCGTCTTAAGAGCTCAGAGGGTGAGAGCAGTTGAGTATCAAGCAAAACAAAAGTGGTTCATCTCCGATGAGGCAGTACTTTCCGGGAAGATTGATAATAGGTCTATATATATATATATATATATATATATATATATATATATATATATATATATAGTTTATAGTTTGGTTATCATATTATGTTAGTACCTAATGTTGGTATGTTTGTTTATTATCAATTTTCTTTGTTCTGTCACTAATTTCAAATGAGTACTCAATCTTTTTGTTTCGCTCCACTATTTTGGTTCTCAACATTTGCATTCTCATATCACCTATTCCTATAATAACCTACCCATTCAAGATCATTGTTGTTTGATTTATATTCATTTTTTTCTCCTTTCCCACATACAAGCTTCGGCAATTATGTGGGGTATCACTATTTATTTGAAGATCAAATAACTAACTCATCCTATATTCTCATTGTTACAACTTATCATCTTTCATCATTCCCACTCATTGTTCTTATTCCATCTGAGTGTCAATGTGATGATTGAAGAATCCTCCATGTTCAGTTTCAGATATTATTTGTAATTCTCTTGATAAGAAGTGTTTTGTCATAATGATAAATGTTCAACAGTGAAATAATTTATATACATATATATACATATATATATATATATATATATATATATATATATATATATATATATATATATATATATATATATATGTATACATTATTATATATATATATATATATATATATATATATATAAACATTTATATATGTATATATATATATATATATATATATATATATATATATATATATATATATATATATATATATAAGAATAAACATAAATATATATTTATATATATACATATATGAATCCATTATAGTTTTAGGGTATATATTTATATATATATATATATATATATATATATATATATATATATATATATATATATATATATATATACATATATATATATATATATATATATATATATATATATATATATATATATATTATATATATATATGTATATATATATATATATATATATATATATATATATATATATATATATATATATATATATATATATGCTGAGTGATGAGTTGTGGAATCGCAGGCTACTAATTAATGTACCATTCGAATTATGATCAATAAATTAGAATTGCTCTATACACACACTGTTACAGTGATTAGAGTTTGAATAACGATAGGCAATGCCACATACCTGAGGCATTTTCAGACACAACTTCCGTGTGTCAGAAACCATTACTGTGATTGGCAATTGCTCCGAGCGATGCCTTACACGAAAAAGTTTCGCCATCTTATCTCAGAAGTTGGCGAATATGTTCACTTTCAAGTAGTAATAATATGATGAATCTGGAAGCAATTTTCCACAGTAGACAACCTCAGATAACTAAAAGACAAAACGTCATTCCAATTGAGATTGTTAAATGACAATTAAATTCTTTCACCATGTTACGCCGAAATAACGAGTGAGATTTTGCATGATGAAGGGCATGGGGTGGGCGGAGTGGGGAAGGTTGGAGAGAGAACGTGGTAAGGTGTGGAGTAAGGGCTCGAATTTTAACAATGTTGAAACAAAGAGGATGGATTTGTCAAGAAATGGTTCAATTATTGTAAATCTCCTTCTTCTCAAGACTTTCATGTTATCTATTTTCCAATTCGCAATCTGTCACATAAAAACGTAATTAGGATAGTTTTTTGTTCTCTTTTGATAACTGAAAGCGCAGGAGAAGCAAGTGTGGACCAGGTGTGAAGTGACAGGTGGGTAATGTGGTCAATAGTCGTTCAATGGTAGTGACCTGAATCTGGTCTTCTTAATTCTCTTGCCAGGAAAACAAAATTATGTCATTTTTTTTTCATTCCCAACAGAAGTAGCGATCTGGACTTGTTTCAATGCTATGTCATCAATGGGCCAATCATTTTCACTGAATCGTTCAATGTGAATTTTATATAGGCCACGTGATACTTGGAAAACGAGTTCCAACAAATTCGTAAAGTTGTAATTCGGTAACATTTTGTTATTTTATGTTTTCTATGATATTTTGGTTATATTGATTATATACCGATAATATGACGTACCAATATCATGTAATTATGATCAAGCATGGAATAAAAGAATTATTATTATTATCATTATTATTATTATTATTATTATTATTATATATGTCTATGTGGATATACCTATACCCACCCTGTGAGTGTAGTGAGAGGCAAGATAACCTCTCCGTAGAAGCAAAAGTCCATCAATTAAAACTGAAGTGTATCGTATTCAATTTTTCACATACATTTTCTTGAATCTTGGTACAAATTCAATTTTAATGCATTGCTACATCTCGTATGTGAATGTAACTAGATCTTCACACTGCAAACGAATTGATGTATGAAGTTTGCTATTGATAGTGACATGCGATACATGGCAAGCTACACTTCTCCCCTGGGTGGGAAGGCTGAGCGGGTATTTTAAGAAGGGGTTGTGGAGGGAATTTACCTTCCAACATGTCAGCGATACTCTTGTCCAACTATGTTGATGTCGAAATATGGGTCAGAATGACAGACAAACTCAGAAGGTCATCATATTGTGGAGACTTGTTATCTGATATCATCTTCGTATTGATCCTGAATGTAGATTTGACTTGATTGATTTGAGAAATTCTGAGAAAAGTAGATGGTATTTGAATAAGTCATTCTCCAAATTTGTTACATCGATAACTATGTATTCATGAATCAAAATTGGCAATGATCATTTCTGTATTTTCTTATGTTTGAATTGTTCAATCAAATATCCGTATGAACGTACACAGTTTGTGAATCTCACAGTGATCTGATGGAGACTGTATTCTTCGGGTATAATTATTGATTGGATCGGAACAAAAATGAGCACATGGCGTTAAAAGAAATGTTGATTAAACCAGCTCTGTTTCTTTAAATATTAATTTCCTTGATGAGAAACGCTAACGAACTAAAACGGTATTTGACTCATTTTTGTAATGAACATTTTCTAATTGCTACACTTTGGTAATGAAGCTGACACAGGAGTCAAGAGTGCTTTTATTAAAATTGACTGAAAGAAAAGATCAAATAACGCGGTTTCCAGAATGATGTCATATTTCGTGACAAATAGAAATTCCCGTCTATTGTGTTGTGACAAACAACACACCTCACAAGCCTTGTGTATAGAAATACAACCTTGTGACTAAATATTCCTAATTATGGATATTTTAGAGGAAGAATCGAGTTCCTTTTTAAGGCATTTGCCGACGCTAACCAACACATTGTACGCTATAAATGTAATTCCGTGATTAAACAGGAGGGAAAATGAAAAGTCGATAGAGGTAACTCTTCTTCTTTTCTTCACCTACTCACATTAATCTTGATGCCTTTTTACACTAGGCTTTCTGAACAGGTTCTGAATAGAACAGAATCACCTTGTTCCGTATTTATGATATATATATATATATATATATATATATATATATATATATATATATATATATATATATATATATATATATATATATATATATATATATTTATATATATATATATATATATATATATATATATATATATATATATATATATATACATATATATATATATATATATATATATATATATATATATATATATATACATATATATATATATATATATATATATATATATAAATATATGCATATGAATATATACACATATATATATATATATATATATATATATATATATATATATATATATATATATATATGTATATATATATATATATATATATATATATATATATATATATATATATATATATATGAATATATGTATATATATATATATATATATATATATATATATATATATATATATATATATATACATATGTATATATATTTATATATATATATATATATATATTTATATATATAAATATATATATATATATATATATATATATATATATATATATATATATATATATATATATATATATATATAGTTAGGGCTATATTTATGTGTATACCTATAGAATGAGTACACGATGATCAAGTCGATAAAGGACTAATGAGGATTTTTAATGCTCCAAGCCATGCAACACTCATAGTTCATGAACCTGTACAACTCTGATATCGTGTAGCAAACTATGCTGTTATGCTTATGCCACTCATTACTATTGTTTCCTACAATACTCGTCAACTCATTACCTATATTTTTGTTCTGTATAATTTGTATCCTATCTCAACCTCTTTATCCCTACCTCTCAGAAAAAAAAAATGTGTACCCATTTATCGCTGGATTATATGATAAAATCCGATGAAATGTTAGTAATCATCAGTTATTATGTAAAAACGTAGTATATATGATTGTTCGAATTCCGTTGGTACGGTGGCCAGTTCAGAAATTAATGATACACAATATGTAACTTCCATTTCTCATCTGGCATATAAGATGAATAATACATGTGGTTATTTAATAAACCATAGTACGAAACTTAATTAGAGACAACTTGATCCAAAAGTTCTGTGTTCATTTTTTTTTCAAGGCAAGGCAAACCATAAGCGTTATACTCGTGTGTTTTACTATAGTTATCATTTTATAACTTCAGAGTACAACTGTCTGCTCTGGTTTTATATTATAAACCAGACGTGATGGTCTTGTTTTCGCAAAGAGGAGAGGATTTGTCGCTAATCTTTCTAGAATATTATGCACCACAAAAAGAATCCTGAGCTATACGTACTCGTTCTACTGACGCCATGTAGAACATTTTTTTCCTGATGTTTTTAAATAATTGAGTTAATACAGAATGATCCTTTATGCAATCCGCTCTTCTATTATAAATAATAAAACACAGCTCAGGATCCTGACGTAGCCGCTACTTTAGCTCCCGGGCTCCGTGAGGCTTTCGACGGGTTGTATCTACTCAAAAGCCGAAGAGAAAGACATTTTTTTTGTTTTATTTCCATCATAAAAATGGTTGATTGGAGGAAACTACGGGAAATATGAAGCAGGTAAAGCATTAAATACGTGCCGTTCTGAAAAAAAACATGAACAGGAAGAGCGTTAATCAAGTGATGTAAACATAACAGAATCCTGATTATTTTAGTGATTAACAAAATATATTGGAAGCTTGTTCATACGTTTTGATATCGATGCTTGTTTGGTAGTTCAGGAGCTTCAACATCTATATGTCAGGATGCTCATAGATGAATCAGGATATAGCATTGTTGGGTTGTTTTCATGGAACTCGCTTAGTGATTCTCAACTATTCAAGCATGATACAATATGTATATGACAATTATATGTTCACATTGATATTCACATGATGTTCAGATGAGGATAACAATTATCAATACATTTTGAAGACTTGTCGGAATTAATTCATCATGAGAAGTTATTTTTTGTGCGCATATTGAAAGCTGTTGCTGTACAAAAATATAAGATAACTGAAATGAACTGAAAATCTACTATCTGTATTGATTATTCAATAATGTCACATCGTGATGTTGCGTAAATAGTATTGTTTTCATGAGAGCGTTCTAAGACTTGATTGACAAGGCTTGCATCCTGAAAATTTGTTTGTGTATCCAGTAATTCTTCATCGAACCATATTAAGTGAATGAGATGAGACATTATCCAAAATATTCCATAGTATACAAATGGTTATTGAATACAGAAGACGGTGAGACAGAACTCATTTTATGAGAATTCGTGGATATTAGTGGATCATTAAAGCCTGACCTGTCATCTCTGTGGATACAATATTTCCATATAATAATAATACAACTACCGGCTCACTGGAGAAAATTAAAAGGAATCTATAATCACATTATTAAACATTACAAGATGGTAGAGTGAATATAACATAATATTTTATCAAATTTGTCATACATTTTCAATAATATAGATTACAACGTTGTACTTTCACCATGTATCTTGCATCTTGAAGATGTCCAGCCAAGTTTTCGATGCATCTAAGCTCCATGATACCTCCTGGAATGAGTTCGCCGGTTAGTTTTACCTTTGGTTTAGTAGTGAATTTCCAAGTCAATTCCCGAGCGTGCTTCTCTAATCAGAGCTGGTTGGATTTCTCTCTCCATCAACCTAGCGGTCAGTTAGCGGGATACAAGATGGGTCACTAGGGATCAACTCCGAAGACTAGCCTCGGTTTACCCCATGGTTTACCTCAGCAAACATACAACCCCCCTACCCCTTCACCTTTCACCCTCACCCACCATCTAGAACCTTCTCAACTAATAACAACTGAGTTTCTACCGAGGACATCTAATCTACCTAAGTAAAATATTAAACAGTAAACGGATAGAAGCCAAAGTTCGGATTTGATCCATTAAGAAATAAAACAAAGTTTATCTCCAGATTAGTGATGAGTTCATGGTTGACCAGTCAGACCTCGGATTGCTATTCAGAAGCCGGTTGATCTGATAGTATCAAAACATGATACGCAAGCATTCCTTTCAAATGTAGGTACCGCTATGGCAGCTGGCGGTTGACACTATGATGAAATACTTGTTCTGAGCGGCTTCAAAGACACTTGAGAAGAAATAGAATCTCTGATCACAATATTGGAGTGAATGCTAAATATCTATTTATGCGTTGAGTGATGTCTCGAAATGATTACGAAGATACGTTTTTGCCATGAAAACATTAATGATAATTATTGTCGTACCGAGACGCGTGGCCGAGTAGTAACACACTGAACTGTCATTCGGGAGACCCGGGGTTCGATTCCCGCCCTGGTCGACCATCTTGATAGGGGTTTTTCGTGGTTTCCCTCTGTCGTTCAGGTCAATACTGGTATGGTTTCTTAACAAAAGGCCACTACCGACTCCTTCCCACCATCCGAAACACCTAATAAAATAACCTTTCATCTCATTATCTCATTTATCATCCACCGACGCCAATATATCGTAGTAATCAGTATAGTGCGTCGTTAAAACCCAATTAAAAAATGATATTCTTGTTTTTTTATTTTTGGTGATGGTTATACTCATTGCTCATCGTCGAGAACACAAGTTACAAACTGATTAGTTAATTTTTTCTAAGGGAATTCGAGCATTCATAAGGAAGATTGCTTGTTGTAAGACCACGTGCAAACCGGAAGTGACTTTAAAAAGTTGAAACTGTTGGTATTTCAATTCTGGACTTTTCTCGACCATGTTATTCATTGTGATTCATACAACTACGGCCAACAGGCAGTAAAGAGTTTGAGAGAATTTCCACTTCCACATTTGAAATATATTCCACAAAGTTGAATTTTAATGCAATGTTATGTCCTTTGTTATAATTGAATTTAATTTTTGGCAAAATGATACTGGTAGTCTGAATGTTATACATGCCATGTTGCCATGAAGTAGGCCTTCGCTCATTTTAATTTTTTCCCATATTTTTCATAGCACAGGATATTTGCTCCAAATTGTGTGCCCGAAAACTGACAGCTGGTTCGCTATGTACGCAAGCATAAAAACAAATCCCTCACTCATCATCCAGATTCTGTACATGTACCATAACGATGATGACCTATAACCCATTAAAAACTGTCACAAAAACATTTTATCACGTTATGTTTTTGCTTATTATCGTTATAACTTTTATTTACAGGGAAAAAATACGATTTTGAATTTTCAGCAGTGACAAAGAGTGTTGTTACATTATCTCTCAACATGTAGGGCAATAATATGGATATATGTGATCAAAATTAAGAATCGTATCATCACTTCTCGTTATCCATATTCAAACAAAAATAGTGATTGCATATTTCATGCCTAGAATTATTGAATAATTCAAAGAATCCACACGTTGTTCTAGGCCTATACCTCATCAAATATTATTGTTTTAAGCGGATACAACCCCTAGAAAGATAAGCGTTTCCATCTTATCCTTCCACATGAATATGAACTTCAGTAATTCAAGAATACTCATAGCGTTAATGACTTTAAGTTTAATCATAATACTTACATCAAAAGCAATTCTTCGTTTCTTCTTCACAAAATTGTCTTTTCACTCTATAGTGATCTTTACGTACAAAGACCGTGTGAATGTATTCACTTATAAATACAGAATTCACACGATGTAACATGCAATGAGCTAGAGACGTCTCATCCGCCTTGATATATGACAAGTGAGTGCCTGGTACCAACATTAAAACACTGAACTATAGCTTCTCTGTTATACGATATCGAGCATGAATGAGTGAACATTATTCCGTTTCTTTCTTGTTGAAAGCTGTTTATCAACGACCCCAAAAACAGCCAGGTCAGTTGGGGATGTCGCTTTCCACATTGGAATTGGCAATTGTACCGAGGTATTTTTTATCGGACGCAAAAATTGAGAGAATATGTAAAATATACCAATTCTATTTTGTTATAATCTTCAACCTATAGGTTGATTTAATAGTAGAATAGATTGAACGGAATAGGTTGTATAGGTTCGAAAGGAATTGCTTATATAACAAAATTATAGTGAATTTTCGAGCAAGAATAGAACTTGAACGAGTGAACGAGTATGAGTCAATTGGTATCAGCTGATAGAAGAAAAATTCAATCTTTAAGAGCGTCAATTTTGAGTCTACATATATTGAGAAGTTTCAGATTTCTTTATCTGGTGGAAAAACATCCTCTTCAGCGCAATAATATAATGAAACTTGTTGTGAAAATATGTTGAGAAATCTCTCTTGATCATTATTGGTGCTACAATAATGATTATATTGTTCGAGTTGGTCCATTTGTGATATCACTGTGAAAATACACATAGAAGGCGGTAATTCACCAAGTTAGATTCTTTATTTTAACATCAAAGGATCAAGAAACGTTATGCTTGTGGTTCTCGTATATGATGAGGATTACAAAATAATACGATAACACATGTGATATGTTATGACAAACTATAATGAGAGATGCACAAATTGAAAAATCGGATGGTGAATACAAAATCTCTGATGAATAATGTAATGATGATGGGCAGTACACAGTATAAACAGAGCTGACCGGGAAACGCAATCCGGTGTTTCCGGGTCTCCTAAATTGAACTTTATGAACGTCCTGAATTAACTCCCAAACTTGAAGAAAATGAGTACATACGTGAACGTGAATGGGAATATACACATTTGATATTGAAATGAGAATCAAATATTGTGTAGCAAATGTGGGATTGTGCACATTGTTAGATTGGACTTCATTTAAATTTTTATACTGGCCTTGCATTCATGAATGAATGGATATAATTCTGTTTTGTGCTCATTTTTGAGTACTTGGTTGAACGTGATAAGTTGTAGATAACTTCAACTGAATCCATGATTATTTTTCAGTATGTAACATTCCGACTGAGTGTATCAATTTGTTGAAATCAAATATGATCCTACTTCGCATGAATATTGGTGAAGGTGCCAGGTTGATTGTGTATGAGACACGCAAACTTCTCTCAATTAAATAAATTCTGGTGAACCTTTCTTCACGTAATGTGGAAAGAACTGCA
Organism: Brachyptera risi; assembly: GCA_964007535.1. Classification (NCBI taxonomy): domain Eukaryota; kingdom Metazoa; phylum Arthropoda; class Insecta; order Plecoptera; family Taeniopterygidae; genus Brachyptera; species Brachyptera risi. The sequence goes on from OZ023328.1 coordinate 20,526,541, forward strand.
CACACACATATATATATATATATATATATATATATATATATATATATATATATATATATATATTTAAATATATATATATATATATATATATATATATATATATATATATATATATATATATATATATTTAAATATATATATATATATATATATAGATATATATATATATTTATATATATATATATATATATATATATATATATATATATATATATATATATATACATATGAATATATATATGTACATATATATATGAATATCTATATATATATATATATATATATATATATATATATATATATATATATATATATATATATATATATAACCTATATACATATATATATATATATATATATATATATATATATATATATATATATATATATATATATATATATATATATATATAAATATATTCATGATGTTGTAGATTTTCAGGGCAGCAATCACGTGGTCATAGCCGTCTTTCACGGTGAATTTGCCTCTTTGCGTACAGTGAATCTCATCTCCTCGCGACGTTTTGAATACATTTTGTGTTCATCTTCTGGCGTCCTTTCTTCTTGTGAGTTGACAATTGGAGATTGCCAATTGATTGCTGATTGATTGTGAGTTGGCAAGAAGAGAGGACGCCAGAGGATGAATACTAAAATGTATGCGAGACGTTGTGAAGAGATAAGGTATGTTGAAGGTCCGTAAATTCATCATCAAAGAGGCAAATTCGCCGTGAAGGACACAATTAAGGTATCACATATATATATATATATATATATATATATATATATATATATATATATATATATATATATATATATATATATATATATATATATATATATATATATATATATATATATATATATATATATATATATATATGAACATTACACATATTTGATTTCTTATTATACCCATATAACAACTGTTGATCGATTCAATTAACTTGTTCGAGCTGGATGAATCATGTGTAATCATTTCGTTCTTTCGAGTTTGCCTCTGATTACTCTCGCCTACGAGCGAGGCACGAAATCCCACACTACCATCCCTGTCGGACTCGCGCTGTTTAAAGATGCGTGGCGCCTCGCGAACTGCTCGGCCGGCTTACGTTTGTTGTTATTACCCCCCCCCCCCACCCCACCCCACCCCCCTCCCCCTCACCCACTGTTCATCATACACCACTAACTTTATTATCATGTGTGCGACCCACTTTGTATATCGCGACATCTCGTGGCATTAAACACCATCAGTGTAAATCTCGCCTGCAGACAATATTTATGAAATAGTGTTTTCTGCGAGCGTGACCGTAGGAATGAAATGAATAAAGAAGTGTGTCTTATGATGTTTCGAGTTTTGATGATTCACAGTTACTCCACGATTCAGTAATACCAACATATTTTATCATAATAAGAAATAGGTGTACAAAAAAAGGGGTATTCAAAGTGAAATATCTCCGGTGAATGCATTTGAGTCCAGGGTCCCGATTGCCTGTAGCGCAACTATCGTTTTTATATCGATTTATATGAAACAATAATGTTCAACAATGCTGTACACGGCTCAGTAGTATTATTAGCTCAGCATTTTTTCACAAAAATTAGGAATTTATGAGTTCAACAATGTCATCGGTACTGTGATGAATCTTATCCACATCTAGTTCACAAGAGAAGAGAATTCACTAAATCGGGACAGGTAATCGGGACCTTTGGCTCTGAACTGACCACAAGAAACCACAAATACCGTCCATGTTATTAATGTTGGAGTCGGTAAACCTTCTTTACATCATGATAAGGTATGTTGGTATCACTACCTCGTGGCGGTTGTTCTGTTATTTGGTGTGATACAGTTCTGGTTATACGCGGTGTACATTATTCAAATATAGTCCAGTAGGTATAGTTACGGAAGAAATACCTCATGAGGTACATATGTGCTGGCAATTGGAATCGATGCGGATTCCCCGTATAACCTATATATGTTGGTGGGGTCGTTAAGCAGCATTAGCTCTCGATGTGGATCAATGAGTATAGACACACAATGTGCGTCATATGAACGGTCCAGGGGGCCTATGGTCGCTAGCGGGGGTCAGAAAGGCCCCATATAATGTTCCAGGTTCACCTCATAAGGTTGATGAAAATGTGATTTCGAATTTAAAAATGTCCACATTCCGAATATATATCTCGTGACAAGATCCGGGGGGGTGGGGGAGGATGGGCAGACATTTTTCCTTCGAGACTTGTTTCACTTTTACCCAAAACCGACCCTTTTCCACGTGAAACGATATACATGCATGTTATTTATATTAAATTATTACGAAAATTACCCAGATGACAAACTCATAACGATAGAAATATTTAAGGAGGTTATTCTCCACCACTTGGGACGCCTCCAAGAGGGGACCCAAAAAAGACTCATGGGTTCACCTGATCAGGTACTACATACTTGTACAAAACGTCATCCAGTGATAAAAATTACCCCGATTCTGAGAATATATCGTGAGACACGGTACGCTTCTCGATCAAGATCAAGATGAGACTAGAAGTATGATGATCTGGAATGAAACATCTTCAGTCAGCTCACTCCCCATCTGCGGACCTTGGATTGTTTCACATTTTCAAAATCCCACCGGCCACTTGTTGCTATTGTTGCCAATTGTATGCTACTGGTTGAAACAACGTTTTGTTTTTTAGCAAAATATTCGATGAATGAATGAATATTAGGGTTTTAACTTTCAAGGCGCATCGACAGCGAGGTCATTTAGAGCCTAAAATATTCAATTAAATTGATGCAATCATGACGTTTTTTCTCTCATTTATTGTTCGAATATGGTGAAATAAAAGGAAATGCATATATATTTTTGTTTTCATATTCAGTGAGAAAATCAGATCGTTCACTTTTTTCAACTTGTATGCCGCGTACAAAATAAAAATTATAGAAGTACGAAGCTCGATTTTTTTTTCGCTACGTTGATGGAACTCCTTGCTGAGCTCATTTTCAATTACAACCATTGATTTTCTGGAAAACACGTTCGATCGATACAAATTTCAAATGTTTAGGCATAACAGCCAATTGACGACTCGAAATTAGACTCGAAATTGACAACCTTTCTTTGAAATGACACGTCTGTTCGATTTGTATTCAATATGTTTGTTCCACAGATGAGCCTTTGGCTTTGTGGGAATGATTTATGGTGTCAATTGTGAACATTGTATACTCTAAATGAATCAAACACCTTTGAAAAAAATAGGCGTGGCTTTACCAGTCGGCCAGTAGAATACTTTTATTCTCATAAATATATCGATTAATCAGACACAAAATTAATCGATATAAAAAAATTAACGAAATATAGAAAATAAAACATAAAATACTCATCGACTTGAAACTTTTTCTACATATTTCTGTCATACTAGAATAGGCTGGGATTGTTATTCATCATATCATGTGTAGTCATTTCAAGATACCCCTATTGGATATTTGAATTTGACTACATTGAACAGTTCTAAATGCCCTGTTGATTGGACGATATGATTTTTGACGTCATGGGGTCATGGGGAGACTGCGAGTCGTCAATTTGTCTGGCCTACACAAGTGAAAACACAGTGACTGTGGAAAATTCCGTGTGAGTCGCATTGTGGCTTCACGTATTACTTCCAAATAATCGTTAGAAACTGAATCGAGCATCGTTTATAGACCTTCTACACAATCTTGGTGTTGGAAATGCAATCAATCCCATCCATCAATGAACTCACGTATTTCATTTAGTTCTCCATACTTTTTCAGGCTCATGTTATTGATATGATAATATTCTGTACCTACATAATCATTTTCACAATGCATCATTCAATATCTACATATCGTTCCATAACATTATGATTGTTGAGAATTGTGTTCGAAGCAATTTTTCCTTTCTTTATACTAACTGAATTCTAGAATGTGCGAACTTTAAAAAATACGAGCAGATCTAGAATCTCTCTCTAATTTATCAAAGAAACTACTGTGAAAAAAGTATATAATTTAATTTTGTTTTGTCACATTTTTGCATAACAATTAAACCTTAATTTCACGAAATATTAAAAACTGTTCAAAACGTGGGTTGTGGTAATAAAAAATCTGGAAAAACTTTTCATATACTCCCTTCACCTTACCAGTAGACCACATTGTTAAGTTCTGATTTATGTGACGAGGTGTGCAACCATTAAAATGTCTAGTAGAAATGGTGTGAAAATATAAAGATTCTAAATAGGAAAAGTGTATGAAGCCTCATTTAGTTGTTCATTACATCTGAGTGTTTCTCATGTAAATTAGGCTTAGTGGAAGAAATTGCCACTAAACGAGTCGTTAATTTGAGTGCTTCACATTCATATTAACATTTTAACTAGGTCTTTCCCTCGTTTCGTATGTCATAAAATATTGGGAGAAATTTTACTGGCTGCACAGAAAATCTATGAATAACATTGCCAGTGAAGACAATCAAATCTTGAATAACTGGAACAAATTGACGAAAATTTGTTATGCATTGAAAAGATGTCTTATATTCATGACGTCCCCAGGTATCATTTTTCTTGCCGAATGTTTCACAAAAATAATTGTATATTTAAGGCTAATGTAGATTTGATTCGAAACTTGAAGAAATGTATCAAGAACCTAACCAAATGAAACATTGATAGCAGCTGTGATAACATGAATTGATTCATATTGGATTGTTTATTCATTATCGTGATCAATAATTACCAATCCATGATGGATTAATTCATTTATCATCCTGTAAATAACTCTATCGATTGCACACTTACTTCTCATCGCGCATCCTGTAATGGATGAAAATGAAACGCTTCATTACGTATTGTCGAGAAACACGATTCCCTCATTTCTGAGCAGTCTGAATTCACTGAGTGATCGGATTAATTTTTTTTCCGAGTTCATAAAATTATTGGAATGTGTTTTTCAAGATGAAAAGAATGGTGTAGAGAGAACAGAATAAACGTTGAAAGATTTAGCGCATAAGAAAGTTGCGTATGATGAAATTCAGCAAACTTTAATCGGATAGTTATCAATTATCAGTCGTCGCACGGCAAATATTCTCAGCTGAATCATGTAATTTCTCATAAAACGACGTATACGAGTACAAGATATATCATGCTCATTATAACGTAGAGACTAAAACATCACGGCCAACCACAAGGAGCAGTTTCTAGACCCACTTTGTTCAATTTCGAACTATTACACTTTCGAACCATTATATTACTATTCATAGTTCATACTTGATTGAATGAATATTATGATGAATTATAAATGAGTGACATTATGCTCAAGAATGGCAAGGTCGTCTTTGCAGTGCCCGATCTTGGCGATCCCACACTGTCATCCTTGCCCTTATCCAAGGAACAATGTGTTCTATATGTCAAGTTACGATATACGATGTAAAAATGAATATATATATATATATATATATATATATATATATATTATCATGAAAATATATATATATATATATATATATTCGAAGCTGGTGATACATTAGAGAAATTGACATCGATTATCGATGACCGTGTGTCTTGATCATCTTTCGTGAATATCAAGAAGTGTAATTTCACATTATATTGTCGCCTCACTTTCAACCCTAATGTATTAACAATTTCCTTCAACAAACTTCTTTCAACTAGCAATTAATACAAACCTTCTCAAAACGTGCTTGTTACTCTTGTCCAATCATGAACTTTTTTCCAACTGCACCCCCTTCCTCACAGATTCCACGTCGATGTCGGTATAGGAGAATGTTTTTGTAATGGGTTTTGAATAAAAGGTAACAGCAGTAATACTATCGTACCAAGCACCAGCCCATTACACCCCGTTCATTTTCCAACTAGAGACACTCATGGCAGACCTTTTTAATGACTCCAATTTGCAAGACCAACTTTTATTAGTCTATTAACCAAGCAAGTTTATATTACGAGTGTGCTAGTGCAGTCGTGACTTGCGTATATATTGCTCGATTTTAACAAATATACACCAACTTAAGCTTGAGAATTTATAATGCTGTATGTGTGTGTGTGTGTGTGTGTGTGTGTGTGTGTGTGTGTGTGTGTGTGTATATATATATATATATATATATATATATATATATATATATATATATATATATATATATATAGGTATAAATGTATATATTTCGAGGTGAGAGTTCCCGAAAAGCTTATGCAAATATCTAAGCGGTCTGCTTTTTTGAATATAATATTTCATGTTAAATATGTGTGAAGTGTTTGATTTTCACCATCAGATGAGCGATAGAAAATACCTTCATTCTACTTTTATGAAACTTTTCGTGTATTGTTTGTTCGTGTGTCTACACTGCAAGTTGGTTCACACACTTTGACTGATCAACATGACATTTCTTCTGCGTAACAAAACTTATTCAACTTGAAACTGTATAATTTTGACGCTCAAGTGAATGGGTCACTTTTGAGAAAATACATTTTGAGTGTTATGCAGCATACCATGCAAAATTGAACTCGAGAAATATAAATATATGCCGCCCTCGGTAGCTCGGTCAGCTGAGGCACCGCTTCAGAAACTGAAGTCCCCGTTGGGCGTGGGTTCGATTCCCACATGCGGCATGGATTTTTGCTAACGTCCTTCCACTTCATAGTTTCATAACCACGTGCTCATTCGAACCCTCATTTGACCTAGCTGTTCGTGGGGTCGTTACGCAAACAATATTCAATATAAATATCCACCTTCCATCTGAATACGACGAAGTTGAAGAACAAATTGAATATATATACTAATAATATATATATATATAATAATATATAATAATATATATAATATATATAATAATATTAATATATATACTATCCAAGACCTCTGCCTATAGATTCTAGCAATTCGAGCTGCAGTATACGACACTATACTGCACCTCACTTATCACCAGCTAATCATCAGCTAATCATATTATTCATTCATCATGATATTCATTGAGCATGCATCCATTGATCTTCATGAATACTATAATATAAGAATTGTATCGTACACTCCCATGTGATACAGGTGAGCCTTCTCCAGCAAGTATAGAATGAGCTCCAGTCCAAAGCTTTTCGAATAATTTCGAGAGATAAAATAATCAACTTGCAATTATTGCAAGTTGGAAAAAAATGTTTCCCAAGATTAAAACACAATATCAATATAATAAGTACATTTCAGTCAAAATGAAAAATACTGTCACCAATCCAAAATTTAAGATTTCGAGTCAAAAATTTCAATTTATATATTCATTATTAACCAAAATCATATTTTTGTTTGTATCATAAATATGTTGCGTACGAAACTTGAGGAAATTCTACCGCTAGATCCTTATAGAAGTGGAAGAAAACAGATACAATATGTATCATATTTCTATGGGAAATTGTAACACAACAGGTAATGAGTCAAACGAAATTGATCGATGATTATTTGACGTGAGGGTTATGCACCCTACCCAATAATTAGTTCACGTCATTTTCAGAAGAGTGATGTCGATTATTCGCTGGGAAACAAAACACGAATCACATTATTCATATCCAGATTATACACCAGTTGGAGAACGTACAAAATAAGGGGAAAACATCATTGTTAATGGACTTATCAAAAATTGTGGAAGAGGGTGAAGATGAATTAATTAGGAACGGAGCGGATTAAAAACTTCTCTTATTCATCTACGTACATTATTTGAGAGATACTTGGAATGAAGATTCCAATCAGAAACTTGATCTCTTCGTGATTTAACAACGTCTTAGAAAAAAAGAGTTTAACAATTTGAAAATTTGAAAATACGTGAATGCATGAATTAGAATCGTTATGAGAACTGTGGAAACTCTGGAAGTGAATTTATTGTATTGAAATAATCACAACTGAATATGTTGTATGGATATGGGACAATGTTGTTAGTTGTTACTAATCATGTAAATGTGAAATCTTATCTCCATACAATATCGAGGTCGATCTTGAGATCGTGTTTCTTAGTTAGTCAAACTAATCAGCACATATACTAGACGTATTACGTATATAATATATGGGCCTATATATATATATATATATATATATATATATATATATATATATATATATATATATATATATATATATATATATATATATATATAGAGAGAGAGAGAGAGAGAGAGAGAGAGAGAGAGATGGAATGCAAGACCGATATGATAATCATGTGAACATAGTACACACACACACTCAGGTATATAATTATGTATGTATATATATATATATATATATATATATATATATATATATATATATATATGTATATATATATATATATATATATATATATATATATATATATATATATATATATATATATATATATGCGTGTGTGTGTACTGCGAATATGGATAAGGAATTAATTAGCATGTTGAATAAGTGGATGCCTATATTACAGAAACACGGTTTTGCTTCCCATCTTGCTATTCGCTCCAGAGGGGGTTCTCCAATGACTGTTTCTCGACCATGCCGCAGCGACAACAGATTATGTCGTAAATTACTATAATACTCGACCAAGTACTAGCTAGAAATACGTATTCTGTGGATGTATAAGGATCTTCATCACCATACTTAATAAACTAAAGGCTATATTAATATTATCAACACCCCACTCGGCTTTACTACCTTTTTGTTACCTCAACACCCCCGCGGTGCGTGTAATCATCTAAGCGTCTGAACGTACTATATCGAGATTATCTAGATGGTGATTAACAGAACCGTAGGATACAAATTTATGTATGAGCGTAAACAGAGGATGTGAATTGTCTCTGGAAAAATCTCGGATCCATTCGGGGGTATTCACTTCTATCCCTATGGGGGATAAAGTTAGATGAAAGAGCGTTGAAACATCACCGTTTTGATTTTGAAATTCAATTCGAGCGAGTATTTGAGTTTTCACGTTGGATCGTATAATCTCATGAATCCAAGGATATTGTCATAGGCTATAATCAGGAACTTATAATATGTCGAGACGTATATATTATAATAGACTACAAAATATTGATTAAGTATTGCCTATCAAGAATTTCGGAGAGTTATTGCACTGGGGGCACTATGCAGAATATATATATATATATATATATATATATATATATATATATATATATATATATATATATATATATATATATATAAATATAATTATATATATATATATATATATATATATATATATATATATATATATTTATATATATATATATATATATATATATATATATATATATATATATGTACATACATACATATATATATATATATATATATATATATATATATATATATATATATATATATATATATATTTATATATATATATGTATATATCGTTTGTTGGAGGCTTCTTTCTTGGTCATGGATATTGTGATTCATAATGATTTGGCAATGATGTATTGAGTTCAATGGAATAATATAGACATTTTCATTTAATTGCCAACGCGTTTCGATAAGATTGTATCCGTCGTTGTCAATCAGTACCCTCGTATAACCAAGGTGTTGGTGAGGTCGTTTAAGCAAACAATAATCATGTATCTCTCATTGTGTGTGATCATCGTGACAATGTGTGTGAGAATCAATTTTCACTGATTATATATTTCACCAAGATTCGTGGTTTCCATCGTGGTATATTTCTTTCTTTCACGGTATCCATAACTCACGAGGGATTCGAAAAATGTTTTGTTATGTTTTGTGGTTCCCGTCATAATGCTGTTGTATAAAAAACATAATACCTTACAATAACGGAATAATAATTCATTTTTCAGTCGTTAAATCATTCTCAGCCATTGTTCTTTTCTTATATTATGTATTGTCGTGGAAAAATAACTTTGAATTTTCCGTGGTTTATTTTCTAGTGTAGGCCAAGCTTTTAAAAATATCAATCCTGTTTTGACTTCACAGGTCCCGAAATAAACTAGTCGAGTATTTTTTTTATTCCGACCAATATGAAACAGCCTTGTGTCATACAATAGGCGTGTCATCTCTTTACCAACAGGGCAGTATTGTCAAAATGTAGTAGTTGTTAGCAGGTGCCGAGTTTTGTTGGGTGGTTGGGTGGGGAAAGAGGGGGTCGTGACGGAGGGGATTGGGGGAATGAGCGAGCGGGTCTTCATGAGCCCCGCGAGGATAAACATCACATTGATTTCCTTATAAAAACTCGTGAAGATATGGCAAGGCTTAAGTTTGGATCAGTCATTCATAGAAAATTTGATCAAGTTATAATGCTCACTGATCGAAACCATACAATGATATGAGGAATTTCACGAGACGCTCAGCTGGTATTTGAATATCGGATCGTAAAATGTGGATCTCAATTTGGTGAAGTTATAGTTATTGGAACGTATTTGCATGTATTATGTACTTGATCGCATAGTGGTACGTGATTTCAGTTGAAATTTGAGCTCAACCTTGCTGGTTCATATGCGCATCAACGGTGGTACTATACAAAATATACTGTATACTTTTCACAATAGCGCTGACAAGTTGTATTGTGTACAAACAAAACCAACAGAAACCTTTATAAATCATGAACGCTCATCAGCACTTTTGACAATAATTGGTAGTGGAAATCATCATCGAAAAATTGTTCTTGCTATTTTTGTTTGATTTATTTTTCACCAACATCGAAATTTTGACAAAATGTCATTGTTCTCATTCGAGGTTGATGATGAAAGGTGAGAATCGTCTAGAAAAAGTATCACAAGAAAGATCGTGACACTGCGAAAGATAATAATCAATCAAAATGTGACTTGTATATACTCAACACACTGTGGATACTTTAAACCCTCCTCGATAACTAACGTTTAGTGAACAATTCGAGTATGTTCAGATCATTACTCTTCTCGTCATTTTTCCAACACTATCGATATATATACATCTTCGATATTTGAATGAGTAATATTCGTTCTGAAAATAAGTCAGTTGGCAATTCATTGAATTTTGATGAATTCACATCTAGTTCATACGATATAATAAATGTAAGTGGATTTTTAAACAATTTCCCTTAGTAATATAATGTAGTTTATACATTACAAACTAATATATTCAATGACGGGTGAAGAGCAAACTGGGGGTCATCTTCGAAGCGTCGTTACGCCAGCTGCAATATTGGAAATGGCACCAATAAAACACCAATACATAAACATGAAGCGGTGAATACTATAAAACGATTGCCATATGTAACGAATGTCTCTCCCTCTTCTACAAACATAGTTGATATTATCAATATGATATTGATTTATATACGCTCACCCTCTTCAATACCACAACTTTTGGGGTGAATAATAATACTTATTTATATTACCATAATAAATATTCACTTCCAAAAGTCATCGGCTTATACATGTAAAATGCGAGAGGAATCATTGATTCAACTAAAAACACGTACAATATCACACAATTTCCTTCACGATTGCAACCCTCCGAGTATTTAAAGGGTTTCTGGTGTGAAACGTATGGGAAATAAGTCTGTAGAATAGATGTGCCCCACAGCGACGTGTTTTAATAATGATAAGAACAGTGAACCGAATCTTTCCCTATATACAGTCACAAGAATACGAGAATAAACTCTCACTCGCTCGCATCTTACATTCAGAATAAACGCCTGGCTAAGTTTCACTATCGGAACATTCCAATATCTACCGGAAAACTCGATGGAAGTTTTCCGCAAAACCAACTAATAATTCTGTTTTTTTGTTTGTCTTATACGTGAAAGACTGCGAAAAGCGGGTTCTTATCGTTATGGGGTGGTAGACATTATAGCCTTACCAAACCTTGAAATTAACCAAGCATAAAATCACCTCTCTTTTGTGTCCTGGGTTTAGTTCCCCGCTCGGCTGTAATGAGCTCTCACTCTTCAACGAGCCGCGTCGTTAAAACTCTTGAGAGCCGGCCTGCCTGGGTGCGAGGCTGCACGTCTAAACGAAAACACGTCTAACGTATGTGTTATACTACATCTAGTAAAACCCCAACAACGGTCATCCCTTCCAACTCCCATGTGAAACAGATCGTAAAATGTATATACTGCAAGCTTCTCGATAAAACAGAGGGGCAATTTGAATCGGACTGCCTTGACGGGTAGCGCCGTTGCTACCCTTCAACGAATACCCTCGAGATGTATCTGGTCAAGTACCCACCGTCCTATTAACTTTTCAGTAGCACACACACGTGAAGATGTGATCTCTCCTCTTTTTTTTATCAATTTCTGTAGTTCCTTTGGGATGCTATTCGCACGCTTATTGAAACGATTATTATCTCTTGTGAGCGTAATTATCTGTTACGTCACTGAATAAAGTAGTGTTTCAGGTGTTAGATGAGAGAGGAAACTTTCAAATAAGTTCAACTCGATTATCAAATGACTACACACGACAAATGTACTGAAAAGTGTGCGAATGGAACCATACAGAACTATATTGAACAATAATATATTGCAATATTTGACAAAAATATCAGTTTCGTCTTTCAATCTTATTTCAAGAGTTTTGAAGACCATCTCGTTCTGTTCTTTCCGATTCAAGAATAATTGATGTGAAAAAAACATATAGAATTGACACGACTCAGCCGATACATTTGC
>OZ023328.1:20544133-20549133 GCA_964007535.1 Brachyptera risi
CAGTTTCAACAAACATCCATATTTGAGGAATACCCTAACCTTACGATTAGTGAACAGAATATTGGTATCCAAGCTGATTATCAACTAAAAACTCTGGCTTGAGATGGGACTAAAACGTAGGATTAGAAGTTTGGTAGAATCGTTTGTATAGCTACAATAAAAATGTGAGAGTTCACTCGATTGTATTGTGTATATTATTATTCTGTGTATATTCGTCCAGATATAAACTCCCACGGCCTGTGTGACTTGTTGGTTATGTGTATACACATTTGATCCATTCGATTGAATCAATCAATCTATTCTAATACGGAAGAAATAAGTTCCATGCACATCCGCAAAAACGATATTCGAATTCGTATATCATCCATTTTGTATTTCATGTTGAAATATACAAAATTCCAATGTACTCAGGTGAGGAGCTGTAGGGTTGAGAATCTCATTATCAAGTATCGCAATATAGGCCTTACCTAATTATTTCAAAACATTGAAGATTATTTTACCCAGGTTTTCAATGTACTGGTGATCATTTTGATGAATGATGGCTCCAAATTTCGATGTTCTTGATACTCCATACACGATGTGCACATTGTTTTCGAACCTTAATAGGCCCACATGTCTTCACAATTAATCTTTTGAAATGATGACTATAATTATATGATTTGAAATAATGTACGCATATAATAATGCGCAGTCCTGGTGTTGAAGTTCATTCGCCCTTGTGGTGCCCCGTCCAAACGATCCTATCTTTCATCTATAGCCTTAATTGGGGACGAACAATGATTTTATAGGCCTATCGAGTTTTGATGTTATTAAAAAAAAAAAAAAATTTACCAAGTAATTGAAGAAGAAGAGCATTCTGACTTCAACGAAATTATAGCTCGTTTGGATAATTCCAAGAAACGGAATCAGGTAAATACACACAGTGACCGACACATGCAGTGGTTAACGCACTCGCTTCATGTGATACAGGAGGTGAAGGGGCATATCGGACCTGGTTCGATCCCCGCCATCATCCATCTACACAGGGGTCTATCGCAATTTCCCTCTGTGGTCCAGGCTGATGCTGAGATGGTTATCCCAATATAGGCCACGACCGCTTCCTTCCCACTATCCTTCCCAATACCTAAGAAACCTTCATCTCAGCATCCCATAATCTCATTATTCATTCATCCGACGCCAATACATCTTATTTATCATTGTAGTGTGTCGTTAAACCCACTATGAAAAAAAAATTATATATACAGTGAGAATGAAGGCATATTTCAGTCTAATTACATCCATGTTCATAACAAAATTGAGAATGTATCAAATAATTCGTAATTGTTCGTTGAAACTTGGACGTTTTGCCACCATCGCTATTACTCTTGAGAATTATTCTCATTCATGAAGGATAATACTGATGGAATGACGTTTGAATACGGAATGAAGAATGGAATGTAAAAACTTCTCATTCGGTGAACATGTCATAATACTCCTTAATAGAAATACATTCATGACATATCGTATTTTGAAAAAATAAGTAGGTTACAAACAAGAACAATGGTACAATTATCGAAGAAATTCTAATAATAGTGGTGAAACTCACAACTAAGTTGAACAGTGACATCTCATACATGTTATAACTATAATAAATCTCTGTTTAATAACAAAGAACTAGGTCTGACGATGATGACGGGTACGCGAGAAGACAGTATCACGCCATTGCTTCATCTGAAACACCATTAACAACTACAGCTTCGTACCAGACTTTTATTGCTGCATATTACTTCCTATATCTTTGTGATGCACTTTTCACACAATTCTTTTCACGATACTCTATTTGATTTTCTGTTTGTTGTGTGGTAGAAATCAATTTGAGAAATCCTATCAGATATCACGCGATCTTATTATACGAACACGTGAATCTGAGTGCAATGCACTTTTGAAAACAAGGATGAGAAAACGCTTACATGATGTTCATGTTTTGTTTATTCATTTTTTGGTGTAGCTCGCTACATCATAAGTCACAAACCTTTTCTGAATTTCTTCATGCAGAATCAGGTTGTAACATTGGACGATTAATAATGGAGTGTATTTCAAAATTAGATACAGGATAACTATGTGGACGTTCTGTTACACAGAAAATTTGTACGGTGAAAATGCTCATCATCAATTGAATATACTAGGCCTATAATACATGGCAGTGGTCTCAAGTATAAGGAACCACCGTTGGTAGCTCGGTCAGCTGAGGCACCGCTTCAGAAACTGAAGTGACTGTTGGGCGTGGGTTCGAGTCCCGCATATAAGGCATGGGTTTTTGTGAGCGTCCTTTCACTTATCATCACTTCTTAATTTCACAATCACCTGCTCATTCGTACCCCCGTATAACATAGGTGTTGGTAGGGTTGTTAAGCAAACAATGATCAATTGAGTATAAAATAAATTTATTGTTTTTCAATACTTTTTTGCTGTTTATCAATACATAATGATAGGTTATATTGTGTTAAATTTGTCTAACTTTACTTGTATCACACAATCAACTTTGTATAATTACAACTGATGGAAAACAAACACGAATGTTCGATACCATCAACTAAAAACAGAATACGTAAGAGAGTTGAGAATGTAGCCATCAGGTAGGAAGAATAACGAAGAAGGTTATTTGAAATGTGAATTTCTCAATGAGACAGCTGAAACCTATACGTGAGTTTGGTGATAATGATAGCAGTGGAGAATGTGGAGATTTGAGAACACTGATACACAGATACACGACTACACAGATTGGCATATAAGAAAAGACGGCTCATAACTTATGAGATAACGACAGTGTAATTAAGAAGCTGAGATACCTAGAGTGAATGGCTTATGGGGAAATTAGGGAAGGTGAAGGAATCAAAGATGATGTATATTCAAAACCAAATGAAATTATATTGAGAGTGGAGATCATGAGCATAAGCTATATCGATCCAAATCCAGAATCAATTTGGAACATTATTAGGGTTGTCGTTTGATTTGGACGTTTTCGATCGATCCGCTATTTTCGAACTGCGATAGAATATTGAATTGAAATAGTGATATTGGAGGGACTGTGTTCAATAAGGAGATGTAATCACTGGAAATGTTGGGAAAAATGAGTGTAGAAATGAATGTATAACGACAAGAAATGCAAACAATGAACTGTGAATGCCATACACATTCAGATGATTCATTCAGTATTACGGTTTTTTTTTGTTTGTAATTCGAAATTTTGGATTTACGATTATGTACTTCATCAGATCAGCTTCATAAAATTTTATGATTCACTTGGTTTGTCATTATTCTTCACATATTCCAAAATATTTTCAAATTTAGAGAATGTCACACGGTTCATTCAATTTGATCCATCTACAACACCCAAACTTCCGTGGCATTGTACAAGTTTATGATTAAGTAATGATCTAATCATTCCAAAACAAAATTCGAAAATTAAAAAAGGAACTAACTATAGAACAACTTGAAACAAATTTCAATCCACACTACGGTGAACTATCAACTTACCATAATTGCAATGATTCAACCTCTCAAGTTTATTTGTCAATTATTATATGAAGTGTTGAGTTATGCACTGTAACTTTTAAACTTCTAAACAACATACTCTAAGAAATAGCTTCTATATATATTCAAAGTTATCAGTCAAGTGACAAACTTCCAACTACTATTTAAAAGTACACACACAGAAATGTACCTTCCACATAACTTTAGAAAAGTTCTTTCAAGAGTATTTATTCCAAATGTGTTTTTTTAATTCAAATAATATTTGTATGTTTTCATCCAACTGAGAACATTTCATCTGAATATTCTTTTTATTTGTAAACAAAGATGATTTCCTTCGGAAATTAAAAGTTTCAGAATTCAGAAGGACCAAAATGTGTTGGTTGTAATTTCTATACCGTCTTTTAAAAATACTCCTTTGATTAGAATACTTGTGGAAGAAACTTTTACACTTGACTTTTTAGTTTCATCTGAAAAAGTAGTTCTCCAGTTGAAATTTGTCTAGTTCTCGAAACCATCCCGTTTCCGTTCATATATAGTGTTTTCCTCAGCATATATGCTGGAAGAGTGCCTTATAAATTACTTGTTATTAGTGTACACAACACAAATCTCATACAACACACATATGTAAGGTGTTGTCCACATGATTGATGATTGTTCTGTAAAATGTAAATAACAATAAAAAAATGTTTTATTGAAATGGATGAATGAAATGGACTTCAGGAAAACCACTCAAATTTAGAGCATTAATCGAACGCAATAAAAACCGAAGCAGGTTTTCGGGGAATCTCTCCCCAATCATTTCACAGTAGAGAACAATTAGGTAAACATTGTGAATTTTAATGTGCGTATATTGTTGAATCCATGTATAAGCAATGTTATTGTTCAACCCTCTCACATTGTATGACCACTAGCTCTGCGATTTGATTATCTTGCCTATTATAAAACAATTGCTTCCGAGTTTGTTGAGTAAGATGTAAACAACATCGTGAGTACAATGCGTTACACACAATTCAAAATGCAAATAACAAGAGCGTAGTTTCTGTATCGAAGAGCTTGTTCTCCAACAATATATAATACACAGACATGTTTATAATACATAATATAATATTTTTCTTTCTCCATTGTGAACTTAAATCCAGTGTAGAACGTGACTTACGTCCCAGCATACGGGCGAGATTCAACACTTGATCCTCGTTTCGAGTAAGTTGAGGTACCCCGAGCCACGGCGCGTATAGCCGTGGCTCTAGCGCCTGGCCCAATCACGTGACGGCAGGCTCTCGGCGGTAATTTGCACGCAATGTGGGAAGAAGAAGGCTATATCAAGCTTCATAGGAGACTACGAGTCTATGCTTGATATTAGACCAGGGACGAACAAAGTAGTTATATAGTTTCTCACCGTGTAGCGATGATTACGTTATGTGAAACTATGTACGGTATACATATATACATATATGTGTATATATATATATATATATATATATATATAT
>OZ023328.1:20554133-20607600 GCA_964007535.1 Brachyptera risi
TGAGATTCAGGTAAATACAACAATTATTACACGAAGCGAGCGGTACGACAATGTAGTGATCCTTTAATATACAATAGATATTTGATAGCAGTGTTTAATTCAGCAATGCACATGAGTTTGAACATGTTTGTATAAGTTACATGATCGCTAATTGTGCATTTTCTGTATCTTTCAAATGATGTGAAGATGTATATGATAAATTAATCATTAAATGATAACGGAATTGATATCTGCCCAACGGGCTTGAAATGATATCATAATTATATACTATTGGTTTTGCCCCGTTGCAAAATATGTTAGAATCTTGAATCACGGAAGAAGTTTCAATGCGTGGAAATTTGATGACTTCAGATGTTGCAATCAATTTTCGAATCCGAATATATATTCTTGAAGAGATCCTGATGTGTCACGAAATATCGATTGTATCGATAATTATTCAAATTACATCTGTATAGCAAACAGATATAGGCCTATACAAAATTGAACACATCATCTTTACGTTTTTTGTAAAAAAAAACGTCCAGTTGAATCTGTTCACGTTCATATTCCGCGAGAATCGGGCCATCTTTCCACGAGAGCATCCAATTAAAAAAGATCGCTCAAAGAATAATTCTGAGAAGTGGAAATATTAACTACTAAGAACATTTCACCAACATTTCCGGAAAGTCCTGAAATATCCTAGTGGTGCTTCATCCATTGAAATTTAGCTTACCACCCTAATCACAATCTCTCATCAATTCTTATCTCAGTCTCTAAATGATGCCTGTGAATCGTTATTCAACACATAATCTCGACCTATTCACAGTCTAAACTTTTCAAATATTGACTTTGGGATATTTATGAAATAACATTTCTGACTGTAAAATTACTTCCCAAACAGTGCGTTTGAGTCACCAACGTGATCAATAGTTCCAGCGCTCGAAGCAGATTCACGGGACTTCTTCAATTGAGGATAACTATTTCTTAATTTTACATTGTTCGAAATAATTCACGAATGGTCAATTTTCATCATTTAAATCTTGGCTCTGAAGTCTGAAGTGTATTTCCAAGATCCTTGTCACAGAAAGAAAAGTTTCCATTTCTTGAGATTCACGTTACTATGATCCATGTGAGTCTAATGTTCACTAATGATATAGCGTTATTGTAATTTGCATGTAGCCCTTAATTCGAATGTTTCGAACTCCACCTGTGACCCAATTTCTCATACGACCCTTACGTGCTTCGAAATGTATTTAGTTCACGCAGCAACACTATTTTATATGGACATCCATGTAGAGTGATCGAAGATTGGAATTTTATTGTGTGAACCAATGTTTTGTAGGCAATAAATGATGGAACGATGAATAAAAATACACAAATATAAGATCAATGACGCGTTTTATAAGCGAGGTGAACGACGGTTGTCGATTGCTGTTCCCGATACTCAATTGAGGTGAACTGAATTGAATTGGAGATCATAGTATTGACGGTTTCATGTTGATATCTATGTCTTTTTTTTTCAAACACATTTTTTAATTATCAACAGAACTCATGTCGTTTTATTTTAGACAGTTGCTCGATCGGAAAATATGAGGTGGGTATTTTATTTACTCTCTTTCTCTTTACAATTGTGTACATAATCAGGTGAAAAACGTTCGCCCAATAGAAAGTGTTTTATCAAATTATTTATTATGGCTGGCTCGTAATAGAACAGATGTTGGCTGAAGTGACTATGAAATATCTGGGTAAACAAATGTCAACTAACCGTAATTTAGTTATCTGGCTTGACAATGTTGACATAGTTTGTGACGTGAAAATTAATAATGAGGTATATGCTGTCAAAATACTGTCACTTTTAACAATGTATGTCTTATTACGGTATAATAATTTTTATTAATTGGATTGTCTGGTGTTCTATGGAATTAACTTAATGTTGAGCTTCAGATTGACAATTATAATTGAAATGCACACATCTTTCTTTACACTAGCGGTTTATTTGCCTTTGTCTGGCTCTTAGTAAAATGTTTAATATAATTCATTCAATTAGAAGTAACATTTCAAGTACATATCACCAAGAGTACGACCAATAAAATTACTGTTACCTCTGACATGGATATTTAAAACATGGGTTCTGAAAATGAATATTTTATCATATATTCAGGACGAATACTGAGCCATGAAAAACCACATATTCATCATTTCAATATCATAAAATTCAAAGATGCCGTACTTATTTCTTTTATATTCAAGTGTAAACATAAATATCACCAACAAGCTCTTTATGAGTGTAATCGTGAAAAGTAGAGTACCGGTAATAAAAAAAGCTCTCAAAACTTTATCCATCCATCATCTTTCAAAAAAAAATATATAGGGCCTATATGAGAAAAAATGATTTTTCTATTTTTTAAGATGAAAATATGTTGAATAACATTTACTCACCCATAATGTCTGACGCGGCAAGCTTCGTTGACGCGACGACGACGAGCGTGATCCACCACCAGTTAGCGCACATCGTGACGTGTCTGCCGGCCATTGATACGTCCGCGTGTCCCGTCACACGACTGAGCGCCAAACACTCTACAACCGGCTGTATATCATACTCTGGTTGCCCGTGGCGGCGTCCGATACAAGACCGACGCCGGCGCTCGAGAGACGTCGCGCCCACCCCTAGCCATGTGCCCTACGCCTCCTGCCTACCTGCCGGCCAGGGGGCACCAACAACATCGCCGACATTGACATTAGGTGGTTTACCTTGAATTATAGACGAAAAATGTATTGGTATTTGAATGAATTGCAGATCTAAAGAACGGTTTCTATAGATAATTATCAATTCAATAATTACGATTATAGCAGTGTCGTTCGTTGCCAAAAATTCACAAATTCACTGCAATTTATCCTCAAGAAATATTTCGAGTTATCAGACTTCCATTCTCATTATTTGATCAATAATTCAAGTACAACATTCGTGAAATTGTGTACATCGAAACTTCTGAGAAATGAAAAAATATGTGTTATATTCAGAGTATTTCGAGTAATTTCGTGCTAAACATTCAATTTCGGGGTACCATTTCAAATTCTTCAGCTACTTCTCTCACACTCCGAAATAGCTTCAGAAGGATTGAAACAAAGAAATTAAAAAACATTTTATCGAGGACGCCGAAGATTATACTGTGATGATTATTTGCTCAACGACACTCCACAGCTACATCATTTCGAGGTATTCAAAATCGAATGAAAGTTCAATAATAATCGCCAATAATGTAAAAACCTCCTCCAGTGCAAAAATCAAACCCACATCCGACTTGACTTCAGTTTCTAAACCAGTGCCCCAGCTGAATGAGCCACGGAGGGTGACTACGACCATACAAATATTTTCGTTATCATTGGACACCCTTAACATGACAATATGCCAGGACATCGATCACCCCGAGGAGAACAGATTGGTAGAATCAACAAGATCATAAAGTCCGCAGTCATTAACTTCCATCGTTCATATTTCTAGGGTGAAGAAAAGAAGTCCATTCCGTCTATTACCAGCTATAACATTGATCTTCTCGACGTATTCAGACCAATGGTCTACTAACCACTCACTTGTTCTCTGAATCAATTTCCTGATGTTTTCCAGAACGTTCGTTTGTTTAAATAGAATTGTATTTATTGGTTGTAGGCCTATAAAAGTTGTTTCACTATTCTTCGAATTATCTCGCATGTTGTGATCTAATAATATATTATTTATAAATTGTCTGCAAGCCATGGAAATAAACCAATGTGAAATCGATAAGTTTTCATGAATGAAACTGTCCAGTTTCCAAGTATCGTTCCATTACTAGAATATATTTAATACAAATTTAATATATAACGTGTTTACAGTATTTCCTAAAATTTGAATAAAATCGTTCTCATGAATGGAAATTCATACATGAAGTAATATTTTCCCGGTAGTTTTCTATTGTAACACAGATAGAATTTGATTTCCGAATAAACATTGGAGCGACATTTTTCAGATGAAATTTCAAATCATTGTATAATATAATGCAATGTTTACGCAGGAAATCGCTGCAATATACGCTGTAGACGACCTAGCCCTAGTTCAACGAGGAAGGTGACCTTGTATCTTCCAAGTGACAAGTCTCCTAACATGATGATAACCTACAATGATGTGGCAATCAATCACTTAAAGGTGCCACGAATATGCACTATAACTTATTATAGTATATTCCACCATACATGAATAATCCACATGACAAAGAATATATTGCTCGTATTATTGCCATTCATATTTTTCAACCGCATACACAATATGTATATGAACGTCTTTGTAAAACGTATATAAACGTGCATATAGAACGTATCCATGAAACATAATATATATACAAATGAAAAAAAATATATATATATATTTATCCATATATATATATATATATATATATATATATATATATATATATATATATATATATGTTTATATATATATATATAAATATATATATATATATTATATGAATATACACACACATATATATATATATATAAATATATATATATATATATATATATATATATATATATATATATATATATATATATATATATATATATATATGAATATTTATATCATATATATACACATATATATATATATATATATATATATATATATAAATATATATATATATATATATATATATATATATATATATATATATATATATACATATATATATATATATATATATATATATATATATTTATATATATATGAATATAAATATATATATATATATATATATATATATACATATATATATATATATATATATACATATATTTATATATATATATATATATATATATACATATATATATATTTATATATATATATATATATATATATATACATATATATATATATATTTATATATATATATATATATATATATATATATATATATATTTAATATATAATATGTTGTTCCACGGATTTTCTTCAAAATTATTTTTCATAATTATAATTTCTATTCATCCATCATGTCAAAAGGTACAATGGAATGTGCATTCGATTTCTGTGGTGGTGTGCATAAATTCATCAAAATGATGGCTGAAAATTCATGGGAATAATAAAGTTACACATTTCAGATATAATACACTCGCTATACTTTCAGATCTAATCTCTTTCACTACAGCGGTCACGTATTATTGGAATTCGGTCGAATAGTGTATATTTATTTTCAATAATCACATTTAAATTACTTCCAAACCAAACTTGTAGGTATTCTCGAATAAGTTTTACATTTGTAAACCGGAAAACGCGTCTACGTATTTCCTAATGCAAGATTCGTGCATCGGCAGTAGTTGCAGATTGATCTCGGACGGAAGTAAGCTACATGACGCGTGTAAAGTACATGCAAATGGTGTGCCAACTTAATCCAAGAATATCTATCATAACATAATATATAAATATATCTTTTCGGACCTATTTCATATAATAATGTGGGTGTTTTACAGCGATACCATGACGTGTAATACGCACTAGCAATACCATATTACTGGCACTAGCATGCAGTTGATTTTGGAGCAGAGTGCTATAATTATTTAGCTATAACAGATTAAAATATGGATAAACTTCTTTATTTGGAATTATTACGTATGTGGATTTTCTGTAATTATATCCATTCAGAAGAATTATCAAGTATATCAGCTTAATTTAAAAAAAACATTTCCTGTATTCACATCGATGCAATTGGCTATCAAGATTAAAAAAATAATGAGCTGTTACTATTAATATCTTAACATTGGAACTATGGACTCCAAATTTGAAAAACTATATACACCATGTGAATGCTGATAGTATTATGTAGGTCAAAGTTGGTGAAGTAATCCAAGTTGAAGAGACAAAAAAAGATATTGATGACCTACTGGAAATTATTTCATGAGTCCAAACGAAGAAGTAACTTTTATTTGCTATTGAACGTGTTTTGGAAAGCCAACTTCAGATTCAATATAGGAGAATCGTTAAATAAGAAAATTGGTCACAAAATATGCAAAGAAGCTGTATCCATGAAAATTGATGTGCGAAGATTCAAGTGGTGATAGCCAAACTAGTTGGAAATTTGACACATCTCGGAAAGAAGATGGCTGAGAATTAGAAATGTGAACAAATAATTATGAATTATCGGAACAATATTTTTCAGTCAGAATATGTGTGACATCAATTCCTAATGAATGAACATTAACTCCGGTTCCATTTTTTAGTTCATATTATAATAATTGTACACTTTTCATTTCTACAACTAATAGTGACTTCATTTCAAGCATATCGAACTTGATAATCAAAAACAAATACAGAACAACAAAAATAACATTCCTGAAATTACTCAATAATAACGATATAGAAAGAATTAATGATACAAATGAAATCAAAATAAATTCAACTATTGGAAGATTTGAAAAAATTTGAATTGAAACGCCTCCCAATTCAAATGTATGCTTCTTTCTCCCTGCAGTTGCCAGTACACCATGGCTCTTTTTTCTCCCTATCATCACCAATATTATATATTTGATGTAGGCCTATCAATCAGTTTTTTTCAAGTACGTTGTATTCACCACATATTTAACAAAGTGTTTACAGTTTTCGAGTCCCACACGCAATTTCAATCGTATTACCTCCTGGACTGTTTTTAATTGAACATGATACTTGAAAATATATTCATGACAAGAATTTGATATTATAAGTCAAGTAGATATCAGCCTTGAATTCCGCCATTCAATTGATTGTATGTAACCAAGTTACAGCTAAAGTTGAGTTACAGATATACGTGACGAAAGGTTGATTTTGTAAGATTTCAGGTCGTTTCACAGTCTGAAATCAATGAGGGTGATTGTCGACAATCTTTCCTTTCGACGCACGTATTGGTTTATTGTACGGCTTCGCAGTTCTAGGTTCATACCACAAGGAAGTGATAGTTATCAACAGATTTTGCTCATTGCTGAAATGTTGAAGAATATAAATTTTCAAAAAATGTTCATTCCATTCATTATTCCGCTATTTCTGATTGTCTTTGCATCTGTTCCAATCTTAGATTCTTATTTCTCTTAAATCCACATTCATAAGCTATAATATACTATATTTATTCTCAATAATTCATCGAGCTCCTCGAACGTTGAGTCACATGGGAAGAAGATGTATCAGGAGAGATAACCAATCTGCATCAATGATAACAATGATATCAATGAAAAATTTGTGACAAACCACGCAAAAACCAAACCGTAAGATATAATGGTTTCTGCGTGTTCATATCGACGAGTCTGTGGATTTTTTTCATAAGATAAGTAATATATATGTAGATTTCATGTATATTATATAAGTATTACTACAATTGATTATGTAGTATTACCACGGGACACAATATTATCATATCAGTTCTTGAATTCTGGTTGAACTATTTTTCATTTCATTAGAATTAAAATGCGATATTAAATTCAAAATAAGTGATATCAAGGGTTATGATATCATCATCATCTTACCTCACCAAGGTATGAAACAACTGGAAAGAAGCCATGTCTCTTTTTGATTGATTGATTGATTGATTGATTGATTGATTGATTGTCCTATCAGGATAGTTATTGTCAGGACCAGGTTATTTGTAGGTTATCAGGACTGTTCTTAGTGGGTAGAAAATAAATATCTTGGAAAAGTGAATCATGATGTTTGGTTGATAACACAATCGCATAACGCAACGAGGATGTTTCACCTTTTCCTGCACTACGGCTCCCACTAAGCAGTATCATCATTCCAAAATGCTTCTTCAAAAGAGGAGAAATCCTATTTTCCATAGATTTTTTCTCTTCTCCAGTTTCAATATGAATATTATGTGTGAATTTTCAATTTGATGAGTTTCTCTATCCCCCTATAGTGTGGAGAACGAGCACCAAAAAAGGTACAATATTTTCTACAGTATTTCCAATTGGATCCATGCTCACGCTGATCTGAAAATCGTGGTGATATCGGTCGGTCACGAAATAAATTGAAATTCAATTGTATGATATTATTATCTGGTAACAACCATCTCGATGCTGGAAGTCGCTTGTACCATGTGACCAGGAAATGGGGTAGATAGGACCTCGATTCGATCTCCGCCACCGTCCATCTTTACAGATTTTTTTTTTAGTTTTCCTCTGTACTCTGTTCAAATGCTGGAATTTTTCCTACAATCTACACCACGACCGCTTCCTTCTCACTGTCCTTCTCATTATTAGAGAGATCTTTATCGCATCATCACATACACTCAATCAATGCCAAAATATATCGGGTATCATTACAGTGCATCGTTAAACCTGATATAAATAAGTTGCGTATAATATTGGTTTCCTGTAGCATTCACTATCAATGTTCGAAATATAACTCCAAATAATTCACGAAAGAAAATCTGGTGGTGAAATGATTTCAAATGTAACTTTCTGGTTAAGGTCATTTGTCAACCCTTGAACTAGTTTGTCCAATGAACTTTCTGCATGAAAGAATGAGCATTTTTCTAACATCCCTCATTGCATAAAAGGTTTCAAATCACGAGTTAAAAACAACCAACTTTTTCGTGTTGGTACTCAAGGCAAAGCCGTACACTTGGCCCAAATCGAGGCAATATGGGGCAATAGTAAAAACGACATGCACTCGCTGAGCCTTTCTGAGCATGATACAATTCATAAATACTTCACGAGACAAATATATATTCAACTCTGTCGACGAATACATGCTTTAATCAAATCTGGTTTCTGTATAAAAGTAGTGGCATTGTATGAAGACACAATTAAAGTATTGTTATGTTTTAATTAATATTTCGAAAGCAATCATAAAATATGAAGCATTTATGAAAACCAGTGTTCCAGTATAAAAGTATGAAAATTATTTTCTTGTTACAGTGATAAAATGATACAGTTTTTGATGTATCTACAAAAAATGTGTAACAGCTAGAAATTTACTGAAAACATTCTTTTCAATGGTGAAAACGTTATCAAAACCTTCTATTGAATGGTTTTCAAATAGACAGGTCGGTACACTGAAAAAAAGAACATTGTCAGTACCTTATTGATCTTACAAAAAAAGTCGAACATTTTCTCAAGATATTGATCTTATCACACTTTCACGGTGGTGAATCAAAATAAATATATAAATTAAATTCATCAGAATTGAGTAGTATATTTCATCTTTACTTCGTGTGTTCACTTCA
Organism: Brachyptera risi; assembly: GCA_964007535.1. NCBI lineage: Eukaryota > Metazoa > Arthropoda > Insecta > Plecoptera > Taeniopterygidae > Brachyptera > Brachyptera risi. The sequence continues at coordinate 20,563,337 of OZ023328.1, forward strand.
TTTTACCTTCAGAGTGGTGATTATGTCTTTTCTTGCATTTTGATTATTTAAAACAGGTGGGTAGTTTGCATCGATACAACGATACATCGATCGTTTAATCGATACATTTCTCCATCATCAACTGATTCATATAATCAGATATACACTGGTATAGGTTGTTGTGAACTGAATGACTCTTGACACCGATTTATTTTCACTTTCGGTCTCACGAAATGGCAAATCTATATATCTTCAATCTCAACCAGTCGTCGAGTATACTCCAATTGTCGACAGTTAATTGTATTCATTTATGTTATTTACTTATTGTCTCGTATTGATCATACAATGATATAACTGCACATCGGAAACGTGACCCATAATTATTTTCAGGAATTGAGGCCAATGACAAGGTAGGCTCGTTCGGATGGAACACCACATGGATCATCTTGATTATTATATTAATATATGAATTCTAATGATGAATTATAAATCATAATCTGGTGATTTGTTATGAGCTAACTGAAAAATTCGAACATTCGTGTTGCAGAAAAAGAATTTTCAGTCGACTTACTTATTACAATTTTTTTCCTCTGATTCCTTACATACAATTCGACTATGTAAAAAGCATGATATCAGTTTGAAATTTCTTACTTCTACTTATGATCGTCAAAGTACGAAATTCGAGTCCGAGGTTCAAGTTGAATATCAGACAGTAGGCTACTTTCAATTTATCGCTCAACTTGAGAATTGAATCGCCCTTATTTTGGAGATTTTTCGGTATTTTTTGGATGAGCGAAGCGGAGGGGCAGTTCCACTGTAATTGGAAAAAATAATTTTGTTGTTGTTGTTGTTCGCACTCCACATGTCCAACTGAAGTGAAAATTTAGTTGAAACTTGGCATACACAAAGTGTCATAATCCAGTACGATACTGTATAGTTTCGAGGCGCAATCGGTTGTACCACTTCTGAGAAATAACCCCATTTTAAAGTTTTTATGAGCTCATAAGAATAACTCGGAGAGAAAAATTCGGAGAAAGTATTCCATCTGAATTAATTCAAATTTTCACGAAATTTCAATTTCATGATGGTACACATTATTCCGAAGTTCTACATAAATCGGATGAGCCGTTTCAATTTGAAAAAAATGTCATTTTTTTACAAGAAGCTATTAAGGAACCAATTGAATCCATGCAACAGTTGTCACCAATTATTTCCAAAATATTGAAATGAGTGATAAATGAGACAGGAAGACAGTGACGTAATTGTTTGGGTTTCAAGGTGCATTCAAGTTTTACATTTCATTTCATACTAATAACCCTAACGCTCATCCAACAATGCATGTGTTGCGATTTCCCAATATTGGGAATATCATTATTAATATTTCAAATCTCTCTTGCACACAAAGGATGCATGAATATACAATGATAATAATCTACTGAAATAAGATAATAACTTGGAAATGTATCCGCATGAGCTGAAAAGACGCTGTCGCCTATCAACATAACGGAAATAAATATTACTGTTAACCGTAGCATTTTTATATGCTTCATCAGAACGAGATTTGAGATTGGAAACATAACTACATATTTCAAAAATCATCAAACATTAGACGATGTATCAACAATGACGAAGCATAGAGTTTGGTTTCCAATATTATATATCATGTAAAAAAGTATTGCAAAAAAATATCAATATCTTTACTAATATGAAGGTTTTCAAGTGCTTTATGAAAATCTTGATGGAATAGTTTTCCAATTAATCACGATTGGTTGGTGCTATGAGAATGTTATCACGTTTTTGAACGATCAGAACGGACTTTATATACATGGACAGAGATTCCATCGCATGCAGCCGTGCCAAAGAACGATTGCATATGTGACTATTTCCATCAGATGATCAGAATCTGCACCCATTATTATTTGATTTCCAATTGACCCAATCACTATTCAATAATATCTCCAATCTGGCGTATATCTAAAAACCTAACAATACTTCATCTCTGTGACGAAATCAAAAATTATCACCAGAACAGATAGCTCAGTGCTTAAGCTCACGACTCGACCCCAGCCACCGTTCGTGGGAGACAGAACGATGTCTCCCAAATTGTTTCCCAAACACAAAGCTTTGTTCACCTCCGACTTTTCCAGTTGACATGATAACCTGACAAACATGGGCCATTTTCCAATATATGAATCTTTATTTGATGGGGACCATAGCAACAAGCGGGATTACACGCAGACATAAAAGAAAAAATCGTTATATTCATATCTGAAACTGTGCACGACAAAAACAGAACCTTTGTTGAAACGCTTTTTAACGCTTCTGTATATCCACTAGTTTACGTGACATTCAATACTTCTCTCCCTCTCATATAATCCACCTGACTATGATAACAATTTAACAGTAACGAGAGGCATTAGGTTACGACCGTGCAGTGATATAATATATTAAATTCTATCATCTAATCAGCTTAGCATTCATCATAGTGAAATAGTTAATTGAGTAATTTACCAACGACCTGTTGGGCTCACGAGTTGGAAGTACACTACTATACATCAGTGAAACATCAAACTTGAGCATGGAATTATTCACAAGTGTAACTGAAAATGATTCTTCAATTATATTAATAGTGCGAAAAAGAAAATCATATAAATAATTCAGAGTTGTTCGCAGGTGAATAAGCTTTTACAATGTGAACTTGCATGACCTCAGATATTCAGACACAAGTAAGATTTCCATTTTATTCCGTCGATAAAGAATACACTCATAACTGAGCCGAAACAGAATTTCTATTAGATACACATACTGAAGTCGGCATGTATTTTACCATCAAATCGATTGTATGATTACGATTTGATTGCCTACTCGCTTGAGCATAAGCCGAGAAATTATTATCATCATTATTATTAAATCATTCAACATGAGTATAATCAAATAGCTTGAGAGACAGTTTTCCGTACATCAACAATAAAAGGATTATTGTAACATGCCATACACATAAAAACACACAATCACAAAATACAAAATCAACACCAACAGGTGATAAATATTGAAATACATTGATAATATAATTGAAAACTTTCCTACTCAATTATTATCATCTATCTCTTCATTCTGATCCATTCATTAAACTTGATTTTAAAACATCTCACACTTCTCACATTCCTGATGTTACTGGAAAGCTCATCGTACTCTTGCATCCCATCATTAAAAATTGAATTTGACATATTTTGACATGCAAACTTTCAAGCCGTCAACTCTCACGACCGTACTTTTTGAAATCTTAGGTCGAATTTGATCTCATTGTCAAACCAAAGAGTGACCGGCACATGTAGCTGAGTGTTTAACGCACTCGCTTCATATGATCCGGGAGGTGGAGGGGCTTATCGAACCTGATTTAATCCCTACCACCGTCCATCTTTAAAGGGTTTTTCGTGATTTCCCTCTGTGGCCTAGGCTATAATGCCGGGATGGTTTCTACAATATAGGTCACGACCGCTTCCTTCCCACTATTCTTCCCAGTACCTGAGAAACCTTAATCCATTTCATCATCCCATCATCTCATTAATCATTCATTCGACGCCAATAGATATTAGTCATCATTATTGGTTAGTATTAGTGCGTCGTTACACGCAATATGTTCAATATATATATATATATATATATATATATATATATATATATATATATATATATATATATATATATTTAATCCCTACCACCGTCCATCTTTGAAGGGTTTTTCGTGATTTCCCTCTGTGGCCTAGGCTATAATGCCGGGATGGTTCCTACAATATAGGTCACGACCGCTTCCTTCCCACTATTCTTCCCAGTACCTGAGAAACCTTCATCCATCTCATCATCCCATCATCTCATCAATCATTCATTCGACGCCAAAAGATATTAGTCATCATTATTGGTTAGTATTAGTGCGTCGTTACACGCAATATGTATAATATATATATATGTATATATATATATATATATATATATATATATATATATATATATATATATATATATATGTATATATATATATATATATATATATATATATATATATATATATATATATATATATATATATATATATATATATATATATATATATATATATACCGAAGAATGAGTAACGGTTCATGTTGAAACAGAATGTCCACAAAATATAAACATACTCGACTGAACGCGTGATCAGCTACGAGTTCTAAAGCCTGTTGGCTCGTAACTATTTTATTCGTGGTGTAGTGTACTGAAGTGATCGATGTGCAAAATGTTAAGTGGCGACAACAGAGCTGGATGTCGTGCAGATCTGCTACTAAGATGACGGCTCGTGTAACGAGATTGTTCGTTCATTATGTTAATAAGAATAAGTTTCTCATTATGTATACTATTAAGTGTAGGCCTATATTACTTCTGTACATTAGAAAAGAGATTGTGCACGTGGGAGGTATTGTACACCATGGACATGAGCAAAGGTACTTACTAATGATGATGATTATTGTTAGCTTAACGACCCCATCGACAGCTAGATTATACGGGGGTGAGAGTTTATTTATATTTCTCATGTTAGCAAACCTTGAATGAATAAAATACAATGCAAAACAATGATTTGATGGTGAGTGGATGAACGTCCACAAAAACCTATTACTAATACCGCACCCAAACTTACGCTCAACGGTGACTTTAGTTTCTAAAGAGGTGCCTTCGCAGACCTAACGATGGAGGGAGGCTGAAGTATGTTCTTATATAGAACTCACAAGACTTCGAATAGGAGTATATACGTACAACAATAAATGATGGATTATATATCAATCAATACATTTCTTTCGTATATTATTTTCACCATCCCATCTACCATTATCTCAGAAAATATATATCTTTATATTTTTATATTCACTAATGGGATCCATAGATTTCTGGTAGTTACCCAAAGTTCACAATGGTATTAGAGCTTATCACCAAATCAATTGTACCATTTTATCTTCTCTATTGCACCCATCCAGTTTAAACCATATCAAACAGTATATATCATATAATTCATAGTACTATTGGACATCATTGCAGGACATCATTTTACGATAACATAATCCGCCTTTCATATCATAGTCTAATCTGAGAATCAAAACATTACCGAGAAAGCCTATAACTAGATGGCTCAATTTCACCGTACATAATTGTTTCTATTCCGCATCTCAAACGGAAAAACAAATGAACATGAAACTTGTCATGAACATAATTATCATGTGATCATCTTATTTGATACTCTATGAATAGTTTGATACTGACCTAATTATGGCTCATGATTCTGACCATGGGAAAAAATTGCATCAAAATCTATTTGCTATTTGCAGCAATGATGTTGACTTTGTAAATCATGCTGGATATTTCACAGACTCATTGAATCCCAGACAGAATTTATTATGAAATTAAATTTCATTACGTGTATGAGAATATTCTTATTTGATTCTACATCATTTTTCAGACAGGGTTGAAATGAATAACACATAACTTGAGCAAATACTGGCTACATCAAAAACCGCAAAGAACATATTAATAGTTCATGGAGACGTAAAAATGGCGGCAAAATATAACATAGCATTGAATATTTCAAATCTCTCTTGCACACAAAAGAGTCATGAATATACAATAATAATGTACTGAAATACGATAATAACTTGGGAATGTATCCGCGGGAAAAGACGCAGTCACCTATCAACAAAACAGAAATAAATATCAGTGCTAACCGTAGTATTTTGAGGGTATTTGCTTGATCAGAACGAGATTTAAGATTGGAAACATAACTACATATTTCAAAAAGCATCAAACATTTTACAATGTACCAACAATGACAAAACAGAGTTAGGTTTGGAGTGGTGTGTGGTGTGGTTTCCAATAGGCCTATTACTTATAGTAATTTATTACTATATTACTTACAATAGGCCTTTTCACTTGGCATCCAACTTTGTTTGGTTCATGGTCTTACCATGAGTTTTGTATAGTTTATATCATTTTTGGTGAGAAATTATTTTTGTACATTTGGAGTAACCGATCATCAAAAATTATTCTCGGAATAATATAAAATATTATCGGAGAAAACATGGGCTAACAAAAATTAAAAAATTATTTCATCACACATTTTTTTTATTGAGATGTTGTTACAATTGTATGGGAGAGTATATGATAAGGTGAACAAATTTAGAAAATGAATTGTAAAAAAGGTAGAGTACCAAAAATATATTGTCAGATTTTTCCAGTCTATACTGAAATACATATTATTATATGTTCAATTCAATTATAGTTATAATCATACATAATTATAGTTTATACAGGTAATACTAACCATATTTATATTATTCATTGATACGAACCGAAGAAGAGGGAAAAATGTATTATAATTAAATTTTTTCTGTTATGATCATTGTCACTATGACTACTGGAATATGTATTTTCCAATAAGCCTCTCCAGAATGGTCAAAGTGGTAAACACCAATTTATATCACATGAGGTTCTGTCCGAGGTTATACTACACACAATATAGAATAATAATATTTCACAGTCTTCAAAATCTACTGCAATATTTACATCCATGTTATTATAAATGTCAACGCCACAATTATGTTATAAATAGCAATGTTGAAAACATACCATCGTCATGCTCATCAACTCATCATGACACCTTCAGTGTACCGGATCATAAATCGAAATGTTTTTTTCATCAGATTTGTCATCAATGACTCGAGCAGTCGTATGAACAATTTGTTCGCACCATTGGTCGATGCAAATAGTTTCCGCTGAAATAACGGATGGGCTATCCTATTTTACAGTACACACACACACACACACATATATATATATATATATATATATATATATATATATATATATATATATATATATATATATATATATTTGTTTTCAGTGTGTGTGGGTGCGTGTGTGTGTGTGTGTGCATGCATATATTATGGTCAACCGTATCTGCATGTCCTACGATTTACTCATAACTTCACACCAAGCGAATCATTTTCAATGTTCATATTTCAAACACAAGATTATTTTGGAACATAATGGATATAAACAAGATAATTGGATGAGCGAAGCGAAGACTCAATTACACTATACCGAAAAAAAAGTGCCTGTTTTTTTTTTTTTTTTTTTTTTTGTTTTTTTGTTTTTTTGTTCGCGCTCCACAGGTCAGACAAAAATTCAAAATCAGTTGAAACTTGGCACACACATGAACCCCTATCTGACTTGATGCTGTATAGTTTTGAGGCACGATCGGTTGAACAACTTCTGAGAAAACTCATTCCAAAGTTTTCAAAAATCCCATTAGAATAACCCAAAGGAAAACATTCGTGAAAAATATTTCATCTGAGAGGATTCAAATTCTCAGAGAATTTCAATCTGATAATGATACACATTATTCCGAACTTTTACTCAAATCGGATCAGCCGTTTCGATGTAAAAAAATATATAATGTTATTTGTGTCAATTATTCAAAGCTATTAAGATACCTATTAAATCGAAGCAACAAGTGTCACCACTTGATTGTAAACGATTAAGACAAAGCCTTCTTTATTATTATATGAATTATTAATGGAAAATAAGATGGCAGTGATGTAATGGTTTGGATCTCAAGGTGTATATATATATACTAGGCAAACGCGTTATGTGTTTCCGCGTTGATGGATGAGCTGGAACATATCAACTTATCTTTGGATTGGTTATCATTATATATATACACCTTGAGATCCAAACCATTACATCACTGCCATCTTATTTTCCATTAATAATTTATATGACAATAAAGAAGGCTTTGTTTTAATCGTTCACAATCAAGTGGTGACACTTGTTGCTTTGATTTAATAGGTATCTTAATAGCTTTGAATAATTGACACAAATAACATTATATATTTTTTTACATCGAAACGGCTGATCCGATTTGAGTAAATGTTCGGAATAATGTGTATCATTATCAGATTGAAATTCTCTGAGAATTTGAATCCTCTTAGATGAAATATTTTTCACGAATGTTTTCCTCTGGCTTATTCTAATGGGATTTTTGAAAACTTTGGAATAAGTTTTCTCAGAAGTTGTTCAACCGATCGTGCCTCAAAACTATACAGCATCAAGTCAGATAGGGGTTCATGTGTGTGCCAAGTTTCAACTGATTTTGAATTTTTGTCTGACCTGTGGAGCGCGAACAAAAAAACAAAAAAAAAAAAAAAAAAAAAAAAAAACAGGCACTTTTTTTTCGGTATAGTGTAATTGAGTCTTCGCTTCGCTCATCCAATAATAACCAATCCAAAGATAAGTTGATATGTTCCAGCTCATCCATCAACGCGGAAACACATAACGCGTTTGCCTAGTATCATCCATTTTGATTTAGAACCTCGTCCTAGTTCCTGAGAGTGATAGAATCCATACACACAAAAAATCGAGTCAAAAATAAGATGATATACGAACTGAAGCGATTGTACTTAGTTGCTCTTTATAGGAGACCTCTCTCATGATGTCATTTTCTGTTGGCGTCTTGTTCCATTTTCTTGTTGCAATTTATAACTTTCTATGCTTTCCATTATTGTTTTCTCATCCTACTCCAAGTTCTCAAAGTTCTTGCAGTTTCAGTAGTGTATGTATAGTTATGTTATTGGATGAGCGAAGCGAAGACTCAATTACACTATACCGAAAAAAAAGTGTCTGTTTTTTTTTGTTTTTTTTTTTTTGTTTTTTTGTTCGCGCTCCACAGGTCAGACGAAAATTTAAAATCAGTTGAAACTTGACACACACATAAACCCCTATCTGACTTGATGCTGTATAGTTTTGAGGCGTGATCGGTTGAACCACTTCTGAGAAAACTCATTCCAAAGTTTTCAAAAATCCCATTAGAATAACCCAGAGGAAAACATTCGTGAAAAATATTTCATCTGAGAGGATTCAAATTCTCAGGGAATTCAAATCTAATAATGATACACATTATTCCAAACTCTCACTTGAATCGGATCAGCCGTTTCGATGTAACAAAATATATAATGTTATTTGTGTTAATTATTCAAAGCTATTAAGATACCTATTAAATCAAAGCAACAAGTGTCACCACTTGATTGTAAACGATTAAAACAAAGCCTTCTTTATTATTATATGAATTATTAATGAAAAATAAGATGGCAGTGATGTAATGGTTTGGATCTCAAGGTGTATATATATATATATATATATAATAACCAATCCAAAGATAAGTTGATATGTTCCAGCTCATCCATCAACGCGGAAACACATAACGCGTTTGCCTAGTGTATAGTATATAGTATAGTATGTATGTATATACATATCTAAATTCTATAATAATCTCAAAGAAAGTTCTAGTGATCATCAAGATGAATTTGTCATTTATCGCGTATAGGTGAAGATGATGACTTCTATCATTACATTTTTAGTTCAGATCTAGGCTCGATAATTCAACTCTTATGTCTCAACTCGTAGTTTTTCTATTGATTCCAGAAGATATGTCGACGCACGTGAATTGCAAATTTATGAGAATAATTTTAGTACATGAACATCAAGCGAAGTAAGTGTGAAATGAAAATTGGGAGAAATTTATGTATTTTGTACTAGGAAAATGCAGCATTTGCGTTGTAAGACGAGCTGGATTTCATGGCGAAAGTACTGAGAAACATTGGGATAGTGCACACAGTGCACACCCAGATTTTTATTTTGAATCTATCTCATCTCGCGGTTTACCTGCTTCTCTGATTGACAATTTCAATCGTTTTACCGTGGAGTATCACTGTCGTACACACTCCATTGTGTTACGATTCAGTTGATACCTTTTGATAATCTCTCAGTAGTTCTAATAACTTCAATTTATTCTGAAAAAGAATACATATTTATTTTCATCTTGAAACAGTTTATCCAGTTTTTGTGAAATTTATCATTAATTTGTTATTAATTTTGTCATTAATGTGTTTCATTCGTGCGCTCAAATTCCTTCTGAATTCGAATGCATTCAGAATAAGTATTTTCACCATATTTTCCCCTGTGGGTTTATTCTCATGGGGTGGTCCCAAATTGACATCTTATTGAAAGTAATTTGGCCGATTTCGCCTCAACACCAAAAAGTGTCGAGATAGGTGATGTCGTATGTATGCGCCATGTTTGATACAAAAAAAAAATGTTCCTTGTTTTTTTTTAATTAAAGTAGAATTCGGTCTTTACTTCGATTATCCAATAATCTTCGAATTGTAATTTTACTCTCGAATAATAATCGAATCATATCTGTCAAATTCAATCATATATTCATATTCTATAGCTAATAGATAATCGTCACTTCTTGATTCCATTTTAATCGAAAATTATCATGATGATAATACACAATTAGTTTGATCACTTTCACACCACTTTCTCAAACTGCAATGCAATCTGAAGGAAACTCTAAACCATTAAACTGATTGCAGAAGAAACTTTTACCTTCACGTCAAATTACAACCATTATTGACTAACAAGAGTGAATGACTTTAATATTATTTTGACATGAGTTAGTTTTGAGTATAGCCTATACTATATCCACGATAGCTTCTGGTTCCGAACGACCGTCTCCCCTATCGCGCACCACTAGCGCACGGGGTTTTCACGCCTTCATTTCTCGTGAATACAAATATGTAGAGGGCGATTTGATTGCATGAGGCTTAGTTTTTATCAATAGTGGTACAGACTTACACGAATATTCAACAGTGAAAAATTACAACAAAACGCAGGGCAATTGTGTTCGTAAAGCTCATATATAGTTACAGGGATTGAGAACACTATACGTATATAATATATGTGGAGGGATAAATATGAAATATACGAAAAATGCGTAGTTTAGTTTGAACATACAATGTTGAATGTAATTTGAATGTAGATTTCGTGATGGCTATGACAAGCAATAACCATCGACAAAAGCAATAAATAAAACACGCACGCCGATTTGAACATGTCTATTAAGGGTAAACGACGCTGCGAAAATGTTTCAAATGCGAAGTAATTCCCAAAACACGATATCGTAGGCCGATGTTATAAGTGGTGTAATGAACGTAATAAGATGTGTATCTGATATCAGATAGCAACTGTTGTAATACTCTACTAATGTTGTAGAAACTATGGATTCAGATTGACGTTGAACCGTTGAACTAATGTGTATTGGATGTGAAAGTATAAAATTGATATGAATGTGTATAAGCAGAGTAGACATTTATAGTTCCTTTCGTAGATTTTCTGGCTTCATGCTATTACATATTATGAAACAAACATGAGCTCAATGTTCGAAGATGACCCGGAATAATGTATGAATGAAGAATATTTATATTATTTTCAATTCCGTATCTACGTTTTGTTCTGAATTGAACACACACAGTGAGATCATTTTTTTAAATTACATCGAAACTTGATACAAAATCATTGTTGCGCCCCATTGAGTCTACGAATAGAAGTGGGATCGCTTGGATGGGGCACCACAAGGGCGATTCCCTCCCCATTTCCATCATTCTAATGAAAAATAACCACTTTTGACACCAGAACTGTGCTTTATGTAACATACTTTTTTCGCCGCAGATTAAAGTCTTTAAGTTTCAACAATTCCGGAATACATTATGGGTGCATAAAACGTATGTGTGATATATCCAGAAATTCGAGAGTCAACCAAACACATGCACGTTGATATCTTCCACTTTGAACCAAGTCTATTAGGCAATGTTCACTTCTTTCCAATAACAGCAGTTGTAAAGTTTATACATAAATTAGTACTAAGCGAACGCAACATAAGCATTGTAAAATGAGCGAGATATCAAAGCATTCAAAGGTATAATAGTCGTTGAAGTAGTTCTACCTTTGCTACTTCATCAACTCTGGTATTCTACACACCTTGATGCATATAAAGAAGACTTCATTGTTGGGCAAATATCGAATCTAGAAAGCAGTGAATCTCGACAACCCAAATCTGCTCTAATTTCCATAATGATATTTGATGAATGAAAACAGTTAGTTAATTATTTTCTTCAAAACGGCTGGTTCGAATTGCACATAGAATCGTGATGATGTGTTTAATTCATGTTCACACATATACAGAGAATTTCATATCATTTGAAGAGATTTTATTTTTCAAATTTCTTGCCCACAGCCTAAACTTATGGGGTTTTTAGAAAATTTGAGATGATATTTCTCAAAATCGGTCCGACCGATTCATTACAAAAACTATACAGTTCCAAGCTGGATAAGTTTGCGTGAACAAAAAAAAAGTTTCATGTCGATTAGTCAAACCCTGCAACCTGTGCAGTGCCCACAAAAAAAACAAACAGATAAAGTCAGCTATAAGAGTGGGATGGAATGTTCGCTTACGCTCATCTAATAACTATAGGCACTTTTCAATCAAATGAATGACTGATGGTCAATTTTGTGATGAATACAAGAACAGAGAAAAAAGTAATGAAAAATAAGATCCCAAGTGTGAGAAGAATGAGAATAAGAATATCAAGATAATAAGAAGATTCAAGATTTTTTCTTCCGTTACTATGAATGTTCGAATTGTACTCCAATCCTGAAATTATTACCTGAAGATTTATTGTTTGTTGAATGAGTCATTTCATTTTTCATTCACTAAGAGATAGTTTCGTTATTATTGGAGAAAGAAAAAACTAGCATGAATTTCGGAAATTCATACGGAAATTGAGAAATACCTGCGAAGGAAACATTTTACATATGTAAACTATTAGGTTGTCACAAAATACTAGCCACAATCACTTCTGAATTCAGTTTGTATACAAATAATATATCAATGGAATCAACATCTAAAACTTCAACAAACAAATACTCGCTTGTGAAATGAATGATTAATGTTATGAATGTGATTAATGCGTATGAATGTTGAATTCATACGGACGCAATATTCGGTACCTATTTGTCTATGTGAATTCGTTCATTCGAGTATGTGATATTGTGAAGTTTCCGATAATTAACCACTAGTGATGGGCGTGGCTTATCGGCAGGCCACCTTGATCTATACTTCATGTAGGCATTTAGAGATACTCCGATAGGCAATGTCGATTTACCCACATAACAAACAGACAATTTGATTGGACATTTGTTTTGTGACGTTTGTGGGTGGGTCAGTCACTAGTCGTCAATTCTGAACTATGTTTGTGTTCCTCTTGAGAATGGAAGATCAATCTATGATAATGATATATGGTTTTGTATGACATGACTTCAATCCTAATGTATGCACGTTCAATAGAGTATATACTTCCTATAATATTCTTCTCTGGCCAGCCTCACTTATTTGATTGTTATTCCTCAGGATTTAGTCATTAATTGAATAGAAAATCTCTTCCATACATTTTCTTTTATCTACTCGATTCAACATTTTCAGTTATTTATATGTGAGAGAAGATACATTTTATTTATATTGCATTCGTGTTTTCAAATGCTGAACCGAATAATACTTTCAAAATTTGATCAATATTTCGATTTCATGACTCGATGCAACAGTAAATATCTAAACTCTTTTTCCCTTGACATCAAACTTCTGTAATATTTCAACTTAATCTCTCAGAAACAATCTTCCGAGTGAAGAAAAACCACACCAATATTTCCCACTGGAAAATCTCCCTGCGCTTCTAGCCTATTGCATGGAGATATATCGACATACATAATCTCTGGACTCTCCAGGGTATTACTATGTAAACCCTCTGGCATTTGGTGACCTTTTTATGGGGTCCAGGGCTCGTTCCTCCTCCTGTTCGAATCTTCCCGTCCCGACGGATTGATCTCATCCATCAATAGGACAGAGAGACCCACAACAACGTAAGTGAAATATTCACTTGGAGGGAATCTTTTATCGGAAACTCGAGAGACTCGTAACATTCAAATACGTTCAACGAGAGTTAGAATAAGAGAAGTCTGGGTGTGTGATTGTGAGTGTGTGAGAGAGAGATAGAGAGAGAAAGAAAAAAGAGCGAGAGAAAAATACCATTTCTCGATTTATTAGAGATTGACTTCTACTGGGAGCATAAAATGCATTCATACAACTGTACAGCAGGACTAGATATATCACCAGGGACGATACAACATGATATACATGTGTACAAGTGCTTCACTTATGATAAATGTGTACATTTCCAATGTCAAATTAACGCTTTTTTTCAAATATAAAATGATGAACGAAAGAATGGACCTCGAATTGTGAATAAAACACATTTTCCCAAGTGCTTTCAATTATTAAAAAAAACTTACAATTTACGCATTGCGATACGACGTAAACTGTCCGAGCAACTCCCCTATAGTGATTCTTTATACACATTTGTTTTATGAAAGTGGAGTGGTAAATGACGTAGGCGAACCGTAATGTATATCCCATACATAAAATAGTGTTTTAAGCGTTACTCTCGGACGTCTCTTGATCTCTTTGTGCGTCGTTAGAAAGAGGATGGATCGCGTCACCGCATACGGAGTGAGAGCTACGTAGCAGGCTCGTTAGGTTCGAGGTAAGGGCGCTAATGGTACACATCAACATTTCATGCAACCTTTACGAACGGTCACGTGGTCGGTCGAGATGCCGCATGACGGTTGTTAAAAAAACATCCCTGAATACGAGAGTTCTTTCAAACGTAAAATCGGACGACACAAACCGTGTAAAATGTATATGTTTTCAAGTAAAGGTCGAAAGAAATTGGTTTAATGTATATGTTTTGATGCATTTTATCCAGTTAAATGTTCTTAGCAGATGGACAATCCAATGACGTTATGTAGATCATTACCTCATGATTCAACATCATGATTTTGTGAGGTCCATATTTTGGTTTCGAAGCGAACTGAGAATATATGAGAGAATATGCAGTTTTGAGAGATTGAGGGTTAACGAAAGTTATCCTATAGAATAGATAAGAAATAAATCCCGGTAGGAATATTTTCAAAAGAATATGGCTGTGGTTCATTTCATTCATGACCACCCAATAATTTTTGAATCAAACTTCATGTTGTATTTTTCATGTAGAAAATTGAAAAGATAAATTATTCAGTCATTTCACGAATCATTTCGGGCACATCCTCAAGCATTTGTAGAGAAACCATTGAGAAAGTGAGTCATTTTTCATCATCCTGAAAGTCCTGAAACATTTTTCTTCAAAACACATCCACCTGATCTCAGCTGATTTCAGATAACGGATGTGATTTTTCACTTTCATAAAAACTCGACTTCACTACCACATTTTTTGTTTCTCGAGAAACTCAGTCCCATCTTTGAATTTGACTATGAATGAACTGGAAGGAATATATGTTTCATATTGAATTAATACGAGTATATACTTACCTTTATTACAGTAATATAAAACGTGTGAAATGATATCCAGTCCATTTCAATCTCATTAATATTAAGTGTTTATCCATCCTGAAATCCCTCTCACTTTCCGATCATTTTCTTCACGAATCTATTATTATAAAATTATTTTCAATAGAGCACGAAAATCTAAGCGTATACGTTTGTAGTCACTCATGAAATCACGTTTCGGCATCCCATAAACGAGCCGACCCGATTACAGATGAGCGATATTCGACTATATAATGAACCCGTAAGTTCATAAAGGGAGGGTGTTGTTGCTTTACCGAGTAGCCGGGGTAAGTAGATGAGAAAGAACGCGAAGGGTAGTCTATGATAAAGCCTGATAGGGTTGCGTGATGGCTTACAACCAGCGCCACGATCGTGCTCGCTGATGGGGATGAATAGAAAGCTTGATTCAATTTTCGTCTTAAAGATTGATTATACTTACATCACCTTTAGTTGATTCTGTTCATCAAATAACACGAATATGGCTGTCGTTTTCATTCGAGTGTTGCAACCGATATAATGTTCATTGTATATTATTTTGTGGAGATCCAGTTACATCTTATTCAGAATAATCGTTTACTGGCTGAGTAGATTGTTTTCATTTTAATTTGTTTATATTTTTGATACAGTTAACTTGATGTTTCCGACGTGGATTTCCGTGATTGCTTCGCCATTGATTGCAAATAATATTCATAAATTCAGTATCTATCCTTGTCAGACTTCGGAGATTGTTACGAAGGTGTGCAGGGATGCGCAAAGAAAATAGATAACAGAGAATATTAAAGGAATATGTTGATCAATAAGCTCCGTGACCATGGTGACCATCAGAAACAGCCAGTAGCTTTAGCTTTCAGTCTAATCAATTAGATGCCATGCAGATTATGGTTATTCGAGGATTGCTGAACGCAATGGACGAGAACAGAAGTCCGGTGCGTGAGATATTGTTCCTTTGTTTATAAAACTTGTGCGTTTTACGTCCACAAAAAAAAACGAAGTAGAAAATAATTGAATTTTTCAGAAATACTTTCACTGAATACTATTATTTCAGGAAATACGTAATCACCAATTAAATGAACATTGACATGTATTTTTTTCACGTGACCCGAACAATGAGTGAACTGATGAAAAACCAAAAAATTTAATGTGTAAACATATCATTATCCTGAATATCTTATTCTGTTATCAATTGACGAAAGTTTTCTTCTAATGCAAAGGCGAGAAGTCGACAACAAAATGTGTTCCTTTATTTTCCCAGAAATCAGTTTTACTTCATTATTTGACATAGTTTTCTTATGTAATATCGTCTACACACGCAAACATAATACATTTCCTGGGAAGTGGCTACCTACCCTTAGCACAGCCAGAGGGGTCTACCCTTCTCGTCCATACCAGCCTTACTAACCATTATAACGAATCTATTTCCACCTATAACCACAGGCTTGGCCTCAGCTTTGGGGGAATATTGCATCAAATTAAATTCGGAACTATTTTTTTTTTTGGGCGGAGACGCCGTAACTCACTATCACGCTAGTAGCGGCGAACGAGATGGCGTGCAATCGACGGTGAATGTTTTTTTCGCGTGTCGAATGTTGATTTGCTGATCTACTCTTGGGTTTGTTTAGTTCTGGTTAGGTCTAAAGGACGATTCTATTTTATACACCCCAGTCGATATATTATTATTTTGATCGACGTGACTAAGAATATGGCTTTTCTAGTGCGATCGCGTCATATTAACCGAGTAGGTGAGCGTGTAAGAGGGTGGAGGGAGGGAGATTGTGAGACTTATCAATGTGTGGGCGGGGACGTGAAACATGTGGCAGGAGTCGGTACTAAGAGGTACAGAAGCACAAACACGTGTACTAATTAACACGTGAATCGACTCATCTATGGCACGAGAGATTTATTACGAACCAGCAAGCAATGAATCCATCCGAGCTATATGACCATTAACATTCACCAGAACCCCAATTTATAATGTAATAAATCACCCCTAAACAATCGCATGTCGTATCACAAGTACAAATATAATAATACATTTTTTTTCAAGGGTGGATTGGAAACTATTTTATTTTCATTTCTAAGAAAGATATCGGAATGATTTAAATTTTTATGATCTCGTTATTACGTTACTTATTATATATCATATGGAAAGGGAAATTCAAATTCAGAAAGGGAAGTTTATATATGGCTCTCAACAGTATAATGTATTCCTAATTCATGTTTTTAGAAGTGAACTTTGAGCTAACATTCTTTGTAATTACAGTCTTACTTGATCGTAGAAAAAAACTAATATATAGATATACGAGGATATAAGAATACACATCATACGTATATGAATGTAGAGGCCAGAATTGAATATACATAATACAAATCATATGGGCCTCTGTATGTTTATATATATATGTATGAATTAGTGGGGCCTATATGTGTATATATATATATATATATATATATATATATATATATATATATATATATATATATATATATATATATATATATATATATATGTATATATATATATATATATATATATATATATATATATATATATATATATATATATATATATATATATATGTATACATATTTGTATATACATGTGTGGGTTCATGCAATTGGTTTGCGAATGGTGTGAGGTTCTATATAAACCTAAAACGATACATTGGCAAATGATTACTAGAAATGATGCCTTGGGCTGTATCGCAATTTTATATCCTTTGAAGCGTGAACTTATATTTCGTAAATGACTGATCATGGAACGTTCGAGTGGAATGAAAATCCGATAATTCGTTATGTTTCTGAATCTGGGTTGAATATCATTTAAATCACCAAATACTATCCTTTGTAAACAAACTACCTTCGCTCGCCAATATGAAACTATATTGCCAATAACGTGAAAGGTTACATAATATTCCGCCGAAGGTTATAGGTCTTTGGTGTTTAGTGGTCAGCATATAATATATATATATATATATATATATATATATATATATATATATATATATATATATATATATATATATATATATATATACACATTATACATAACTTTTACTGATAGTCAACTGATAACTTTTCTGTATGGAAATATATAAATCGAGTTGTGTTGTTCCACATAGTATACGTGGTCACGGCTATACGGACAGACATGATAGCTGAATTTATGCTATATGTATTTCATTCCAACTGCCTGTGGATATATATATATATATATATATATATATATATATATATATATATATATATATATATATATATATATATATATATGTATATATATATATATATATATATATATATATATATATATATATATATATATATATACATATATATATATGTATATATATATATATGTATATATATATATATATATATATATATTTTCATATGTATATATATATATATATATATATATATATATATATATATATATATATATATATATATATATATACATATGTTTATATATATATATATATATATATATATATATATATACATATATATATATATATATATATATATATATATATATATATAAATTGTATATATATATATATATATATATATATATATATATATATATATATATATATGTTTATATATATATATATATATATATATATATATATATATATATATATATATATATATATATATATATATATATATATATATATATAACACTCGGTCCATCGTTTTTGTCCAAATAGCGGAAGCGTGTCAATTTCTAGCGGATAGAAATGATTATTGATTGTGAAGAGAACGGAAATTATACATTCAGAATACCCCAATACATGTCTCCATATATAATAATCCCTTTCTGAATCACGTTATATTTCCATGGAGTGAAAGTGGTTTGTGTGTCAATTGCAATGCTATAGAGATAGATATAAATGAATATCTGTGGTAATATATCGGTTATTATTGATGATTTGGTTTCAAATCAATCAGAGCGAGTATATTCCGTAATTTTTTTCATATTCACTCACCATCACCTATTTCATAGGTCATCCATGCATATTGGCCACAGTGTATGGTGTATATAGGACCTATCATATATGCAAAGTAGACTTCTCTATGGTTCAACGTATTCTATAAGATTCAGGTATCACACATTTGATTTATCCAGTGTATTTGTTTATCTGTATCGATGAAAGAAAACACTCAGATTCAATTGATCTCTCATTTCTGCGAGATTTTTGTCTTGATATCATATATTTGGGTTGTTAGTCAGATTGGATAGATATTATTTGAGATGATTCATGAAAAAAATGGCTCATTCTAAAATAGGTCATGAATTCAACATTCATCCTATGAGAATGACATTTGAGGACGAATTCAATTGTGAATCGAGTGAAACCATTTTGAATGATATTACTACCGGAAGCTAGAGCAAGTGGAAGTTTTGGTGGTGGTGCCGGGTATTCAGATATTTTAGAGGTAGAGATAGAGATTTCGTGATGAAGACCTAGTTATCAGGTTGTGAAATTTGGATTCAAGGTGATTGTGTGAATGTTTGAATATGTGAATTCACCACGATCAGGTTTATATAATTGTATACCTGAAATTCTCATTCATATACCGTATTCGGTTTCGATTATTAGTTTCATTAATGAGATGACAAGATGATGAGAAGAAAGTTACGTGGGTAATGGGGACGATAATAGAGAGGGAACTATCTTGACCCATTGAATATAACCATCGCGGCATTTACATGCAATACAGAGATAAAGCAAGAGAAACCTCCAAAGAGACGTGTAGTGGTGGGAATCAGACCGAAAGTCGATTCACCTCACCTTCCAGTGGCACAGAGCAAGCGTGTTACTAACTGAGCTATCCGTGGCAGATCTTCTCGATTGTGATTGTTGTTTGCTTAACGACCCCACCAATAGCTCAGTCATACGGGGGTACGAATAAGCAGGTGGTTATGAAACTATGAAGTGATGATTAGTGAGAGGAGGTTTACAAAAACGTATGTCTTATGCGGGACTCGATCTCACGCCCAACGGTGACTTCAGTTTCTGAATCGGTGCCTCAGCTGACCGAGCTACCGAGGGTGTCCCAGTTCTTCTCCACATCAGTACATCTTTCGTGTTCTTGCTTGAAACGACTTTTATTATTCAGAATGTCAATGACACTTGTACATCATTTCGCTAATTCAACTTGGCGGTTCCATCATTTACGCAAAGGTTGAAGATAATGTCATAGAATAATGTCAAGTTTCGTTGCTTAGCATCATTCTTTTTCGCAGGAGTTTTTACCAAATGCGCAACACAATGGAGTCTTGACTAATATATATATTTTTTTTCCGAATCCCACGTTTTTAATTTTTTTTCTCAAGCACGTCACCGTTCACTCCATCTTTTTTCAAAATTCGAATATATGACCTGAATGAAATACCGATCAACTGCTTCCTTAACGCACAATCATCATGCAGTTCATGTGGATATAAATATCATCAGATGCCTCGCTATCTCCTCAAGAATCTGTATGCAAATTCTTCATTAGTTTAAAATAAAGACCACCTTCATAGAGGTTGCCCATTGAACACAGAATGACATGAAAATGAATATATATATATATATATATATATATATATATATATATATATATATATATATATATATATATATGATTTCAATAGCTTCCTGGTTGACCACCAGTAGGTTATTATAATTAATGATTTTTTAAAACTGTTTAAAAATTGCGACCTCCCCCGGGACTTGAACCCGGATCTCCAGATTGCCGGTCTGACGCGCTACCCATTACGCCAGAGAGGAAGATCTTCTTGAACAGTTTCATTTGTTGATATCTTTCGTACAGTCACACATTTCTAGACTTGTGGATCGCACCCCAAATTGACAGGAAATTGTACTGCCTGATCGACATCTCCCAGCTATCCCAGCTGTTGGGTCATGTGATTTCAATAAATCACATGACCCAACAGCTGGGATAGCTGGGAGATGTCGATCAGGCAGTACAATTTCCTGTCAATTTGGGGTGCGATCCACAAGTCTAGAAATGTGTGACTGTACGAAAGATATCAACAAATGAAACTGTTCAAGAAGATCTTCCTCTCTGGCGTAATGGGTAGCGCGTCAGACCGGCAATCTGGAGATCCGGGTTCAAGTCCCGGGGAAGGTCGCAATTTTTAAACAGTTTTAAAAAATCATTAAATATATATATATATATATATATATATATATATATATATATATATATATATATATATATATATATATATATATAACAAATGAATTGAGGAAGCAATAAGACATATAATATTCGTTGAAATAAAAAAATAATTACAGTATTGAGCTGTAGTCTGTAAAAGATAATATTGTAATTGATTACTTATTCATAGAAAAAATTGAAAATTTCAAATAAAGCGATCGACCTGAATGAATGAGTTTGTAGTTACACACTCATCATTCATTCATTCATTCATTCATTCCATCTATATCAATTATCAATGGTTTCTGAAAATTGGAATGGATCCTTTTGAAGCTGAAGAACCATATACAACAAAAAAAACTATCACTCATGTTGAATCGTTCAAAAAATTCAACGAAAAATACTTCACCCACTGGCCGCTCCTTTCCGAGATAAAAGCTGAATCAATCCAGTGAATTGAATCCAATCCCCGAAATGAATCCAATCATAATCATGTATATCTGACTTGAATTTCACCAAATCATATTGTATCAAAATCTTGTGAAAAGTGTATATAATATCAGGTCGTATATATTAGAAATGACAAAATGTGAAGAAACATTAATTGCTTGTTAATAATTCCATTCGTAATGAATCAATCATCCGTTAATAAATCATGATATGAATACGAAATATCTCGATCATGAAGGTTGATCTTGTACTGTATGACCGTAACATTTCTAACAGAATATAGATAGTTCTCACAGTGAAAATATTGAAATTGTAAAGTATGAGTAATGATGTATTCATCATGATTATTTTATTCCATTCTCAGCTTGAATGTTCTTTCAATTTTACTCACTTTGAAAACATAATTTCTGAATATTTACCAAGCTGGGAAAACCTGATTCAGGTTTCTATCTCTCGGAATCATTAGTAACTGTTTGATGACCGTTACGTCTACACTTTGTATTGGGAAGATATATTTGAATAGTAGATACACATATGGTATAACCAAGTGAAAAGACCTGCAGTAGACACTTTTCCAACTGTATGATAACCACTTATTTCTATTTTTTTACATTGGGTTTTAACGACACACTATAATGATGGCTTAGATCTATTGGCGTCGAATGAATGATTCATGAGATGATGGGATGATGAGATTGAGGTTTCTCAGGTATTGGGAAGAATAGTGGGAAAGAAGCGGCCGTGGCCTATATTGTAGTAACCATCCCGGCATTAGCCTAGACTACAGAGAGAAACCACGAAAAAAAACCTGTAAAGATGGACGGTGGTGGGGATCGAACCGGGTCCAATATACCCCTTCACCTCCCGGATCACATGGCTTACCACTCAGCTACATGTGCCGGTGATAACTAATCAAATAGAACATAATTTGGTTCCATTTCTCTCGGTCCCTCCAACTTTTTCTGTTCATGTATTCAATAAAACTTATCTGATTGTAGTCATAAAGTTTGTGAAGATTTTTGTGAGAACTTTCATGAGTCAAACAATAAACTCTAGATTTCCATCAACTCTTCGCTTCTCATTGCATGCCATTTCTCCAGGTGTTGAACAGAATTCCTGAAACGACGAACAATTTATAATGACTAACTTGATAATAATTCTTTGATATGTCGTGCTAAATAGTTCCATTTCTCAGCGTACAAATATACAATGTCTTGATTTTACTTTCGTAGAATATTATAGGCATACACATCAAGGTCTCGTGCTATATACATCAAGTAGACCAGGTCTGAAATTACTCCCTCACACTTTGATTCATCATGTTTTCCTTTTCTTGGCAATCATGATAATATAGTCAGGCTCATTTCACTTCCTAGAACCAGATAGATTCTAAAGGACGCCCTACGTCGTATTGAAGACGTCGGAGTGCTTGTCGGTGCGATGTCTCTGGGTGATTCTGTGTATCCCCCCCCTCTTTCCCCCATCCCATCCCCTCAGCACAACTCACAACCCCTCAACAATGAGACATCACAGCTATAGCATTGAAATATTACAAATGTAAGTGGCGCCAGGCGTTTTGTCTGCACCTGTATGGAGTCGAATTCACAAGTAAATCATTGCTTATATGCCCCTGAGACTTAGGCATTCAGCTCTGGCTATATGTGTCTTGTCATTGTGGTGTTGTGACGGTATATAGGCTTATGTTATGACAGGATAGGTTATTGTCAATGTGACTGGAATCCAGAGCTATATCAACCATGGTGTTTCGTATATTCAACTTGTATTGTGGGTCTAATATTGACGATTGTAATGATCGGATGATACACGGAAGATATTTTATTATCGTGTATATGTAATGACTGGGGTGAGGATGTTCATGACAATTCATATTTTCATTCCGATTTTCAATTCAATTCAAATTTAATTTATATATATAAATATGTTTTAGATGTTACATACAAGCTATACATAATTTCTATTTCGCATATAAATGCACATTTGGCCATGTTTTCTAGTTTGGGTCATATTCGGTTTTTTTATTGTCAGATTGTCATATTTTACGATTATTAGTTGAAATCTGGAAAAACATCAGAAAAAAATACGTTATTTTTTTCATCATTTTGGGTCCTATCCTTCCTTGAGTAAAACATGCATGAGAAATATGTTAGTTTATGGATAATTTTTTACCATTTCAAAATACAATTTCAATATTATGTACCATTTGGAATATTGTCTTGCAGCTCGTAACTTCGTTGACAAATGATTAATTGATAATGAACAATAATCATAAAAACATGAATTTCGTCCATTTCATTGGTCATATTTGATTGTTTAAGGTCATATTTCCATTATTTTCAGGTAATATTATATGTCATATTTCTCAGTTTTTTAGGTCATAAACATCCTAGCCCTAGATGACGGAATGAAAAACTCCACACTTGGTATAAATGAAAATGTAGATGTTATATCAATGTTGTATACACGAAAGAATTAGGGTTTTCTTCGAATAAATACTTGTAAAATCTTGGTAATAACATGAACTCGCATTAGCTTTGGGAATGAAACGCTTCCGCGAGAAACAGTTGCATCAATTTTTCTCCCCGTAAATCTTGTCCTGGAAAATTGTGATCCCGTGAACGTGAGATATAAGTGAGGATAAGTCAATAATTATAGAATGACTGGATGATTTTGATATTTTCTATTCATTATGTTGGTAGCCGACAGTAGTATTCACCAGTGAATTGTAACGTGAAATCAAATAAAACCTTCATATAATTGATTTTCAAAAATGCTCTCATCAAATTCGTATCAAATTTAGAACCAGCCTTACGAGTTCCGAGTAGAATTATAATCGGCTAATTATTAGTAAAAGTATGAAAATCAATAGGTAAACAAGGGTGATAACAATTTGATCCACCAATTATTGTCTTTCAATCCATAGACTATCAGTTCATGAAAGTGGACCTCAATTCAACATCTTAGAGTCGGACGAATTATTCATCAAGTGTTTTTTGCATCACATATATATTTCCGTAACATGACAAGGCCATTCTCGTGACCAAAAATAACCATTACAAAATAATTGCCACATTAGACAATACATGAATATTGGAATACATTAACATGACATACTGAAAACTAGCCAACTACCATAGTTATCCTTTCTTATCTATTGAATGGTCTCAATTTGAAAACCAAACACTTCTAAAATAACGAAGGCCTTCGTAATTTATCGGTTCGGGTGATCAGCTGATCAATACGAATCAATGTATCTATATATATTTGGAATAGGAGCGTGTTAAAAACCGCATACATACCTGACGTATATATGTCGTAATACACCCTTGACATAGTTCACTAGTTCTGCGGAAAACGCGTTATTAATGTAGGCATATTAGAAACTGTTGTCAACTGAATGTAAAATATTCCACGATAGTTCTGGGAATAAAAGTTTTTACACCATTTTATTTCTCTGGATTTCTGACTTGCTCAATCTCTGCTGTGTTATTATTTATTCATGAGGGTTTGAATTGGTTAATTTTCTTGAATGAGTTCATTTATCAGTTATCACGTAGTCATTTTATATCTGGATCCATTTGAAGTTTAATTATAAGGTTTGTTCATAATTTTGGACGTTCGTATAATCACTGAAATGGTCAATGCAGCGTGATTAGTTGTCAGCTTTCAATGCACATTCCATGTTCTGGTAATGAAACAACTATCAAATTTCAAATATATATTTCTAGAATTATTGTGAGTTATATGTGAAATTGCACAATATGAATATATCAGACTGAGTACGAATGAGCTATTGGCCTGTTTTCCGGAAACTATTAAGAGCCCGCATCTTAGACAGGTTTACAGGGTGTACTTTCGCCACATATATCTCAAGAACTACAAACAATACAGACTTGTGGTAAAATGCAATAGATAGATAATGCTCTCACAATTAGATATGCTCAATCAAAAATTGAAGAATAATTGTATTAGGGAGCAATAATTGAGTCAAAATGTGCCTAATTTGATGGTTTTCATTACTTGATTCTCAGTTACCGAATAATAGAAGAAATAAATTGCAAACGCACATCCTTAAGTTCAACTTTGGTTATCATATTTGAAATTCTGATTTGCCTGTAATTCTACAGTTTTCTCACTTTCCCAACCACTTGGCCAAAATGTGTCGTGTAACTAGATTTTATCCAAATTTTGAAACGAAAAACTCCCCCATCTAGCGGTGGTTACTGGAACTCTTTCAATATTATCCCTTTTTCACTTTTCAACCCACAAACAAACTTTTGAACGCACATCAAACTTGCGTCGAGCATTTCGAAGAGAAACATTCTCAGCTAAGATGCGGGCTCTTCGTGAAAAAAAAAGAATGAACCATCCAGTTTTATATTACTGTAAATTACTGCACCTTTATGAGAAAAACAAGCTCTAAAACTTGGAGAATCAGTAATTAAACACATTATTCCAAACTTTAGACTCCTATATACTCTAGTCATTTCTTATTCATGATCAATATTTCGGTAAGCTCTCCCCGATCTTTCACACTCAAGATCCAACCATGAATGAATGAAAAACAGAATAGAATACTTTTTGTAAAATTAAGAAGTGACTTCCATAGAAATATTCATGAACAGAGTCGATAAATCATATCAAATAAATCGAATTAATGCATTGAAATGGAGTGAAAAGTATCAAACTGTCCATGTCGATGTATTTATTTGGATTCATTCAACAGTCAAGGCTAAAATCTTGTAGTGAGGACTTCTGAATAAAACAATTGAGAAATATCACAGCACCTTTCATTTTTCCTATTGATTGATTTTGTTATCATTGATTTTAGTTGATGTCACTTGAACCGTCTATCTACACAACATCTGCTGAACAATGTTCCGTCAACATATTTTATACAATCACTGAATATATTTGTCATTAAAAAAAATCATGATATTACCAATAAGTCTTACCATTCTTTTAATAAGGAAGGTATACGAGAAATATATTCAGTTGAATGTATATTAATCATAAAAAAAACGTGAGTGGAGACTACAAATTCCGCAAAACTCCTTCCTTACCTCTCCTATCTAACCTACTAGTATGTCTTCAATAATATGCCCATATTCTCGCTCTTGTTAATACTATTTCAGTTCTCGACATATTGTCGTCCAGTTTTATTCATAGCAGAGTCATCTATACGTGCAAGATGAAACACCTCGGAACGTATTTCAAAATAATGGAGCGAAATCATATTCAATGTTACATCAAACTGGCAGCTAACGCTCTCTGTTCGTTACTTGCGATACTTCTTTGTTTGCACACAAGGATTTCTGTCTTACCGACTTTGAAAATGACGTCGAGAGCTTCGCAATATTCAACACAGATGGAGACTCCTCAGCTAAAACGTGACGATTGAGTAACACCTCTGCGCATGCGTCCCGCACATTTTTTCGGCGTTTTCAAACCTTGTATAAATAATTTTGGTTATGGATTATGGAAAGAGATTATTTTGTTCCTACTAACGAATATTTTAATTGTTATACAATTTGATTTACACGCTTCTATTTCAGTCGTTTTTTGAGACAATAACAGTGTTAATTTTGCTTATAATTCTGGAAACTACTCAAATATATTATTATGAATAACATTTAGAAGGAATTATTGACCGATACGCGTGGCCGAGTGGTAACACACTGAACCGTCATTCGGGAGACTGGAGTTCGATTCCCGCCATGGTCGACCGGCCATCCTGACAGGGGTTTTTCGTGGTTTCCCTCTGTCGTTCAGGTTAATACTGGGATGATTCCTTAACAACAGGCCACGGCCGACTCCTTCCCACCATCCAAAAATACCTAATGAACTAACCTTTCACCTCATCATCCCATCATCTTATTCATCATCCACCGACGCCAATAGATCGTAGCCATCAGTATAGTGCGTCGTTAAAACCCAATTTAAAATATATATATATATTGACGATAATCATTGGCTGGGTCCAATGTTGCGTTCTACACTCACTCTCATCCAATGAATTTCAATGACAACTTTTTCAAAAAAACATTAAAAAAATGAAAAGTAAATCATTTAGAAAAACCATTTGGAAAAATATAACTATAACTTTCAAACTTCTACTAACACTTCTGTCGTATCGCAATTGAGTTATGAATTGAGTTACCAAAATTACCATCCTCCACACTCCATGCCCCAGTCATGTTGGAAAAAAATACCCCAGTGGAATTGTTTACTATACTAGAGAAAATAGATCTATTTAATTGATTTTAATTCTAAAGTCTTATTGTTTGGACAGATCAGATCTCAGCAGCTACTGCGAAATAATTCTTATCGCACGATTCATTTCTATCATAAGTCAGACACAGGTCATCGTAGGCCTACTCATCATCGTACAATCATCGTATTATCGTTCGTACCAGTAAATATAGGATTGAATAAAATAATATTCAGTCAGCTTCAGAAGTTTTAGAACTGCCCTCCAATCAAGTTATAACATATTGTGAATGATCGAATAATATTAAATATCAATTAGTAACAGAATAGAATGAATTGGAGTCTGTTTAGAGTTTAGACTTATGTTCTGATAAAAATCTCGTTCAATTATTTTTGTGATTACATCAAATAATAGAATCGAATCTGAGCTCATCGTATTTAATTTGTTGGATGAGCGAAGCGAAGACTCAATTTCGCCACACCCGGAAAAAAGTGCCTGTTTTTTTGTTTTGTTTTGTTCGCGCTCCAAAGGTCAGACGAAAATTCAAAATCAGTCGAGACTTGGCACACACAAGTATCCTTATCCAATTCGATACTCTATAGTTTTGAGGCGCGATCGGTTGAACCACTTCTGATAAAACTCATTCCAAAGTTTTCAAAAATCTCATTAGAATGACCCAGAGGAAATAATTCGTGGAAAATATTTCATCTGAGAGGATTCAAATTCTCGGAGAATCTCAATCTGATAATGATACACATTATTTCGAACTTTCACTGAAATCGGATCAGCCGTTTCGATGTAAAAAAATATATAATGTAATTTTTATTAATTATTCAAAGCTATGAAGATACCTATTAAATCAAAGCAACAAGTGTCACCGCTTGATTTTAAACGATTAAAACAAAGCCTTCTTTAATATCATATGAATTAATAATGGAAAATAAGATGGCGGTGATGTAATGGTTTGGATCTCAAGGTGTATATATATATATATATATATAATAACCAATCCAAAGATAAGTTGATATGTTCCAGCTCATCCATCAACGCGGCAACACATAACGCGTTTGCCTAGTATGAACGTAACTATTACCGGCAATCAAATAATATTTGTTGATATGAAATATTTAAATTAATATTGGGTTTAACGACGCACTGCACTGATAATTACGTTCTATTAGCGTCGGTGAATGATATATGAGATAATGGGATGA
Source organism: Brachyptera risi (assembly GCA_964007535.1). Taxonomy (NCBI): domain Eukaryota; kingdom Metazoa; phylum Arthropoda; class Insecta; order Plecoptera; family Taeniopterygidae; genus Brachyptera; species Brachyptera risi. The sequence continues at coordinate 20,592,741 of OZ023328.1, forward strand.
TTTATATATATATATATATATATATATATATATATATATATATATATATATATATATATATATATTTGTTCTAATAACATCGAAACTTGATACAAAATTGCTATGGATGAAAGATGGGATCGTTTGGACGGGGCATCACAAGGGTGATCTTACCACCCCATTTGGATTTGATAGAAGTATTTTAGTTTACGAACGTCCGGAACACATTATGACTGTTTGTGTGATGATATGTAATATGGAAGGATATTTCATCAGGTGTTTCTGAATAGTGGAAAGGAGTCGATCATGGTCTGTTGTTGAGGAACCATCCCAGATGACCTAGACGAAATGATGATAACCAAAAAAAAACATCCCAGTATTGACCTGAAAGACAGAGGGAAACCACAACAAAACCATGCTAGGATGGTCGACCATGGCGGGAATTGAACCCCGGTTTTGTCAATGACAGTTCAGTGTGATAACCACTCGACCACTTGTCTTAGTAATATAGTGAGAACATTATTCGATCTAATGTGGAAGTAAGATGGGATCATTGGAGGTACTTGAGTACACAAAACGTGGTGGAAATGTATAGGGAAGTATGAAAGGACCATATACGGAGTATTTTTTTTCTAATGACATCGAAACTTGATACAAAATCATTGTTCCCAAATTAAGGCTGAAGATGAGAGATAGGATCGTATTAATATAATACGGAGTAATGGACGAAGCAGAGGAAGTATAGTAGATGGCATTGCCGATGTTTTTGTCATACATTATTTATGTTCTCGGTCTCAATGTTGATCAAGTTCCCCAAAAACAATGATACTGAAAGGGGCCCAATTCGGATGGATTTATTCATACAAATGAAATAGAATCAGTCGAATGGGTCAATTGATCTAGACGTTGAAAAGGGCCATCAACAGACCTACATCTAGTATAGATTCATTATTGATTTGATCATTTGATTCATTCGTGGATTTATACATTCCAATCAGATGGATTATCATTCAAGATAAACAGTTAAAGTTATCCATTCACATTTCATCATATTCTTGATTCTTCTAAAGAACCCAAGGGGATCCGTGTAACACAAAAAATTATGTATCTATTCTATAAGTTATAATATCATTAAAGATTATTCATAGTTCACAGAATATTCCACGAATTATTCAAAACATTGCAAAAAAGAATATGTAATGCATATTTTTCAAGAAATCAGCTCGAAGCTGTATAGAGGTATATATTTCTGTATGAATAATTCCTCACACATCTCCTTGTGCATCTGACGTGAGCAAATCATGTTGATAAGAGCATCGAATATACACAATGTTCCACAATGAGCCTCTGGTATTTCTCAATTCGAGCTCAAACTTCATGTTTCCTTTTTAGTTGCTCATCCAACTGGAAAGCTAATTGCTTGATTATGAATGCCTGAAAGTTTCAACCGTGCGGCAAGCACATACCCGCGGCATTCCGTTTATTGCGGCAAGGATATAATATATAAGTTGTAAACGAGTCTCATGCACAGTAGGCTTTATTTCATCCCCTTTCCCCGCCACCACAATCTCCCCCTATCACTGAGAATATAAAACCAATTACTTTAAAACATCACACGAGTACGGGGATTGTTCCGCGGACTGCACGTAAGACAGACAAGATCCGAGAATGTAACAGTCGAACTTTAAGACATTACTTGATGATAGATTTCAACCTGATTGTGCTATATGCTCTTTGTAGCCTGCATGACTCTGCATAGTCAGTTATGTTATAGCACATGTGTGGTTATAGGACAAAATTGAAGGTATAATTTGTAAAGAGGATTATAGTGAAGGCCTGGTACTCATTTATCAATAATTTATTAATTGGTTGAGCGAAGCGACGACTCAATATTACCGTGGGCTCACTCAATTTTCTTCATGTTGTATTGGTATTTTTGGTTTGCGCTCCACATTTCAAACGGAATATAATTTCTTGACGGAACTTGGCTTGCATATATATGTCATCATCATATGTCTTATCAACTATATATATATATATATATAGAGAGAGAGAGAGAGAGAGATAAATATCATATATACATGGGATATATATAGGCCTATATATATATATATATATATATATATATATATATATATATATATGTATATATATATATATATATATATATATATATATATATATATATATATATATATATATATATATATTCAAACTTCGATCACTGAAGAAGGTACTAGGATTGAATGAATTAAGAATGATGTACCTGGCAAACTTTGAATCTATCATACGTTATGGTATTGTGTTTTGGGGTGGTGCTGCAAAGAAAGACATCAACAGAATTTTCATACTTCAAAAGTATGCTGTAAGACTATTGGCCAATCTGAATAGATTTGAGAGTTGTAGAGGAATGTTCAAAAAGCTCAATATTTTAACTGTCACAGCCATTTATATTTTGGAATTAGTTTGCTTCGTTCATTCTCATTTAAGTATTTTTGAAAAAGATGTTAATCATTCACACAACACTCGAGGTAAAAACCTTCCAGTAGTTGTCCATCATCAAAGTGCCTTATTTGAAACTGGACTGAACTTTAACGGTGTCAAGTGTTTTAACTTATTACCCAAAGAGCTCCGCATGACGGAAAATGTAAATTGTTTTAAACGTGATGTGAAACGTTATCTTTTAGATAAAGAACCATATACTATGAATGAATTTTATCCTGTTAAATAAGATGGTTTTACTATACTGTAATGACGAAACATAACATACCACAATGTATACTGTGAATAAATGATTATTATTATTATTATTATTATTATTATTATTATTATATATAATTTTTTCTTTTTTTTTTCTTTCAGTATACAGCCTATAAGGTAAAAGGTGTAAGCATAAGGTGAAGTTTTGTGGCTCAATAAATTGATAATATGAAAGAAAAATTGTTTCGAAATATTGAAAAACCTCATGAGAATAATCCGAGAGGGAAACTATGGAAAAAGATCGCTTATCACTTTCGGATTCCCATGGAATTCAAGTAGGTGAATCATACACATGAATCCCAAGTTCCGAGATCTACATGAATCGGATCAGCCATATTGAAGAAAAAAATCTAAGAAAACTTGACCAGCTGGGTGTCAATTGATTGAAATGATCAACAGGTGAATCAGGAGGTCAGTGAGTTGAATGGACTCAGAATCAAGGCGAGTAGGTATATAAATATATATATATATATATATATATATATAATTTCCATTTCACTCAGAATCTCTCATCTCATCTCACATTGCATATGCTGTGTTTTCTTTGTACGGAGAATAAGAAATTCAAATGAAAGCTATACACTTCTTGATTTTGAATCTATCAACCCATCGATTATCTATTACATCAAACTTTCCACAATCCAATTGGTTCCACTTGTTGACCATGTTTGAAGCGTTACCTGATGTGAAAAAAGATACATGGTAATTTGTATCTTCGAAGTTTGAACCGACTTAATGGATTCAAGTGACCTTTAGAATAATGTGAACCTGCATTTGTCTGCTCGAATCCAGTAGGAATTCTGATTTAGTTTGAGAAATAATTATCCCACAATGTTGTTCCTTCTGGGTTATCTTTATAGAGGTTCTCATGAATTTTGCACAAATTGAAAATATGCCATATTTTTCCTGGTACTCATTTTTATGATCACTTTGCATTGATAACAACTGCAACTCTTCTGCAAGTGCAGAGTTCACCTTTCAGAGCAAACTGAATCCATGTCCTTCCATCTATAGAGAAGGGCAGGACTAATATTCAATCTGCTGTGAAAATGCAAATGCCAGGTATGAATCTGATCTCATATGTACTTTCAAATATTATAAATCCAATTATTTCTCATCAAACTCACTCTGTCCATATCGACAATAAAACTTCGTGAACATTATCTTATTGTTCAATATAGGTATTATATAGAGGGCCTATACTTCAGAATCGCAATCTTTCAGCACCTTTCTGTTATTATTGACTCCTCATTTCGACAAGTTTTTCAGCTTCAGTTGTTCAATCTTATTACAATTTATTGAATACTATATCCACAGTTTATCATCATCAAACGTGGATTCATTCAGCTGGGGGTGTCCTCTTCAGATTTACAATAAAATCTGCTGCTGGCTAGGTTGTATACATGTATTCGAGATTCAAAGTATACTCGATCAGGCAGTAAGTATAAACTCAACCAATAGGTTACACCACTAGTATATTTCCATTTGAAATAGTTCACGTACACACTACAGATAGCGGTACCGTACAATACTAAGAGAGATTACGAGCAGTAACGATTCCATCAAGAAAATTACTCGTCGGGAAAAGCTAATAATCACGCTCCGTCTCGTGGTACTGACAGTCCAACATGATTTATAATGCTATAAAATATCATTTGTATTGTGTGCGTCACAATGGGGGTAGTGAGGGGAAGGAGAGGTAGGAGGGGGGCATGATTAATGCAAGCAGATAGTCAGACATGGTGCATGTTTAGAGTATAGTTATAACGAACATCAAGACTTGAACACGTATAATAACAGGCTGATGATAATATGAAGATGATATGCGAGTGAATTATAGTAGCTGTAGGTTTTAATTGTAGTCAATACTAGGAAAACGCTAATCGTTTCCCGAGCTTTGAAGGATGAGCTGGGAGCTTAGCAACAGTATTATGGTTATATGAATAGAAAATGGGACTACTTCCACCAAGCATGTTTATCACATTTTCATTGAGTTTCAGTCGAGAAATGAATCGAGCAAATGCATTCATAATGCATGTTCATAGTTTTAGCTTGAATTTGTGTAGATGCACTCGAATCTCATTCAACGGAAAGCATCGTTGAAAACCGAGCTGAAAATCAGCACCAACTATTATTTCCACATGTGATTCAATTGAGATAGTATACCAACTCTATATTGAAAATCAGCTGTCCGGAGAAAACTGGTGTCCTGAAAACTCGACTGTATACTTAGAATCAACTGTCCTCAAACCAAATTGTACTGAAAACTAACAGACCAAAACTTCTACTTCTTGGGCAACCTGTATAGAAGTTGACGTGGGGAGTTTGACTCGTACTCCTCACAAATTTCATCCGACACAAACTCTAATCACGTTATATCTTATATATATATATATATATATATATATATATATATATATATTTAATGGGATGAATTGATAACATTTTATTACTTGATAACAATATATTATATATATATATATATATATATATATATATATTTAATGGGATGAATTGATAACATTTTATTACTTGATAACAATATATTATATATATATATATATATATATATATATATATATATATATATATATTTTTTATATATATATATATATATATATATATATATATATTTTATGGAATAAATTGATAACATTTTGTTACTTGATAACAATATATATATATATATATATATATATATATATATATATATATATATATATATATATATATATATATATATATATATACATATATTCATTCATATACGGATACATATTTATCTCTCTCTCTCTATATATATATATATATATATATATATATATATATATATATATATATATATATATAAATATATATATATATATATATATATATATATATATATATATATATATGAATATGTATCCGGATATGAATGAATTTATGTATATATATATATATCCGGATATGAATGAATATATGTATATATATATATATATATATATATATATATATATATGCTATAAATTAAATATTTTTGGATGAAGTTGTGTAATAATGATAAAATAAAACAAACTCTTTTAATTTTTGATTTTTGATTGTTTTGTAATTGTTGTTTTTCTAATATTTTTAATTCTTGTCGTTGCTCCTGAAGAGGTGACCGATAAAGGTCATGAAACGTTGAGCTTTCGAGAATAAAACTAATTATTTTAAATATAAAATTAAAAGAGTTTGTTTTATTTTATCATTATTACACAACTTCATCCAAAAATATTCAATTTATAGCACATAATGAGTTGTGAAAGCTTAAAGTCAAACATATATATATATATATATATATATATATATATATATATATATATATATATATATATATATATATATATATATATATATATATATATATAATAATAATAATAATAATAATAATAATAATAATGTTTATTTGTACAGATTGATCATATACATGATATTGCCATCGTCATGAGAGAGAATAAAAATAAGATTGATATCATGGAATTATGGAATACATAAAAAATCATTTTTCAAATTGTCAAGGTTCAAATTGTCACATATATAGCAGTATATATACACACCAGAATACCAAGCTTCGTAAGATGTTGAAAGAGAAGATGCCATATTATTTCTTTATATTTATGGAGCATCTCGTATGAATTCTTGTATACTATAATAGCACTTTGTAATCAGCAAATGTTTTAGACCTAGTTTAAATTTATTTTCCTTCTTTCTCTTGAGTGTCAGAGGTAAGGCATTAAAAAGATATGTACCTGCATATATAGGTCCTTTTTTAAAAATAGACAGATTGTGAACTGGGACTTTTATATTATTGTGTCTTGTATTGTAAGTATGTTCATCGTCAAAATCGTTAATTAGATACTTATTATCTATTACGTAAAGTATAGTATTATAAATATATATGCATGGAAGTGTCATGATTTTAAATTTTATGAAGAGAGGTCGGCAAGAATCCTTATAAAAAACTTCAGCGCAGGGGTTAAAGCTAGCATTTGCGAGGTACCTAATCGCTCTCTTTTGAAGTATGAAAATGCTATTAACTTTGGGGGAGTGCCCCCATAGTATTATGCCATATTGTAAATGAGAGTTGATGTGTGCAAAATAAACAAGTTTTCCGGTCACAAAATCGCAATATCACCTGGGAACATATAGATTGTAAAACATTTGATGGAAGGGAACTATTGGCGGAAAGGAGGAGCCAAACAACCCAACAGACAACCTTGTCAACCAAGGAGACAAACTTCAGTGCTCAAGAAGTAGAAGCTTTACGGCGGATTGGTTTTCAGAAGGCCTACAGTCGGTCGATTCGAATGAAAGTCAAGTTTCAGGACAGTTCAAGTTCAGTACAATTGAACCATCCTCGTCAAAAGAGACAGAACATTGAACTATTCCCAGCAGGCCTTTTCACAGTTGTCAATCTGTACCTAACCTTTAAGCTTCCCTTCATCATCCACTGACAAAATCACTAATTACATAACCAGATTTTTCCAACAGCAACAATATTTTTGTCAATGACTTTTTCTAACATAAAATTGTGTGTGAGGCTGAGCATGAAAAATCTCAATAGACTCTTCAATATTCGGATCAAAGATTGGTTTGTTGCAAATCTCAGTGATATACTTTCACTCACACAACTGGACTGTATATACTTACTTCTATCACAGCTGTTCATGGGCAACGTTACAATGGAACATCGAGACAATGGCAGAACTAGAACTAAACAGTTACTTCAGATAGAATTGGTCAGGATTTTTTCTTTCTCTTTAAACGTCTGGACCAAGTTACGAAAAACTTCGTAATGGAGTCTACCGATGTGACACTTCCGACACTTCAACACTGTAATACTTCATGTATATATACAATTCAAATTTCTCGAAGTAACTTCTTTCTCAAAAGATTTTCAATTTTTATCAAAATATTTTTGTTTTCTGAAGAGTGCACGTGAAACCGATTGTGACCAAATTATATACAGATCTGATTTGGATGAATCTGCCTCTCTAGAATGAAAATGCAGGTGGTTCAAGAAAATCTCTCGAATTGTGGAGCACATTACTTCGCGATTTCCTTCGAAAATATCCCTCAAATAATTTTTACAATAATGGTAAAACCGATTACTTGGGAAAACACACATTAGCAATTGTTGGTAATAATACAGTTGTACATTTGTTATCAGAAAAAAATATATATTAGGTGAATCGCCTGACCTGAGAAGCGTATACACAAACAAACAAACAAATGAACAGAGTAAGTAACAGTATAAATAAGTATGCAGAGTAGGCCCACATATTGGACCGAGTGGAAGTCTTCGCTTACGCTCATAATAATAATAATAATGGTGTATTGTCTTTCTGGTGGATCACATTCAAATATTCACATAAATAATATAAAACAACATTTTCAGTAATATAGTAGGTGATTACAACAACAAATAGCAAATAATTTTCACTGTATACACATTGAAAACAAATAAAAATGGATAGCAAAGATAACCTAAGCAAAGATAAGTTTAGAGTATTCAACAGAATTAATCGACTCTGTAAAAGTATTTCTCGGTGAGAAATTCACACAGAGCAGTTTTTGAACACATTTCTCGATGACTGTTCACTGGCAACTTGGAGCGCATTTGGCAGAGCATTGAAAAACTTGCATCCTACAAATACTGTTCCTCTCAGATATGCAACTATGCAAATACAACTATGCAGAGAAGAGAACTGTAATTATCATTCTCTGAACAGTAAGCAGGCTGAGCAGTATTCAATAACGAAGGTTGAAAATTCAAGTTTGGCAAATCGATTGAAATTACTGGAAATGATTGAGAATTTGAAAATGCAAACCAGCTGCAACGGTTTCGTTTCTTGAAACATGGGCCCATGGTATAGGTGTGTCCACAAAAGCTCTGTAACATATGGTGACGTCGGACAGGGTGGAGGTTGCTGATCGGATGGTTGATGATACTTCATCGTGACAGTATAAGTATGCCTTCTTGTAAATTCAGTGTTTTTCCAATTATTGGTCAATCGCCAATTTAAATTTGTGTAATGAATAAATTCCAAATGATTTTTGAGGAACATTGTATATCGTTCTTATTTTTTTGTTAAATATTACCAGAATAAATTTATGACTATATAAGCAAATTTGCGTGCACGCACTCACGTGCATTAATACGCACGCAAATATGATGACGTTAAGTATGAAATGGCGTGTTCTCACACGTATAGGCTTATACAGAATACAAATTTGTTTCGAGTATGAATAAAAAAAACATATGATGGGTTTCCAAAATATAGCTTGACATGATGAACTTCAATGATTTGTTTGGACCAAATTGATATCAGAATGCTTACTAGGATGTCTCGATCAGGGTAGAGGGTATTTAATTTCTGAGCGAACTGCGTTACGTCAATAACGGCGCGCATTGACATCAATATTGATATAACACAACAACAAGATTGATAATCAGCATTTTATAAGCCACACTGAATATCTGTAGCCAGATTGCACAGAAGGAAGCTGACGAGACGCAGGCTCGAAAACAATAATTGTAGACCTAATTTTAGAAAACTCTATGAGTGTTATTCACTTGGCTATAGCGTATATATGTATCTTTATTCAAGACTCTGTCTTACATTATAAGATTGCAAAAACACAGAATAAAGATCAATTAATTAAAATATGAAAAAAAATATCGATAACATCTTATTAGAGAATAAATAAATAAATATAATTTGACTAGGTTTGAATGAGCAAATGTAGAAAAAAGAAATAATTAAATGATGATAACGAAATCATACAAAAATTAAAAAGGAGAAAAAATGAAAAATAGTATGGAAAGAAAACAAAATTGGAAATCAAAGCTGAAGACTATAAAGATGATGTCGTAAAATTTGTAGGGATCCTCGAAGGGCGAGTCTACGACGAGTACTACGAGCACATATGCTACGAGGAGCCTCAGTCAAGATGGACGAACGATTATGTCGTGAATCAAATCCTGTCCCTTGAATGACAGTCCAGTCATGATCCAGAGTGCTGTATACCAACTGACCTACCGGTGTCACCATATTATTTATCGGATGAGCGTAATAGTCAAGGGAAGACTTCCATTCGGTCAAAATAAGGGTTTTTCTCGATTTTGTTTGTTTGGGCACGCTCCACAGGTCGCAAAGCAAAATTGGTCTGCACTAAACTGTTTGTATAGACATTATTGTCATATTTATGTCTAGGTTGGATCGTCGGACTATGTAGTATGGGGAAAAATCGATCGGGTATAGATTTTGGAAGATCAAGGGTTGAATTTCTGGAGAACCAATCACAATAATACGGCGTGAAAATGCGGAATGATTATTGAAGGAAAATGCAATGACGACAAGACGGACAATGAGCATCGATGACAAATTTTTTGGAGAAAAAACTGATTTCTGAGTTTATTTCCTCCAAAATCTAGCTCATCTTACAACACATCTACAGCGTATGCCAATTGATAATCAGGTGTAATACGAATAATTGAGTAATAATCAACCAACAATAATATCACTATCGTTCGTTAACTAAAAAAAAGAGTCAATTTCTGTGATCAACCAGGTTGGGCCTACTATAGATGTTCACGCATGCACAGTACGGGGTTATAGGTAGGGGCGGGGTTGAAAGGTCGAGGGGGGGCGCATGAGATCTGTTATCTATTGGCAACAATGATGGATTACGCACGCACAGTGCACGCACTCAATCATATGTTGCCGCAGTGAGATTGGATGTTAATGACGACAGGTCATGTGACATAGCTTTATCTGATCATTTAGCTTTACTGCTCAATTTATGCGTATATAATGTGTATACGGTGTGTTAGCATTGACATGGTATTGCCAATCTCCTCTATCGTAACCTCGAAGATAATACTAAGGCCCAGTTTTTCATTGAATTGTTGGTGAATCGGTGGTTGTTGATTAATCAAAAAATTGACACTGGTTTTGAAAACGGGTGATAACAAGAGTTATCGGTTCATCAAATTTTAACGAACTATTGAGAAATTGGATCGTATGCCATTGGAAATGACCACAAGTCATCTTATACTTTGGCTTTGTATTTGTTGATTTATTCGTAGAACTCTGGAAAATGATAATAACTGATACTATAGGGAAACACAGCATATGTGTCGTAAGTTACGCGATATATAGGCCTATTTATGTGAGATGGAATGAAAAGCCCACACACCTCGATTTTAAATTCATATTCTACGTCTTCCTCATTTTTTGGATCGTCCAACGATTCAATTGATTTCAATTGATTTTTAAATCCTGTGGATCTTCTAATAGCTTTTCAATTGATCTATAAGAAAACTACATAATAATTTTCTACTAAACAACTGATGCGATTCACGTGAAACTTCGGAATAATGTGTATCATTCTCATCCTTCAATTAAATGAAAATTTGAATTCATTAAAATTAAAAGCTCTCTGCCATTCTCATTCCCTGTGTTTTTTTTCATTTTCGTGAGGTTTTGAATTTTCGAAAATGTTTTTTTCTCAAACGTGGTGCAACCGATCGCGCCTCAAAACTATGAAAAAAAAAATGAAATAAAATTATGTATATATATATATATATATATATATATATATATATATATATATATATATATATATATATATATATATATATAAATATATATATATATATATATATATATATATATATATATATATATATATATATATATATACCGACTCATAACATGACTTTGTGATTATAATATATAATTTCCAATCAGCTCATGCGTATGCCATCAGGAGCCTATGGTGCCTATCATGTAAAACTTAATTCACCCTCTCATTGCTTATTCACTTATATAATTTTATACTGTGAAATACCATGGCTCCCATATGGAAATATAGCCGAATCAGAGTGAATATCGATTGACACCCCCTGATGATCGGCAAAGTGTCATAGCATGGCAGCTATCTGCGAGAAGGGTTAATCCTCATACCGAGTGTTAATAGACACGATTAGCCTACACACCCGTCGATTTTCACTCCACACACATGGCTACAGTTCATCAACGATTCGATAATACATGCGTCAATGTGTGTAGGGGACATCACACCAGCATGCACGGTGCATTTACAGCTTAATGCACAATCCGGATGGTTGGGGGAGGGGAAGGGGGGGGAGGGGGGGGGAGGGGTCATAATCGACTTAGTTTGTCACGATAATATGTGACGTTTCCGTTTCACAAACACACAACCAAATGAGGACAATTATTTCATTTCTATCGTTACATGAATCTGAATAATGACTGTGTTTTTGGACTCAGTTTATTTTAACATGGCTATACTCTACAACCACAACTCGACAATTATTGGCGTTCATTATGTAACTGTGTGCAATAGTTGTAGTGAAACGCCGATTTTGTGAATGGTAGCAACTAGCAAACATTGGCATATATATATATATATATATATATATATATATATATATATATATATATATATATATATATATATATATATATATATATATATAATATATACATTATTCAGTATTAGACTAATAAAACTGGTATTGATATGTATCTTTGAAACAATGAATATTGTATAATCCCATCGGAGGAGTGATACTGTAGTTTATATATTAAAGTTTTAGCACAGTTTCACAGTACTCGATCGTACCAATTCTGAATTTATTGATTATATATAACTTGTTTTATCTTGGATTCAAATTATCTGATTCTATTCACGAATAATATATCACCTTGCGGGATGATTATTGTACAATCATCCTTCATCGATTACCATCTCTTTAAACATTACATTGAATATGTAGCCATTAACATATTTTGCATTCTGGCATTTATATATATACGTGGCTACGATTTGGTACTTCTTGTCTCGTGCAATGATGCTGATTACATAATTTTATAATTATTGTACACAATACATCTCAATGAGGATATTATGGAGATAATGAGGACATTATGTGGGCTGTGGCTATATGTAAACTAAACCTTGATCCATAGTATAACACAGTGGGCCATTTTTTTCGTCCGGATAAATCACTTGAAACAGTCAAAAACGTTCCTTAGAGTTTCTGCCTTGTGCACTTGACATACCGTGACGGAAAAAACGTGCAACCGTATTGCCATGAATCAGGCTTCACTCATTTCATATGCGTTCTTCTTATTGAATCATGTTTCCATTCATTGCCAGATTCATGTCCGTTATTATTTCATGTTTTTATATAATATATAGGCCTATATATATATATATATATATATATATATATATATATATATATATATATATATATATATATATATATATATATATATATATATATATACATATATATATATATATATATATATATATATATATATATATATATATATATATATATATATATACATATATATATATATATATATATATATATATATATATATATATATATATATATATATCTATATATATATATATATATATATATATATATATATATATATATAGATATATATATATATATATATATATATATATATATTATATATATAGATATATATATATACATAATTTGAATAACAAAATTACACATAATTCACGTATTCAATGCGATACGATAACATCACTAAAAGCCTCAACAGTTTTTGATAGATAAATGTAACAGCAGATAAGTCTCAATGCTGTATTGTTGGGGGTTTTCTCTAATAATGCTAACATCTGGCGAAACCAAATCGTCGATTTCACGGTGTTTCGCTATGCACGGGGCTTTTGTATGCATGCTGTTGATCTGTCGACGTATACAGCAGGCAATGAGTCTGTAGATGGATGTCCTCTCGAGCGCGGAGCAGAGCGTTTGATCGATGAGCCTGATCATCCGTGACGATCATTTACCATTTCGATGAATGGAAGTTGCGAGGTGAGGGAAGGGGGGGGGGATTGGGGGGAGGGAAAAACAGTGCCGGAATCACGTGGTAACACAAATTATGTGTCTGATGAGAGAAAATTGGTGGTATAGTTGATGAGGGTGGTTATATATCATAGATCACTCATATTATAGTTCGGGGCATTATAGATCGCTGGATGGATGTATATGTTGAGTAAGTATTAGGCCTATGTTATGAATAATTCGGAGAAGATTTTGGAAGGTAAAAACGATGAATTAGAAATGTGATAATATTCTTTCATCGATAAATTGTACGATTCATATTGGGTATGATTATTCATGAGATGACAAGAATATATTTTCATGAATTATATAGTAGCAAATATGCATTCACGATATAAAGTGGATCGCGATGACGTATACCCAACTCATATATTAAACGCAAGTACACAGGCCAAAAGGAATCATGTGATTCGATGAAATATTTAAATGATTGAAAAACCAAAAATTGATTTAGGATCGTGATTTGCATAACATATATTCTGATGACTCATTTACTATTACATGACACCAAATCAAGATTATAGGCCTACTGTTTGAATACATCCAATTGCTGCATTATTTGGAATACAAATGAAGCATGTCAACAACAATAATAGATTCACTTATGTTAAACACACTATATAAACAAATTTATCATGGAAATTTTTCCAAAAATCGCTGAAAATGATTCGAACGCGAACGTGACAATTATTCCATGTGACGCTCATGGAATTTTTTTCAGATTTCGTTTTATTCAACAGTATGGTGGTAGTAGTGAATATTTGTTCATTGGATCACAGAACAATAAAATCCATTCTCATAAGATATTGGACTCGTCATTGTTGAGAATATTATACATATAACATGAAGACCAGTTCTCAAGGTGGAAAACGTAAAAAGATAGATATACAGTAGTAGGGATCCAATCGAAGTGTTTTTGAAGAAGTATTTCACATTTCAGAATTCAATCTAGTCTGGGAGATTTTCTTTTGATATGTCACCTTCCAATTGGGTAGATGGTTGGACAATCCCAAACTCACATTCAATAATATATGCACTTTACTTTGAAGCTACTCCATCACGCATATGAATAGACAATTCACCAACATAACTCCAAGAATGTATAAATGCACGAGGTAGAGTCATCTCATTTCTTCTTCAAATAATTGCTTGTAGTGAGTATTACATCTT